>CM039121.1:39421585-39982346 GCA_022036555.1 Microstegium vimineum | reverse complement strand
GAGAGAGAGAGAGAAGAGAGAAGAAGAAAAACGAAAGCGGACAGGGAGGGAACAGATCACGGAGACGCAACCAAAAAGACGAGCAATCAAACGGAACGGCCCCGGGGCAGCCACAGGGGGGACACATGCTCGGCGACGCAACACATGGGCGAAAGCGAGAGGTGGGAGGGAGACGGGGAGAGAGAGCCTGAGACGAGGAGGCCACTGCCAACGCACCGTAGATCTTCCGCCAGTAGTGGTAGAAGGCGAGCACGCGGGGCAGCGCGTTGTGGGAGGTAGGCGGCGACATAGGCTTGGACGACGCCTCCGCCATCAGCCCCACCATCTCCTTCACCGACCCCAGCAGGAACCGGTACGGCGGACCTCGCACGCCCTGCGCCGCGAAGTGCGCCTCCAGGCGACGCGGCCGCCACCACAGCGCGTCCGCCACGCGCGCCGCCACGTGAAGCGCCACCCACGCCACCACAGCCACCGCCGCCGCTCGCCACGACAGCCAGCCCGCGGCGTCCATCTCCTGCTCCCCCATTGCAGTCCGATTCGTCTCTGCTGCTGCTGCTTTGCTTCTTGGAATGGAATAGAACCGAGCACGAGCAGGGCGGAGCTGGGTTTCTGGTAATGGCCGTGTGCCGCGCACGCAGCAGAGACAGAGGATTCGGAAGGAAAAGGGTGGTGGTTCTGTGGTGAGAAGGGAAGGCAAGGGAGGGAAGCAGGGGCAGGGCGGTTATATAGTGGTGGTGGGGGAGGGTGAGGCGGAGGTCGACGGGGAGAGGCCGTTCCGGCGGGCGGGGCGATGATGGGGCCGGCCGGAGGGAGGGAGGGATGACTGATGAGACGAGAGAGCGAGAGGGAGGAGAAGATTTTGTTTCTGTTTTGGAGGAAGGAGCTGGTGGGTTGTAAGCAGGGTCAACGAGGTGGGCTGCGCCACTTTGTTTAATTGACCATATTGGATGGATGGCTTGGGGTGTTTAAAAAGCTTCATGTTTGTTTTAGTCCTAACTAAACTTTCATGCCCATTATGGGTTAAAAACAAACCAAATCATTTCTCAAACAGAAAACTCATGTGCCAACAATCTCACTATTTTTATATTTATACTACCATGGAACTTCAACTTCTAGAGGAGACTCCATGTTAGTCCTCATGACACATGCTATGGGAAAAAGGATAAATAAATCATAAAAAAATTTCAATGATTAAAAACATCTAGTCTTTAATTTGATAACTCTAATCATCATCGTTCATAATATGTATCGAATCTATTGAGTTTACGAAGGAAAACCACTTCAACCATTATAAAAAAATACACAAAGTAATCCCTAAATTATCCACCTCTACTATTATCAAAGATAAATAAGAAAACCCTTTAATTACTATATACATATCCGCAAATCAATGTAATTTGATTACTATAAAATATGTTATATAGATAAGATCTTGAGTATCATGGTGCACACTAGAATGACTATTCATACCACTCTGGCAATTAAGAGTATAATTTAGGATCTAGAATATATTTTTAATAAATATAAAAGGAATTTTTGAATAAAAGATATAATAATCACTAGAATTTCAACTTAACAGAAAATTCAACACAAATCTTCATATTACTATCCACAATGGAGCCTCCACATAAATATAATATAAGCCACATTAGAAAAAAAATCCTACAATGATTATCATACTAATTAGAACCATTTTCCCTTTAATTTAGTGGAATCTAATAACTACCGAGAAAAGTAGCGTTTTAAAATTACCATTTTTTGTCATTATGAAAAGTAATTTAAAGTAATTGTTAATTTCTTTTGAATTAATCACATCTGCCACTAGGAAAGATAATATAAGTAATTCCAATATTTTCTTTTAAATTAACCATATGTTTTTCTTACCAACAATGCTCTCAAAAACTAGTAGGTATGATGTATTGTTTCTATTTAATCGTGTATAATATTATCATAAGTATTTACTGTCGTAATATCCATTGGTATTTTTACGTACAAGAATCAGATGGGTAACACACAAGACACATGGATTATAATGGTTTAGGTACGAGGTACCCTACATCTTGAAGTGGATCTCCCTACATCTTGAAGGCAAGGGAGGGGAGCAGGGGCAGGGCGGTTATATAGTGGGACGGTGGGGGAGGGTGAGGCGGAGGTCGACGGGGAGAGGCCGTTCCGGCGGGCGGGGTGATGATGGGGCCGGCCCGGAGGGAGGGATGACAGACTGATGAGACGAGAGGGAGGAGAAGTTTTTGTTTTTGTTTTGGAAGGAGCTGGTGGGTTGTAAGCAGGGTCAACGAGGTGGGTTGCGCCACTTTGTTTAATTGACCATGTTGGATGGATGGATGGATGGCTTGGGGTGTTTAAAAAGTTTATGTTTTTAGTCCTAACTAAACTTTCATGTCCATTATGGGTTAAAAAAAACCAAATCATTTCTCAAACAGAAAACTCATGTGCCAATAATCTCACTTTTTTATATTTACTACTACCATGGAACTTCTAGAGGAGACTCCATGTTAGTCCTCATGACACATGCTATGGGAGAAACGATGAATAAATCATACAAAATTACAATGATTCAAAAAATCTAGTCTTTAATTTGATAACTCTAATCGTCATGGTTCATGATACTACCTCTGTCCCTAAAAGAGTGTAATTGTAGAAATCGTGCCAGTCAAAATTACTCATGTTTGACCATCTTTATATTAAAGGATTTGCTAAATTTCAAGTGCTTGAATTTTAGTTTTCTTTCATGAGACAATTATTGCATATATTTTATACTAAAATTACAGTTTTAGTTCGTTGCAATTTATGTAGACACAGTCTGTAATTTTTAGTTTCAGAAATAAAAAACCTGTTTGACAAAACTACAAACCTGACAAAATCTTATATGTTGGCACAAAGACAATTTAACAATTACAATTATTTTTATAGGAGGACAAGGACAAAAATTTAATATGTTATAACACAAAGAGAAGTAACAAAATACAAAATTAACAACTAACTTATACTAATTGGTGGTATATTAGTGATGCCTGCAATCATCTTAAATTTTAGGCACCTGAACTATAGGGAAAGTGTTATATTAAATACTATTAACATTTATGTCTCTAAATAATTTTATTATGAAAATATATTCTATGACTAATCACATATTACGAATCTTAGTACTTTTTTATATAAATTTAGTCAAAGTTTAAATTGTTTGAGTTCTCGAAAAGCGAGAATTGTATTCTTTTAGGGACGGAGGTAGTATCTATCAAGTTTATGAAGAAAAACCATTTCAACCATTATAAAAAAATACACAAAGTAATCCCTAAATTATCCACCTCTACTATTATCAAAGATAATTAAGAAAACCTTTTAATTCCTATCTATATATCCTCAAATCATCGTAATTTGATTACTATAAAATATGTTATATAGATATAAATATAGTGCACACTGAAATGACTATTCATACCACTCTAGTAATTAAGAGTATAATTTAGGATCTAGATTATATTTTTAATAAATATAAAAGGAATTTTTGAATAAAAGATACAAAAATCAGTAGAATTTCAACTTAACAAAAAATTCAACACAAATCTTCATATTCTTGTCCACAATGGAGCCTCCACACAAATACAATAGAACCCGTACTAGAAAAAAAATCCTATAATGATTATCAAACTAATTAGAACCATTTTTCCATTAATTCAGTGGAATCTAATAACTAAAATTACCAACTTATGTCATTATAAAAAGTAATTTGAAGTAATTATTAAATTTCTTTTGAATTAATCACATCTGCCACTAGGAAAGATAATATAAGTGTCACACCCGGTTTTAAGAACAAAACCAGATATACCTTATATGTGAGTCTAGGAAGTCAAATCCCACATATAGTCACAGAACAAGGTAATATCAAAAGACAATACTTAAGTATACAACATATATGGTTAAAGGAATAACCTTAAGAGAGCAAACAGCGGAAAAACACTCCGATCTTCAGGCGAAGACTCCACTCCATAGGGACCAACTGACTGGTTGATCACAAGCCTATCTCTTCCAAGCCTTGCTAACTGGTACCCATCCGGGATTTTTATCCAAAGAATTGAAAAGAAAAGAAAACAAGCGTAAGTACTTTCGTACTCAACAAGTATACATGGGGTTCATGAGGCTCAAGAAGGTATGACACGGGTTTAACTGCATCAGCTTTTATGTTGTCACAATTTTAGCATTATGGTAGCATCAATGTTATCAAAAGCCCAAAACCATATGATCAAGAGTAAACAAGATATAATGCTTATATGAACAGTAACAATAATAAATCACCGATAACAACTGATGAATCATGACATAAGAACATCACATAGCAAGGAGCCCAAGTCACTCTTAACCGTGAGCACGACTATCATGATAGTTTTTAACTCTGCGCAGAGGCGTACATCTTTACCCATAAGTCATGAATTGCCCCTTCGCCAGAGGACGCGGCCCTCTTGACCCACTTCCAAGGTAGGCCGGCAGGGTTCACTACGAGACCTTTCACAAGTTCCACTAGAAAGTAACAACCCGCTACAAGTTCCCTCAACAAGAGCCTAGAAGTCACCGCAGCGCTTCCAAACATCTCAGAGAACTTCTTGCGCCCTCTCAGGTAAGTTGCCACAGACTAGCAAAATCCTAATACTGAGTCAAGCCAGAGCCCATTAGCTTATGGTAGTACTGTTTTCTCGGGGTAATCTCTTACAGAAATATCCCTATGAGTGAGAACACATGTGTGAGTTCCTGGTGTTCCACCTATGGTCCACGTTGCTAAAAAGTCATCTTTTATTGTCGATTCACATATTCATTAATCGAGTTTACATGATCATAGTTATTCTCAAGAGCACTAGCTTGATCTACCCAAATGCATAAATACCCAGGGTAACAAGGTATAAGGTACAAAACTAGGGTAATCCTTATAGGGTAACAAGGAAACACATGCATATGATTAATGAGTGATTATCATGAATAGGACAACAAGGATAATCCCATGTAATACTTGCCTTAAAAGCTTAGATCCTTTGCTCAACTGCTTCTCAACTTCAGACGACTTCTTCTTGATCACCAACGCAAAACTCACCGATTGGACGACAATTAACCAATCACCACACAAGCAGCTGGTCAAACATACATAGCATACAAACATGGCTAAATTAGAACAGTACACCAAATCAATGAAAAGGATTTAAAAAGAAAACTACGCAACTCTACGAACACATAGACGCGAAGAACACACTAAACGGATCTACGATGATCAGGATACAACTAACGAAAGATTTGCTTTTATAAAAGAGAACTACGAGCTTGATCCATTTTATTATTATATAAAAGAGTGCACAAAGTATTTCAAAGAAACACCTTGATTAGATTAGGTCAAAATTGTCTTTGGATTTCGAAAACAAAAAAAGAGAAAGCATCGCCATTTTATGTGTAAAATATGTTGCATAGTTGTTAATCAATTTAGGTTTTGATCTCATGAAAATATAGAACTATTAACATGGTATTAAAGATCACTACTAAAAAGGTTACGTCGATACGAAGCCAACGCAACTTGAACGGAACGAAACGAATTTTAAACGGAGAAAATATAGATTAAACAGGATTTTGAAAAGGGCAGATTAAAGCATTAACAAATTAATTAACTTTTATTTTCAAAATTAGTTAACATAGATGAAAACTGTACCGTGAGATAGATTATGAAATTACAGATCTAACGCAACTCGTTTGGGTCAAAATGGAGTTGAAACGGGGAAATTACAAGCATTTGAAAAGGAGGGGCAGATCTGTAAAAAGGAAGAAAGCGTATTTTTGAAATAACAGAGAGGCTTTTCGTTTTTAGAAAGAGAAAGCGTAAACGTGGGAACTACGCCAAGGACTGCGGTGCGGGGTCAGGCGGGGTTGACGTGGCGCCACGTGGCAGAGCTGGGTAGGGCAGGTGCACCACGCAGCTGTGGACCGCGTGCGGGGCCTTGGTCTACGGGTCCACGGTGGACCGAACCGGTATCCACTTAAAGGGACCTAATCTAAGCCGTCCGCGCGGGATCGAACGGCGCAGAGAGGGTTCAGGCGGGGATGGTCGCCGGGGCGGCGCTCCCGCAGCGGCGCCATGGACAGAGGGGTGGGAACTCGCCGGCGTGCGTGGTCACGGCGATTCCGAGCTCCACTGGTCGAAAAGAAAACACCGGGAGAGAGAGAGGAAGGAGAGAGGAACTCGTCCGCGGTGTTGGTTGAGGCTGAGAGGGTCTCAAGGAGGCGGTCCACGCTCGGTGGCGGCGCGACGGCTCTGGTGTGCATGCTCCGGTGTGCAGAGAGCGAGAGAGAGCAAGATAGGGGCATCGGGGGAACGAGGGGGACGGTGCGGGCTCGATTGGGGTCTCGGTTGCGCCGATTGAGGCATGGGAACGGTGGCGGGTTTGTCGTGGCGGCGCTGCTCATCCGGCGGAGCTCCGGGGAACGAGAGTAGAGAGAGCGAGAGGGACGGAGGGGAACAGCTGGAGCCCTGGGGGCTTTCCTTACCGTGATGCGCAGCTCGATGACCGGCTAGGAACGGCAGAGAGGCGGTGACGCAGAAGGGCGACGACGGCGGCAGGGGCTGTGTTCGGTCGTGGCGGCGGCAGGGGCTGTGTTCGGTCGCGGCGGCGGCTGAGGCTCTGTAGTGCTCCGAGGGGCAGGGTGGAGACGGCACGGCGCGGGTGCTCGGCTTTATATAGCCCGAGGGCGCAACCGCGATGGTAAGGGATCACTCCGCCGCGGATTCGGGATCGGCAGAAAGGGGAAGGCGGCGGCGGTGGCTGGAGAAAGGAAAGAAGAGGGGGAGGAAGAAAGGAAAGGGTCGTGGCGGCGGTGGTCGGTTCAGGTGCCACGGAAAAGGGAAAGGGTTGAGTACTTGCTCCGCATCGAGCTCGGCCGAGAGAGCAGAGTCCGCGCCGGAGCGAGGGAAAGAGGGAAGAGAGAAAAAGGAAAGGGGAGGGGATGGGTCTGCCATGCGGGTCCGGTTGTCAGCGAGCAGGGAGGTGGGGACAGGATGTCAGCCAGAGAGAGAGGAGCGGGGTCGGATGACGCTGGCGAGCGAGGCCCACATGTCGGCGCTCCCCACGAGCAGAGAGGCGGGGTCGGGCCGTCAGTGAGCCAGAGAGAGAGGGGGAGAGCAGAGTGGGCCGGCCTGTGGGGCGTCGGCCCATCCGAGAGAGAGAGGGGAGAGCTTGGGCCGGTGGGAGAGGGGAGGGTTTGGGCCTGCGGCCGGCTTGGGCTTGAGAGCGAGACAGGCCGGGGGGGTGAGGGGGATGGACTCGGGCCAGAAACAGAAGGGGAGGGGGTTTTGACTTTTCTTTTTATTTCAAAGCAATTTCCAAAACCAATTTGAAAATCAAATTTGAAACTTCATTTGAAAAGTCAGACAATGCAACAACAAATGCAAGGGCATGTATGCTCAAACATGTTTCTACCAAAGGACATTTTAATTTCATAAAAAAGTTTTTATTTCCCTATGTTCTCATGAGCACCAAATTCAAAATAAATCATTTTATTTCTATTTTCCATAAAGTAAATTTTAGGGTGTTACAATAATTAATCCCAAGATTTTCTTTTAAATGGGAAAGGGTTAAGACAAGGGGATCCTTTGTCTCCCTTCCTGTTCAATCTAGTTAGTGACTGCTTTTCCAAAATGTTGGATAAAGCATCAAGTAGAGGCTTAGTTCAAGGACTGTTAGGTGATTTTAGGGCTGGTGGTATTTTATCCTTACAATATGCTGATGATACTATTTTATTCTACAAAGCTGATGAAGCTTACCTTTGAAACCTGAAATGTATCCTTTTGTGGTTTGAACAAACCTATGGCATGAAAGTTAACTTTGATAAGAGTGAAATAGTCCCTATAAATGTTGATCCTGAGGTGGCTCACAGATTAGGACAAATCATTTGTTGTCTTGTGGGTTCTTTTCCTTTAAAATATCTAGGTCTCCCTTTACATTATGACAAGTTATCTAGGAGTGATATTCAACCTCTAGTAGATAAGTTGCTTAAAAATATTTCAGGGTGGAGATGTAAGCTTCTTTCTTTAGCTGCTAGGGCTATGCTGATTAAGACTTGTCTTACTAGCATTCCTACTTACCTCCTATCCTTCATTAAGTTTCTTAAGTGGGCTTTAGAACTCCTTAATACACAGATGGGGATTTGCCTTTGGAATGACTGTGAGAATAACCATAAGTATCACTTAGCCAATTGGGAGTTAGTTACTATGTGTAAATAGTTTGGAGGTTTAGGCATCCCAAACCTTAGAGACATGAACATTAGTTTGTTAGCTTCTTGGTTGAGGAGATACAATAAGGATAAAGATAAGCTCTGGAAAGAGCTGATAGACTATAAATATGATACTAGTAAGCCTAATATTTTTTTTTTAAGTTTGGTGGAGCCTGTAATGTTATCAGAATTATGGGATGGTAGCTCCTTAAAATGTTCCTTTAGAAGAACCATTTCTGAAGACTTGTATAGATCTTGGTTAGATATCTTAGAGTTAGCTTCTACAATTCAGTTATCTAGGGAAGAAGACACTTTGATCTAGCAGTTTTCTTCGAAAGAGTCTTACTCTTCTCAGTCCCTTTATAAGGTGATTAAGTTTAGAGGTATCCAACCAGTCCATGTCTCAGCTGTTTGGAGGCTAAAGGTTCCACCTAGAGTGCATTTTTTTCCTATGGCTCATGGTTAACAACAAGACTTTGACTAGAGATAACCTAGCTAAAAGAAGGAAGTTAGAAGATAGTAAATGCTTGTTTTGTTTGGAGAAGGAAACTGTTCAACATCTCTTTTTTGTCTGCGTGGTAGTTAAACAATGCTAGTATTATTGTTCTATTGCTTTCAGTATCAGTGGTATTAATAGCATAGTTGACATTGGTAAATTTTGGTTAAGTAGCAAGAATTTCTTAGTGTTGAACATGGTTACCTCTGCTATTCTTTGGTGTGTTTGGAAACTCAGGAATGAGCTTTGTTTTCAGAATGTCGGCTGGAGAAGTATGGAAATACTTCTTTCAAGGATTTGTGGCGTGCTTCAAAACTAGGTGATTCTGTGCCCTCAGGAGAAGAAAGATCACTTGTTGGTTATCATAAGCAAGCCCAAGGCTGCAGTAAGGGAGACCCTTTGGCTTCCTAGGGTGCTGACTTAATGGAGCTCAAGAACGAAGCTGAAGATGATGCTATCCCACAGGGCAAGGAAATCATGAGTGGAAAAGTGGTGAAGTTGAAGCTTAAAAAACCTGGTGTATGGCGTGCGCTTCAGGCAGTCTAAGCTGTTTTAAAAAGTTTCTTGGCTCGTTCGGTAGCTTGGTCCTGCAGTTTAGACTTTGGTGAAAACTTGTTAAATGATGGTTTAGGCTTGCTGTTTTTTGGTTTCTTCCCAGTGACTGGCTAATCCTGGGTCTTTTTGTTATCCTCTATGCTATAAACCGTATGTTGCTGGTCTTTTATATCAATATAAAATATAAGGTCGGAGCAATCTGCCCTTGAACTCTAAAAAAAGATTTTCTTTTAAATTAACCATATGTTTTTCTTATCAACAATGCTATCAAGAAATAGTAGGTATGGTGTATTGTTTCTATTTAAGCGTGTATAACACTATCAGAAGTATTTACTATCGTAATATCATTGGCGTTTTTGCGTACACGAAATCAGATGGGTAACACACAAGACACATAGGTATGTGGTACCCTACATCTTGAAGTGGATCTCCCTATACTCATATGCTCGGTTTAGAGACGGTGTTCGTTGAGTTATGCGCTAGAATGTACAAAAATAAAATGTGGATCAGAGTCACTACCCCTTCTTATATAGCCTGAGGGTAGGGTTACCTTGATCACCACACCTACATGGGCCTCATTCCTCGTCATCTTCGGCCCAATAGCCTGCCTTAAATTGGAATACGGGTGGTGAGGTATCTCGAACCCATATATTTGGCAAACCTTTTCATGTTTTCCCTAATAGCCACTACTTGCCTAGCCTAGTCAATATAAATCAACCCCCTACACAATTCTAGTTACAAAACTTGATTTAAACACACAAGCAACTAGAAGCTACACTAAAACAACTAAAGAGCTAGTTAAGCAAAGCTAGTAATAACAAGAGAGGAAACATAAACTAGCAACTTAACAAGCAACCTAGCTACTGCTACTCAAGTAACAACACAACCACAATACATATGAAATGAAATACAAGTGTTGAGTGTTATTCTCAAGTAACAACACAACCACAATACATATGAAATGAAATACAAGTGTTGAGTGTAAACAATAGGGGCAAAAGTGACACAAATACTTTTTCCCTAAGGTTCGGTTGCTTGTTGGCAACCTACGTCCCCGTTGAGATGGATCCGTAGATCATTATTCACTAAGAAGACAATAGATCACTAAGATCTATCCAGACCTCGATTGATTTCACTAGAGTTACTCCTTTGTGAATCTCCCATGAAAGAGCACAAAACTCCTCACAATAGTCAATGGGTGAAGATGGCAACAATCACCAAGAGCACCAAGCTAGCTAGGTGAAAACAATTGCTAAGAGTAACAACAAATCTTGAGTCACAAAGATCATCTAGTGCAACCAAATGCAATCTCTCAAATTTAAAGCACTAGATTACACTGCTGCATAAAACCTTTTGCGAGACAGTGCCCTTTGATTAACCAAGGCGGTTACAAAATCTAACCGCCTCGGTTAATGGTGGCAATTAACGGATGCAATTATTTTCATTAACCGAGACTATCACAATTAACCACCTCGCAAACACTCCCAAACACTATATTGCTGATATAGCCCATTGTTAAAACATGTTATCATTGACAAACATGTATATGGTTTCCTTGTAAGTTTTTCATATTGGTAAATTAGTTGGTAACTTGTAGTAGGTACCATATGAGTAAATTAGTTAAGGGCATGTTTGGTTTGCTGTGAAACATTGCCACACCTAAACTTAGGATAATTGTGGCTACCAGAGAAAGTGTGGCGAGTGTACGAAAAATGATAGCTAGCTAGGGCCATCTATAATTTTGCATTGGTGATTGTATGACAACATAATCAATTGGACTAATGTGTTTTGCTAGTATACACGGTATTTAGTCTAATGGATGCAAGAATAGACTTGGACAAAGGCAATATGAAGATCAAGTGATCAACACATCAAAGAAGAACAAGTAGCTCCTGTTGGCTCTATGAGAGAAGGAAAGAGAAAAAGAGCTCCTGTGAACAGTGACAAAGTTTAACAAAGGGTTTCGAGGATCTGGCTCTTGTATATATGGTTGTGGAGTTAGCATTAACATGCATGTAGACATTTTGTGACTTGGCAGCAATGGTTCTCGATGATGTTTCGATTGCTATGTTCCTCGAGTATGTTTGTTGGAGTCTGACAGTAAGTTGGCAAATAAGGGGGCCTAAGGAACCATACTCATGAGCTTGCAATGGTTTTTTTATTATTAATATGATCGTTAACTCTTCAAGTCAGTTCGTTAAAAAAGTACAACTAAAAGTTCTCATGTACAATTTCATGCTTACATGCATCTTAAAATATAATGCCGGTGAGCAAAGCAACATCAAGAAGAAAATGTGCTACTATATCCTGATGTCACTTTTTATTGACTATAGCTTAAATCTTTGTTCGATGTATGTACTACTTCTGCTTTGTACAGTTCTTGCTACTTCGTCTATCCCAAATTATAAGTCATTATACTTATTTGGAGGATTAAAGTATTTCAAATTTGATCAAATATATGTGATGAAATAATAAAAATAATGATACAAAATAATTATCATTAAATTTTATATTAATTATATTTTCATAGTATACTTATTTGATATCATAGATTTTTATAATTTTTTCCTATATTTTTGATAAACTTGAGATGCTTTGAGTCTTTACAAAATTAGAATGACTTATAGTTTGAGATAGAGAAAATACTGTTAAGTTCAAGCATTCTTCTATTTGTCGCTCGTTGTCTCACATGAATATGTGTGAACGCACATACAATGAGTGATATACAACTGATGATAAACAAGTAGTTTCACAGATTCAGTGGTACACATGATTCCCTATATTTCTGGAGGTGACCTAAATATACAGAAGAAGTTTGTGCCAGATTAAATAACGCTACAGTCTCATTGCCGTGAGGAATTTCCCCCTGTTTAAAGAAAATTAAAGAAAACAAGAATACTTATTATATACAATGAACCTCATCGTGAACTTTTCAGATATACATGATCCAGATATATAGAACAGTACGCATACAGTATTCTTTCCTACCCAATTAATATAGCGCATATACCTCTGCTGCTGGCACTGTACAACAGGGTATAGCTAGCTCAACACTGATAGCGAAAGCACAGTGCAGACAGTAGAGCAATCCTTATCCTTGGTATAGCTAGGGTTGTAGACGTGTAACACCCTAAAAACATGCATTATTTAAAATAGAATAAAAGTGTTTTAAATGCATTTTGGGGTGGACATTTAAACATAGGAAAATAATTACGATTTCATAAAATAAAAGTATCACCAGTAGAAACATTTTGTTGCATTCATGCCGCTGCACAGAGTTTTTGTATTGCTTGGTATTTTCAAATTTCAAATTTGAATTTAATTTGTATTTCGAAATTGGTTTGAATTCTTGAAAAAATGAAAAAGGAAAAACAATTTCCCTCTCCCCCTCTCTTCTCTATCTGGCCCGCAGGCCTTTTCTTCCCCGGCCCAGTCTCTCCTCTCTCTCTCTCGGATTGGGCCAGTCCCGAGCAGGCCGGCCCATCTGTCACACCCAGTTTTAAAGACAAAACGGGATGCAATAATCTTATGTGTGCCCAGAGATCAGTCACACACATAAGCCGACAAATTATCAAAATTTTATCATCACAAGTGTTTATTACATAGCGAATGAGTATTTATTACATAACAGCGGAAATATATAAGATAACTCTCGCGAAGCTCTATAACACAGGGACGTCAACTGGTTGACCCCAAACCTAGAAGTCCTCTGGATACTCCTCATAACTCTGATAATCTGGTACCCATCCGGGATTTTTATCCAAATATTAAAGAAATGAACAAGCGTAAGTACTTTCGTACTCAACAAGTAAACATAGGGTTCATGAGGCTCAAAAAGGTATGACACTGGTTAAACTGCATTAGCTTTTAAGTTATCACAATTTTAGCATAGGATAGCATCAATATAACAACAACCCAATAACCATATGATCGAGTAAACATGAATAATAAATAGCAAACTAGTAAATGATAGATTAAAGTCATTCTGTTTCATAAGAATTCCAGGCCGCTCGTATCCGTGAGCACGGCTAATATATCAGTTTTTAACACTCTGCAGAGGTTGTACACTTTACCCATGAGTCGTGTTTGCCCAAATGCCCCGGGATCATGACTCCCTTAACACTACCGAGGTGAGCAGGCAGGGAACACTATGAAGTCTTTCAAAGGGGTTTGCTGACATACCATAGACAGTACGAATCCACGGGCAAGGGGTATATAGGAGCCCCGGGATGGTACACACACGCAACGGTCCCCACTCCAGCCGCTCCGCAACCGCTCGGCAATGGCAACTTTCGTGAACTGCCGCATGCGAGAGAGTAACCCTAATACTGAACTAAAGCCAGAGCCATATAGCCCCCATGGTTGTACTGTATGTCCCGGGTGATCGCTTACGGAGGTTCTAGAGCATCTCAAAAACTGTGCTCTAGTTTACCCTAATCCATGTTGCTAAAAAGCAGCTTTTACCATTGTTGCATAAGTCATTAGTCAGGTTTACATGATCATGGTTATGTCTCGAGAGCACTAGCTTGATCTACCCAAATGCATAACCTCCCAAGGTAACAAGGTATAAGGTACAAAGCTATGGTGAAACTAAATAGGATATCAGAGAAACACATGCAATCATGAATTAATGATTTAAGTGATTAGGACAACAAGGATGATCCCATGAATACTTGCCTTGCTCAAAGGGTTCTTGTTGCTGCTCCTGCTCAAAGCAAAACTCCTGGTCACCCACGTACTGCTCACCGTCTCTACTCGATCACCACATCACATGCAATCACGCAGAGGCATAACATGCAAGTAACAAAGGCTATAGATTAGAACAGTACACCAATCACAATAAAACAAGATTAAAAGTTTATAAAACTGATCTATGTCTCACTACGATCACATAGACGCTTGAATCACGAAAAACGGAGCTATAACGAAGAAGATATGAATTAGACAAGATTTTGAATAGGGCAAGATTAAAGCATTACGGAATTAATTTTCCTTGATTTTCAAAAGTAATTAACATAGATGAAATCTATACTACTGGATAGAGCATGAAATTACGGATCTAACGCAACTTGAACGGGTCGATTTGGATTTAAAACGAGCAATTTAGAGATATTTGAAATAAAGTGGCAAAACTGAAATTAAGATTTTCTTTTTATTTTTGAATTAAAACGGAACCAAGAAGAATTACGTTTTCTAGAACAGAAAGCGTAACAAAGGAATACGCTTCAGGACCGCGGGTTCAGACTTTGAAAGGGGCGGGGTCTCTTTTGTAAAACTGCCGGCCGAACCGGTATCGGGCTCTGGCGTCCGCTTGATTCAAAACGGACGGACAGGATTAGATCAGCGCGAGAGAGGGGCGGTGTGCGGAGGCCGGAGTCAGAGACGCGGCGGCGCCATTGCCGGAGAGCGGCGGCGTAACGCGATTAGGTGATTTAGTGCGCCATTCTCTGCGCAACCGGGACGGGGAGAGAGAGGGGAGAGAGGCGAACACGGTGGTGGAGTTGGTTGAAGCGATTGCGCTCGGGGGCGGAGTGTCCACGCGGCGCAGTGGCTCTGCCTCAACGGCGGTTGCGGAGCAGTGCAACAGAGCGGTCGGGGAGGGAGAGCGAGGCCCCGGGGGCGTTGCTTACCTCACCGTGAGGCTCGGGAAGCAGCTGGTTGGCGCGGAGAAACTCGGCAGGGACGGATTCGACGGCGGCGGCGCTGGGCGTGCGACGGCGGCTCTGGTGGCGCTAGGATGCTTCCAGAGGGTCGGGTGAGGGCGGTGTGGCGTCGGGGGCATGCTTTTATAGCTCAGGGAGCGATCCGTGGAGAAGGAAGGGGGAATTCGACGCGGATTCGCGTTCGGCCGCAAAGGTAAGGCGGCGGCGGCAGAGAAGGAAAGAGAAGGGAGGGAAGAAAGGAAAGGGTCGTGGCGGGCGGTGGTCGGTTCGGGTGCCACGGAAAAGGGAAGGGGTGGATTTCTTGCTCCGCATCGAGCTCGGCCGAGGGAGCAGTGTCGGCGTCGGAGCAAAGGAAAGAGGGGAGAGAGGAAAAGGAAAGGGGAGGGGATGGATCTGCCATGCGGGTCTGGCTTGTCAGCGGAAGAGAGAGAGTTGACTGGTGGGGCGGCTTCGTCAGTGAGGGAGAGGGAACCCGCGCGGGAGGAGGACGCGGGCCGGCGTACTGGGCTGGGGCAGAGCCCACTCGGCAAAAGGAGAAAGAGGGGGAGGGAACTGGGCCGGGTGGGGAAAGAGGCCTACGGCCAGATTGGAAATAAGAGAGAGAGAGAGAGAGAGAGAGAGAGAGAGAGAGAGAAAAGGGTAAATGTTTTTCTTTTTGATTTTGAAATTTCCAAACACATTTTCACAAACACATTTGAATACCAGTTTGAAATTTGTAAATTCCAACAACACAAAGTACTATGCACCAGCATGAATGCAACAATCATGTTTCTACTAGTGACAATTTTATTTCATGAAGACTTTAATTAATTTTCCCTATATTGCAATGGTCACTAAAAATGCATTTCAAATTGTTTTTAATCTATTTCGAAGAATGCAAATTTTTGGGTGTTACACCATCTCCTCACTCCCGCGCCGCACCTCTCCCCCTCACTGTCAGGTGGCCCCCGCATGTCAGCCACTCCCCCCTCCTTTCCTTTCTTCTTCCTCTTCGCTTCCTTGCTCCCGCGCCGGAGTTCCTTCCTCACCGACGCGTTTTGGAGTAGGATCCCCCCTCCCTTTCCATCGCCGACACAGGCCCGAGGTTAGATCAGCCTAGAGCCACCCACCGGTCCCCTTTCCTTCTTCCTCCCCCTCTTCTTTCCTTTCCGGCGTCGCCGCTTTTCCCTTGCGGCCGAGCGTGAATCCGTGGCGGATTCCTCCCTTTCCTTCCCTGCGGCACCTCTCCGAGATATAAAAGCTCAGCCCCGCACCCTTCCGCCCTCACCTCGTTCTCTCGGAGCGCCGAGCTTAGAGCCGCCGCCGTCGCTCTGCGCCTACCAAGCTTCTCCGGGCCGCCTGATTCCTCTCCGAGCCTCGCGTTGTGGTAAGCGGACCCCCATAAGCTCGCCAACCTCCTTAATCCCCTCTGTTTCGCCCGTGTGTCCTTCCTCCGCGTTCACCGGCGCTACAGCACCACTGTACCGCGTGGACACCTCGTTCCCGCGCGCAATCGGGTCAACCAACCCCGTATTCGTCTTCGCCGTTCTCCCCTCTCCCTCCCTGGCCTTTTCGCGCGGAGAATGGTGCACCGAATCACCGGATTGCACAGCGCCGCCCAAGTCCGGCAATGGCGCCACCGCGCCTCTGTCTCCGGCCGCCGCACGCCGCCTTCCTCCTCTCCCGATCTAATCTCTTCCATCCATTGTGGATCGGATGGACCATAGAGCCGCATACCCCTTCGCCCGGTTCTTTTACAAAATAAACCCCGCGGTTTTTAAAGTGTCAACCCGCCGTCCTTTGGCGTAATCTGTGATCCCGTCTTCTCTGCCAAAAGACGTACTTCCTTTTTCGTTTCGTTTTAATTCAAAAATAAAAAGAAAACTCTATTTACAGAATTGCCACTCAATTTCAAATGCTTCTAAAATGCTCATTTTAACTCCGTTTTCATCCATTCAAATTGCGTTAGATTCGTATCGACGTAATCTGCGTGTTAGTTAGTTCATAGTTCATGTTAGACAACTTTTAAAAAACATCTAATCACTTAATCTCTTTTAATCTCTGGTTTAATTTATGAAACTTGTTTAATTCATATCTTCTTCGTTATAGCTTCGTTTTTCGTGATTCAAACGTTTATGTGATCGTAGTGAGACGTAGACTAGTTTTATAAACTTTTAATCTTGTTTTATTATGATTGGTGTACAGTTCTAATCTATAGCCTTTGTTTGTTTGCATGTTATGCCTCTGTATGATTGCATGTGATGTGGTGATCGAGTATAGACGGTGAGCAGTACGTGGGTGACCAGGAGTTTTACTTTGAGCAGGAGCAACAGCAGGAACCCTTTGAGCAAGGAAAGTATTATATGGGATCTTCCTTGATGTCCTATTCATGAAGTTTTTCAATGAAATCATATGCATGTGTCTAATATTGTTACCATAGGGTTTACCTAGATTTGAATACCTTGAACCTTGAAATCCTATGGGTTATCTTTGCATATGGGTAGTTATTGCTAGCGCTCCTCTTTAAATAAGTATGATCCTTTAATCTTGACTAATGACTACATGAAATGATGAAGTAAAACTTAACTTTTTAGCAACATGAATTTAGGATCCTATCTGTCAGCAAAAGCTGGGACATACAGTACAATCATGAGGGCTATATGGCTCTGGCTTTAGTTCAGTATTAGGGTTACTTTCTCGCATGCGGCAGTTCACGAAAGTTGCCATTGCCGAGCGGTTGCGGGTTGCGGCTGAAGTGGCTACCGCTGCATGTGTGTACCATCTCGGGGCTCCCGTATACCCTTGCCCGTGGATCCGTACTGTCTGTGGTATGTCAGCGAGCCCCTTTGAAAAACTTCATAGTGTACCCTGCCCGCTCA
The DNA here is from genome assembly GCA_022036555.1 of Microstegium vimineum. Taxonomy (NCBI): domain Eukaryota; kingdom Viridiplantae; phylum Streptophyta; class Magnoliopsida; order Poales; family Poaceae; genus Microstegium; species Microstegium vimineum. The sequence goes on along the minus strand of CM039121.1, from coordinate 39,964,515 downwards.
CCTCGGCAGTGTTATGGGAGTCATGATCCCGGGGCATTTAGGCAAACACAACTCATGGATAAAGTGTATAATCTCTGCAGAGTGTTAAAAACTGGTATATCAGCCATGCTCACGGACACGAGCGGCCCGGAAAACTCACAGAATCTTTGGTTACTTGTTGTTTACCTTTATGAATCACGTTATCATGATATTATGTTACTTGTTCATTTGTTTATATGATCATGCAAATTAATCTGGAGGCTTAAGCATAATCTTGATCTACCACTTATAAAGTTTTGTTACAAATTAAAAATGCTTATCGCAGTAAACCAGTGTCATACTTTTTGAGCCTCATGAACCCCATATATGCTTGTTGAGTACGAAAGTACTTACGCTTGTTTTCTTTCTTTTCAATATTTGGATAAAAATCCCGGATGGGTACCAGATTACCAGAGTTATGAGGAGTATCCAGAGGACTACTAGGTTTGGGGTCAACCAGTTGACGTCCTTGTGCTATGGAGCTTCGCGAGAGTTATCTTATATTTCCGCTGTTATGTAATAAATATTATTTAAATACTTGTCCGCTATGTAATAAACACTTATGATGATACAATTTTGATAATTTTTCAGCTTATGTGTGTGACTGATCTCTAGGCACACATAAGAGTATTGCATCATGTTTTGTCTTTAAAACTGGGTGTGACAAGACGTACACTCGGTATCATCGATTTAAGGTTTATTAAGCGCTGTGCTTCTCATAAGTGAACTGTTTGCACAGTGTCTCAATCGGAGCCATGCAAATATATTGTACACGTGGATTGATCAACATCGCAAATGCAAAGAGTCTCTCAACCTAACTTTATTATTTGTTTTCTCAAAAAAGGACAAGAGCATTCTGCCATTCATTGAAGAGAAGAAACAAGTAGGGACTGCTTATAGAGTAGGAGTAGGCGGTTAAACCGTCAGGGTGGAAGCTGGCCGGCCAGGGATCAATCTGTGGTTCCTACAATGACCTTCAGAGAAGGCCGGGTCAAGTGGTCCCTTCTTAAAAAGAGAGAGAGAGAGAGCAAAATTCATGGTCAGTTTCTCAACTTAGAAGTGTTACCTACATCTTTGAACTTCTAAAGTAATATATATGAGTTCTTAAACTTAATCTAGGTTCCTAAATTTCAAAGTAATCACCATAGATCCCTAGTTCCTTCACTTTCAAGGTGCTAAAGTTGGTTGGCGGTGTCATCCCAGCCAAATGTGATCTAACCCATCACTCTATAAGCTGGCATAACACGTTGAATGTACGTTAGACGTAGATCCAATATGTGGCAATTAATCAATCATTGCTTGTATATAATATTTATGATGAAATTATAAATTATATAAAATAATTACTTGAGCAAAAAAAAAAGTATTAAATAATTTACAACAAATATATTAGGTTTAAACTAAAATAAAAATATTTAATTAATTTAATATTTATGTATCATTAATAGAATTAAAATAATATTAAAAGTTACTATAGTACTTGTACTATAGATATCTTTTAATATTATTTTAATAGTATAGGTAACTTTTAATCCTATAGGTAACTTTTAATACAATTTTTAAATTAATTTTATATTATATAAATAATGATTGATTACTTGATACATGTTGGATTCACCTCTAATTTACACTTAGCATGTCACACCAGCTTATAGAATGGGTTAAATCAAATTTTGATTAAGATGACACCGTCGACCAAGTTTACGGACTTATCGTGGTCACCTTAAAAGTTCCGGAACTAGAATGACATCACCAGGCCCCTAAACTCTAAATTACCTTAAAAGTTTAGAGACTAGATGACACCATTATTAAGTTTATGAATCCACTAATATTACTTTAAAAATTCAAAGACCTAGATGATACTTTGAACAAATATTATCAAGCTTAAAAAATATATATGTTTTGTACATATTTGGATTTTTTAAAAGGACATGCAGGGGTTGACACAATATCATTACAAAATTTTGTATTGAGTTAATTCTAAATAGGAATATGATTTTTCATTTTAGCCATCCAATATATACTTTCTTAGAAGCGCCTTAGGACATGTAATGCATGCTGCGTCGCCATATTCTAAATTCTAAATTCTAAGTTATTTTTATTTTGTTAGATACATTATTTTATTATGTATCTAGACAAAATGCATAGCAAAAATCATATATTTTGAAAAGAAAATAAGCTTATAATTTGAAATGTAGAGAGTACATAGTATATGTGCTCATGGAGAGAGAACTTTGTGTACACATACATCGCTGTATACACAGATCATGCCATGTTAAGAACATGGCTACATACTGTATTCCATTGATTAGTGTCGTCGTCCTTACGTATTCTGATGTGATTTCTCGGAAAATCTCATGATTGTCTGTACATACGTATACGTGTACGTAGTGAGGACAACTAATCAAACATCATTTCGATTTCTCTGATACTTAACAATGCTGGCACCAGGAGCTAGCGAAACAGATGGATTGGGATATACGGTCCCTGGGCTGAGCTGATGAACCACAATGATTGTAGCCAGCCACATACCCCCTGATCAGGAAATCTTAACAGGCATGACACTTTGCCTGCCACATCAAAGGGGTGGTATATAGCATTTACGTTAAATCTCATAGAACATGCCTTTTCACAATCGACAAACTATAAATTAAATATCTATTGTTAATGTAAGCATGTATATCTGGTATGGATGGTGATATATAGCATTTACGTTTACTTTGAATTTAGCAATGATAGAATTGGGTAATATATAATGTACTTTATAGTTATTTAATTCTTTTACTTAAGAGCTTATATTGGTGATTTAGATATAGATTTGAGGGGCATTTCAGTTTATTTCTTTATGAGTTATGACGGTACATGTGAGTAATTTAGATACAAATCCAAGGGGTTACTTTATATTATAGTATTATATCCCATAATAAATACCATAGGCAGGCAATTTGAAAGCAGGTTAAAGGTTCTACTTTAAATTATATTTCATGACGGTAGAGGGTTGTAGTTTATATGTAGATCTATGAGGTTATTTATGATTTTCATGATGTCAGATGTGGGCAAGTTTTTTCAAGAAAATGGAATATATTCGATGATTATTATTATTGCCGACTATATATATGAAGATTGGAGTCGGTGAATTAATGACCATTTGAATATTATTTAAATTTCTAGGGTTTATACAAGGACTATTATTCTTGTGAAGATTAATGAGGTGGCTCAATCCATTGAGGTCCTCCAATTAGTAAAATTAAAATTTGTAACACCATGAATCTATATCCACAAGTTATATCCATTCTTGTTGTATCCTTTTTATGTGACACCATGAATCCGTATCCCCAAGTTAAGTTGAAAAGTTAGTGCTTACTGTATATTCTATCCAAAAAATTTCCATTATTATTCTATTTAAATTTATTATGTGTCCTATACTACACTTTTAGTTACTATGGTAGCATAAATAGTTGTTTCAACCCACACCATGTCACTTATAATGTCGAATTTATCATATACAAGAATTTTGTGTAGTATTACTGGTATATAAAAACATAAAGTGCTTAAAAGTTAAGTTGCCAACATTGTTATATCATGGATTTTTTTTGTGGAAATGTATAAATCATCTAAAGTATCATCTTACAGTTTTTTTCCACCGAGTATTAATATCCCAATGGTGGCACATACCATCTATACTTATTTAAATTTAACTAAAAATATGTAATATAGAAACATATAAAGCATAATTTTTGGTTATTCATTTATTTTTTTAATAACTTATTTTCAGTTAGATACAAACCTAAGGATATTTTAGTTTATTTTTTTATAAGGATTGAGGTGTGTAATCTAGATAAGAATTACATGGATAATTTTATATTATATTCTATAATGGCATATTTGGTTAATTTAAGGTCTACTTTGTAATATGCCTCATACTCGTAGATATGGATCAATTTAAATGTAAATTTAGGGAGATTTACAATATCTATAATAATGACAGAGGTTGGTAATTCAAGTTTAGATGATTATTTAAATTAACTTTTGTTACAACAGAGGTGAGTAATTTAGATGAAATTAAACTTTACGGGGGCTACTTTATGTATTTGTCATAGTGTCATAGGTGGGGGTATACTTTTTAAAAATATAATGTATCATATGGCTATATATCATTGGTGATGATAATTGATGTTTATACCAAAATAAAGGATAAATGTTTCCGATCATTTTGGAATTTGTAGAGTTTATGTTTTTTCTCAGAACCCCTCGTGAGGATTTATGTGAAGACTTTATTGAAGGCCTTTTAACTTTTAAGATGTCTATTTACTAAGCCACTCGTTCAGTCATTCTATCGCACACTCGCTTCACCTGTAAATTGCGATCTACTCTACCGAATGCAAGTGATCAATATCGAAAAATGAAATGTTATCAGGATTGATCATCTCGAGGTCTATGTGAGCATGGTTTTAAAATACTCATCAGTGTCAGGCGTGGAAAGCATACAACACCGCCTTCCCCCCCTTTTTTTTATGCGAAAGGGCTTTGCTTCCTAACCTATCAATCTTGCAGATTGCAAAGATATTATAATAACAAATATTTCAGAATGTTCTTGTTTTTGGCATACCAAGAGACGGCTAGATGTCCCAGGAGGACAGAAAACGTTCTCCTAGCAGCTCCTGCTTTTCTTCCATTTTCTGTTTCGTCATACCTAGAACGGCAGTCAGGGATAAGCAGGACCAGCATATATACATAGAGTAGAGTGTAGAGTACGTGTCAGTGGATCATCTGTCCTTTGTAGAGAGAGCGGCCAAAGAATTGCAATCAGTCAACAATAAGGTTGTAGTACGTACTAACTTTCCCAGTAATAAGTCAAAATATACGTATAGTACACATGGGCCCAACGCAAAGAGAAACGAGCACTAGCTTCTCTTGTAACGGACAAACCGATCTTTGTCCCAAGGTCAGACAGACAAGGCCAGAAAGAAAAGCCCAGGGAGGAGGTAGAAGAAGAGATAGATGATCAGGAGAGGTATGCACTGAAGCAGTATGTATACTGTATGCATGCGACTTTTTTATACAGAACATCATCAGCGTTTTTGTGTCATTCTAGTCTTTAAACTCATAAATCGACCATTTAGATCCTTAAACTTATTCATTTGTATCATCTTAGTCTCTAAACATGCAAATATAGCATTTAGGTCCTCAAATTTGTTGAGTTGTGCCATCCCGGTCCCAAAATTTATTTCAAGTCTCGTTTGGGTCTAAACAGAACAATTTAAAAAATTTATCAAAGAATAATTCATAACTATTTCATATGAACTCGAATGAAGATAATCTTTATATAAAAATTATAGCCCTCGGTGCGATCTATAACTTTGTAGTTGATTTTTTTAAAAAAATAAAACTGTCTAGAGTATTGAAATGATCTAATTAAAAGTGTTTTCGAAACCTATAAATTTTAAAAATTAAATTTAGAATAATAAATAACTTCAAATAAAAAAATTCAAATACAAAGTTATAGATCGATCGTATTGAGAACTATAACTTTCATATAGAATATTTCAACATCCAAGATTGTTTGATAGTTTTAAATTTTAAATTTCAAAATATATAAACTTACAATAATATTTTGAGATCCTAAATAGTTTTAATTTTAAAACTTTATAACTACAAAGCCGAGCGCTACAATTTTGATATAAGATTTACCTTCATTCGAGTTCATATGAAGAAGTTATGAACTATTTTTTGATATCAAATTTTTAGATCATCATGTCTGAACATATGAGACTCAAAAACAAGTTTGGGAACTGAGATGACACAAGCGAATAAGTTTGAGGACCTAAACGATCGATTTGCAATAGACCAGATAACACAGCCGAACAAGTTTGAGGACCCAAACGACCGATTTGTGAGTTTAATTAGGGGGACCGGAATGACACAACACCACAAGTTTAGCAACAGTTGATGCACTTAACTCTTTTTTTCTTCCAAGCAGGAGTCCGAGTGGTTTGGTCTTTGGTTTGGGCAAATGAAAGGCGTACAACTCCGCATCGGAGACCGATGCATTCATGTAGTTCGGTTACTTCACGTTTAAACCAAACGAACGTGGAAGGGGAAAAAAAAGGTGCAAAATTAGCGTGTGGCTGTGTGGAACATATAACATCGGCTGGATCGTGCACGTTTCGGCAAAGCTTTGGACTTTTGTGGTCCTGCGGCGGCTATATATGTTTGTGACAAACGTCGACGTTCGCTCTGGATCGTATAGTACAGACAGAATGTAGCTAGTAGCTAGGAACACGTACGAAAGAATCTGCAAAAACGGCGGCGGAAACGTACGGTATGCATGTGTGTGGTTGCGCACAGAAACCATGCATCACGCAATTCCACCGGTTTGGAAACGGGGTAAACTCTAGCTTGGCACGATTTCATTGGTCGATGGTGTAGGGCAGATGGTCGAGGACACGAATGTTACTGCTAGTTGGTAGTAGTACTAGCTAGGCATATATGGAGATCGAGCGAGAGACACCGAGTGGTGGCGCCGTGCGCGCGCGGGGGCTTCGGCACTTTGGGCTGCTGCCGACACGGCACGGCACATCGCGGCGCGCGGCCCGGTGGTGGAGCACGCGGGCGCGAGCAGAGCGCGCGCGCACACACACACACACGGGCGGAGCACGATGCTCGGGCTTCCGCCCGAGTGCCCGGCCTCGTCGCGCGCGCGATGGGTCTCGCGGCGGCAGCGGCAGCGGCAGCACCGGCGCATGCATCGGATGCACGTTAGTTAACAACGGACGGGGACATTCTTTGGCGGTCTCGGTCCCGGTCTCGGCGGACTTCTCGAGCCGATCGAGCCAGAGGAATGCGGCCGGAGTGGAGTACAGCTGATCGAGGTGGTGAGTAGTGGCGAGATGGATCATGGATGAGAGAGAGCTGATGAACAAGAAGAAGGCGCACGCCTCATATATGGGGGGCGGAGAGGACCGATCGAGGACGTAAAACAGCGCGTTCTTTATCACCGATCGTCTGCAACCTTTTGGCGTGCACTGCCCTGCCTTTTTTCTTTCTTTCTTTTGGACGAAGAACGGCGGACCGGGGCGGGATGGATGCATGGACGAGACGAGATGAGAGAGGTCAGAGGTGGGTAAAGGTACGGTGGTGGACGACGTTCAGTGCGTGGTCACCGGATTGATAGATGGATGGTCCTCTGACGACCGAGGGAGGACGTACTCCTACTCCATCCAGATCCACCGGGATTAACCGGCCGGGATGCATGGAGGGCTCAGATGGCGGCAGGGGATTTTTCTCGTACTATATTCTAATGTACGTCATCCTTCTGCGTACTGCATCTACCAGTATCAGTATCAGTGCACCGTTTGACGACGTACGTACTGTACGTAGTGCCTGCCTGCCTGCTGCCCAACTTCACGCGTTCGTTGCGCCCATAAGCGATGATGCATCTAGATCTTAGCTCTGGACGCTGCGGCGTGATCAGCGCCAGTTCGATCTCATCTGTATGCATGCCAGCTTCCAATGTCACCATCGGGATCAAAATTCCATGTTTGGTTTTGAATTATTAGTGACGTCGTCAAAAATAATCAATCAACGTCAACTATAACCCTAGGGCCGGTTTGTAACGCAGGAATTTCATAGGAACCGGTTCATTTTCACAGGAAAAAGTACAGAAACTGGAAAAAAATCCCGCGTTCCAAACAGGCCCTAGCCTTCTAACGATACAGGTTCGATTTCCGCGAGCTGCTCCATTCTATATAAAAAGACCATTCCATTTGTTTCTCTAGATCTAGACATGCATGATAGAGACTTATATTAAACTTTTTTTCTTTTATCCACCAGTTTTCGGTCCAATAGAGCGGAGTAGAGTAGTTCGATACATTAGTACAAAATAGCTCCATACTAACGGTATGCACTAATTTGTACAAGTGGTTTTATCAGAAATGAGATTTTTATAGACGGTTTTTTAAGAAATCCGCTACTAGAAATAATTGGACACTTGTTTTTTTTAGTTTTTCAAATGACTTTGGATGGAAAAACAACCAAAATAAAAGTTGTAGATCTTGAAAAGTTATAAAACTTTGTAGTGGATAACTTTTTCATTTGAAATCATCTTATCATAAACAACTACGATCGAATTCGTCATTTTTTAACTTCAAATTTTATAAACGACCTTAGATGGAAAAACTACCAAAATAAAAGTTGTAGATCCTGAAAAGTTATAAAACTTTGTAGTTGTCAGCCTTTTCATTTGAATTCATTTACCACCACAAACGGTCAACTTATAATGACAAAATTCGTTTAGTATAATATGCAGATTCTACACACAAGTGAGTGATGCGTTGAGTGGTAGAGGAGGCTATGAGCGAGGTGAGGCCGATGGGATTCAAAAAAATGTGCAACTTATGATGACGGGCGGGTGACTTACTTGTGGATTTTTCCTACCATTAATTTTTTTTCTATTTTAAAAACCCGATTTACACTTTTCTAGACAACCATTGCGGTTGTCTTAATTGAACCACCAGTGGGAATCGATTTCTACTAGCGGTTTTTAAGTGACCACATGTATAGTTGTTTCATTTCCACTGACCCCATCGCTAGCGGTTCTGAAAAAACGCCAGTGAAAATGGATTATTAACCGTATGTATAGTGTTTCTGTGTACTAGTATTACAAATATATTTTAATCTAGTACTTTTTAAAAGAATTATTTGGTTATATAAATGTTATTTGTATTTTCTATAAATCAAATCAAACTTATGTTACGCACGCTACGATGATGGTTATTTAGATATAAAGGGAGTAACTAGCTTGGCTGTGGCACCGATTTTTGTGATTGGCGGCCTCATGATGAGGCTGGACATACATATGTTCAGTCTAACTCCTTTCCACCTACACAAAATAGTTGGTAAAGCAAATAGTAAGGACTGAACACATGGACTAGCTGTGAGGGTCATTTTTAGGGTGTGAGCTGAGCTTATATTAATACAAGATGCGTGAATAACACAATAAAAACATGTAAAGCGAACCAGCGCTCTTGATGCATGGACATATCTTCAACATATATAAATGGTTATGCCAGCGCTCTTGATGCATGGACATATCTTCAACATATATAAATGGTTATGCGAGCCAAGGATAATTTGTTGGCCCTCTCAAGTTGTTTCTCCTCGAATATGGTAGTTTCCGATCTATGCATGTATGCTTGTTTTGTGGTATAGTGAAGACAAATTATGGGATAGTGGAGGCAAACAAGTCGGCTTGGTGTTACTATATCTATAATGAGAAGGAAGCATTAATGGATTTGGTAGTGAAGACACTTAAATTATTGGCTTTGTATTAGTCCCGATGTTTTGGCTTTGTATTTGTAAAATGAATTTTTTTATTATGGTTGAGAGGAATTTTGACGGCTCACCACACGTGATCCGACGGTTAGGAAGGTGGAGACATTGAAAGGTATTTATGAGGAAGACATTTTGGGTAGTATATTTGGGGTGCATGATAAGTACTATAGTAATCCTTTTATATAAAGGGGTGGTAATTCCTTTTCAAAATCATTTTATATAATCAAGGGTAAAATAGTAAATCTACTACTACAAAATAATGTTTTGGATAGTATAGTTGGGGTGCATGATAGAAGTACTATAGTTAGATGGGTGGACGGGCGGCTTACTAGTGGGTTTTTCCTATCATTATTTTTTTTCTCTATTTTAAAACTCTATTTACACTTTTCTAGAAAACTATTTCTACTGGCAGTTTAGTTACACTAATTGTTTCATTTCCACTGGCCCAATGCTGACAGTTCTAAAAAAACGCTAGTAAAGATGAGTTACTAAACGCTTTTATAGTGCTTAGACTGTCTGCAACACTTTTTTTTGCGGCGTCTGTCTCCAACACTGAGAATGCAAAAAAGAGACCCATTGGTCTTATCGGTCACGGCACAGTGAATAAGTCACAGAGGCAAACTTTATCTTCTCCAACAGATCGAGCCCCAAAGTCCTTGCGCCGCCGAACGCCCGCCTCTTCTCCCCTCGCAACAGGCACACCGCGCTGCTCCAGCCCCTCGCCACGGACGCCGCTTCGCCCCTCGTCGGCATCCGCCATGGCCATTGCGGGCAAGCTCCTCCTCCTCGCCGTCTTCGCCGTCCTCGCCAGCTGCGCCGATCTGCGGATGGTCGCGCCCAGCCCTCGTCGTCCTCGCCAGCACCTGTTGTGGTGGCGCCGTCGCGATAAACGGCGTTGGCGTTGTCGGAGACGAAGGCGGCATTAGTCGGCAGCATCGCTGAAGGAGAAGGGCAACTGCTGGGCGTCGGCGGCACGGCCCGGCAAGGTCCACCGAAGGACACGCGGGGGCGCGTCCCCGGCACCACCGGCGGGAGCGGCGTTGAGATGCGTCGCAAGGAGAGAGGCCACATATATTTGCAACCTCCATCGCTTGCTACGCAAAATAGGTACTGCATTTGGGTGTTTTTCCACCCAAAACACTGTGCGTGATACTTTTTTGCATATGAGTTTTATTTTGTGTCCGCTCTTGGAGACAGTCTTATGTGTACTAGTGATAGCTCACGAGCGTGTTACTGCTTGATCTCCTTGGCATCTCTTTTTCTTTCGTCCATAGTTTCCAGCCTTATAGAGCGGAGTAGAACGGTTTGATACCTCACAGGCGTGCACGAGAGCACTCTCCTTGGCTATCTTATTCCTTCGTACTCTACCCTAAACCAAACAGTTTGGTTCTGTGGGAAATTTATTTGCTGTGTCACATCGAATCTTTCAGCACTAGTTTAGTCTATTAAAAATAGACTACTTATAAAACTAATTACATGCCCATGCGAGAATTAATAAGACGATTCTATTAAGCTAAGTTAATCTATAATTAGCAAATGTTTACTGTAGCACAACATTGTCAAAACATGAACTAATTAGGCTTACAAGATTCGTGTCGCGAAGTTGCCTTCGGCTGACGAATTACTTTTTTAATTAGTATATTTTAAATAGACCAAACTAGGGACGGAAGATTCGATGTGACAGGGGCAAAAAATTTGAACTGTCAACCAAACATGCCCTAAATTTTAGAGAATCTATAAATATTTTGACACATGTTTAAAAACACAACAGTTTATGAGAATTTGAGCCTAAAAATGGTAAGAAAACTAATTGCATCTTCACACCTACACCATACAACATTATCTACGATAATCAACAGGCCGGTGACGGACCCGTCAAATGTCATCACTGCCATGGCCGAGTAGCTCTAACTTAACGAAAACGGACCTCAGTTATTCAAGCCATGAGACAAGGTCTGGTCGGAGCACCAACCTTGCCACAACCGTCCAAATGGCCAAACGTAGTAGTGGTGCACTGTTTGCATATACTTTTTTTTCCCTCTAAATGGATCGGAGGGAGTTCTTTTATGAAAATAAAATATAAAAACAGTTGTACTTCTCAGTAAAATGTAGTTATAGATCCTCGCCAAAAAAATGATTGTTACAGATTTTCTAAGAAAAAAAACTGTGTTCTGTTTGGCTACGTTAGCACCTACTTACATTTTTTTTTTTGAGATACCGACGATCATTGCACGCGTGGTCAGGAAATCCGTCTATAATTACCTTTATTACAAAATTAGGGGCCCATATTTTGGATCAAAGGGTTCATTAGGACTGGTTTGGCATTTGGCCGGCATATGCATGACATGACTAGGAGTATATGACGGAAAGCATTAGCTAACTAGCGAAAGTGGCAGGTGTAGTGTGTGCATTGCTTCATTCGCCGACCTTCTCAACGAGTCACGACGGCCTTCAAAACAGGAAACCGCTGATTTCCTTCCAACTTTCCATGACTGCATGGTCGATCATGTCTCAACATGCTTGATGTTACATGTAGAATATATTTAGAAAGTTGTGTGTTGACCTGTTGAGGCATGTAACGTGTCAAGCTTTGTGTACGTCCACCTGCCAAGAGACTTGTATGAACGACCATTGACGAAACAGAGCCACGCATGTAATTCGTCGATGGCACGCCAAACCTATTTTTTTAATCTAATTTAGACAAGGGTTTCATGGTGGTACGTATACAGTATATGATTAGCTAGGTGATAGCTAGCTGAGGCGTGCAAGTTAAGCTAGATTGTAACAATGATCAGGGCCGGGCAACGATTCTTCGTAGCGTACGTCACCCGACCTTTTGCATGCTTGCTGGCGTGAAACTTTAGTAGGATTGGTTTTGGAATGCGAGATTCAGTTTAATTCCCATAAATCAAGAACCCATGTGTCCATGTACTATTACTATATTATTCGGACTGTAAGTATATAATAAATTATGATTAAGTTAAATACAACGATAGCCCTTGAATTTATATGGGCATTGCGACATAGGTTCATCAACTCTAAAAATGTATTTTTAAGTCACTTATATTGTCTATTTATTATTATTACTGCACTCTAGATCCACACCCTTCGACAGACATGGAAACATACACATAGCCCTTTGTTAACTTCCCTCTATTGCCATGGGGCACTCTGGGTGATTAGCCACATCCACCACCTCGCCATTGCGGGCATGCTCTTGCACCTTGACATATGTGATTTTGTGCGACGCCTTGACTCATTCATCCTACTATGCCTCACAGCCTCAGCGAGCTCCATGTCATGGTGACCTCCTCTATCGATATTGCGCATGAGTGTCCAAGACCTCACCTTCACGCGTGGTACTAGCCAATCATCCTAATGGGCAACGTCATTATAAGAAAAGTGGCACCTAACGATAGCCATTAAGTGATTTTAGTGATTGACTTGATAAATCAATTAGAATGATAATATACACTAGTATACAAGGTTTTATTCATGTGAATGCAATCACAAACTTCGTCGAGGAGATGGTGATGATCATGTGATCGACACCCTGATTGAGTAGCTTCAAAATCCTAGAAGACAAGCAAAAAGTCCAATACATCAAGTGTGTGGAAGAAGTCCAGATAAAAAGACACTAAGAAACAGAGTTCAAAGTGCGCCAGAGTGCACCACTGGAGCTATCATGCAAAAGGGACCAAAGCTTTGAGGATTTCTCTGACAAAGGGTCGAAAAGAAGATCCTCACCTTACCTTCCACCGAGGCACCAAAGAGTTGGACCGAAGGAAAGTACAAGGATGGTTTTTGAGACACAATGGAAGCTAGAGATGTATTCATCAGAGCTCTGTAATGGAGCACTGGAGTTTAGGCTCACCAACGGTCGCCAATAGTCTACTCAATGACTAGTCTCTATGGTAGGTGTTGGATCTCCTCGATGCACCTATTTTTGCGCATTCTGAATCCTACAACTAGTTAGTTTGAGGATATATAATCCCCCTAGTCAACAATTTGAGTGCTTTGGGAGCTGAAGGAAGTTGCTAGTGAGTTTAAGCTCATATCCAAGTGCTCTAGCCACCAAAAGTGCTTAAAATTAGATGATTAGTGTTAGTGCTTCACAAAGTGCTTAGGTTAGCTTAGACCACAATCAATGCTTCCTCTATCTTAGCTCTAGTGTTTAATTAAGTTTGCATATCTATAACACCCCAGAAGAAGAACTACAAACACCTTCTGGAGTATTACCACACTACACTTCAATAGGAACATAATGTCAGAGACTACGGAAGCATCACCAATCATATAGATTATACGATAAAAAGAGAGATTTTACTGATAGCAAAATATAAAAAAAATTCAAACATTGACCATAAGATACATGACAAAAGGATAGAAGCAAAGATCAAACTATGACCATCACAAAAAAATTACAACACACATGATCATTGTCATGTATATCAATAAGTGTGCACTCGTGCAGTGTGCACTCATGCTCCTACTCCCATCCCAACCACCAAGCATCCTTGAAACTATGTACCTGAGATTGGAGAAACAAGCTAATGAGGTTTAAGGAAAACCTCAATGAGTAAATTGATTTAACATTGCTATTCAAATCATAGTTTGATTAAGCCACAAATTTAAGCAACTGGGTAATTAAAAATAAAAAACTTCAAATCAAATACTTCATAAGTTTATCTTTATAATAAAAATGTAAATGGTACAAAGCATGACTTCATTTCTATCCACACATCCCAAAGAGAGTGAGGGCTGCAACCATATTGCTCATTTAAATGTGTGTGTACCGGAACTTACAATATCAATCAAAAGAGTGCAAATGCAAATGTTGCAATGTATACACTTTATATACTTCATAATTCAACAGTAATACCACCAAAATATATCAAATAGTGTACTTCAGAGTAAAGTAAAGCAATACTTCAAATTTCAGATTATATAGCTAGTGTGAGAAACTATAATTTAGTGGAGGCAACTCAAACAACAGAGCTAAAGCACGAGGTCCAAAATAACAATTTATAAATCTTAAAAAAAATCCTAAAACTTTTGTTAAGATCAAAATAACATATTGTCCATTCCGAGATCCAAAAATTGAGAGGATATAAAACTGCTCAGCTTCTCATCACTACAAAACAGGTTTCTTAAAACAATCATATGTCCAAAAATATAGAGGCTATGAGAGTGATCTTGGTGTCAGACCAAAGGTATCAAAGTCCTCTACAACTTTGTCCACGGTGAAAAATTTTATCAAGATCATTACGATCCCTTGGTGTCAAACCAAAGGTATCAAAGTCCTCTACAACTTTGTCCACGGTGAAAAATTTTATCAAGATCATTACGATCCCTAAAACAATGATGAACATAAATTGCACAATTTTACGGAATTTTAGAACATGGATGAGATTAATTTTGAGAATTATGGAAATTACTCCAACTAAATCCTAATTAGATGATTTCATCCACAAAACCTAATCAAAATAAGTTGATTAGGATTTAGCATCTCACCTAGGGAACCACAGTAAGGACAATGACAAGCCCCCGGTGATCCACCCCTGTTCCTTCTTCTCTGGTTTACAATGATCTACACCGGCTATGACTAGATAGTCGCTCTGATCTACATATATCCACCGTGGACAGTGAGGGAATTGAAGAAGAAATTTTAGGGCAAAACAGATATAGAAGATGATGCCTAACCAAAATTACATGAAAGAATGGCACCGCGGATGATGGCGGTGGCAGATGACGACAACAGCGGACTATGATGGCAACAAGCCCTACACTTTTTCTTCTTATGTCGTCTCCTTTCTTCCTCTTTCCTCTTGTTTTTTTTGTTTTTGCCATGCTGTGGAAACGCTGAGCAGCCAGGAGTCCAAAGGGCAGCCACACACGTGACTTCTGTAGAAAAGTTTTCTAACAACTAACATAATCCAGTCATCCAAAATCTGATTACTGTGAATAAGTTGTCAAATAGAAAGCACTCGATGAGCTCTACGCATCGGTGGTCTCCGCTCATCTATCTGAGCAACAGATCAAAAGACCAAAATTTTAGCCTTCGTTTAAAGCTTGTCAACCTTCGCTGAATCGAACACTTGATCTGTATTAAAAATCCATATTAAAAATTTGTACTAATGTCATGAATTCTCAGATATTATATTTTTTCCCTTCCTTTAGGAATTCGTCGTCCCCAAAATCCTCCTAGAGGAACTACTAACAAAAACAAGAATTGAACCACATTCTTAAAAAATAATTTGCCAGACTTGAAGAGCTTTGGATACTTCTCGCGTACATGATCCTCCAACTCCTATGTGGATTCTCATTCTATCTGACTCGTCCATAATATCAAGAGAACGGGTCTTCTGGTGTAAGGCGGTTTTGAAAGAAAAAATCCTGATGTGTCCTATCAGAAAGGCCATTTTTTCATCCCCACTGAAATCACTATCACAGCAGTAAGGTGGACGGAGGTTCAGTGTAGGGTGAATGGAGAGTAGCTGCACCTACATAAGACCAAATTGGCAATTACATGTCGTCATTCAAATGCAAAATCTAACCATCACCCATACAAATTAATATGAAACGGATGACAATGTTTGAAGTCGTAATACCCCTGGATCTGATGCTGGAAGAACTGGATCTGATAAAGACTGCTAGTACTAGAAAAGTTGGCATTACGTTGATTTCAAAACAGACTTAAACATTTTGCTGACGTGACCTATGTATACTACAAACCAGTGCCCAGTAGTTGGCTATCCATCATCATGATTCTTCAGAAATTAAAGGGAGGGGGATACACCAACCTTGAATAAGAAAATTGATAATTGGAACATGATTGAGTATGGTTTTAATTAGTTTTGCTGCATGGGTCAAACGATCGATACATAAGAACTCAAAAAAAAATCGTTTAGATGATTGGATTATGTCATGAGTTTGCTCTCAAAGTCTTAGTGGGACAGCTGTCAATATTTATGCGCCTATATATCTTGACGTGTGGAGTGATATGACATAAGACAGTCCATCTAAGCACTATTATTTTTGTTGTTGTTTGAAAATGCAAGAGTTTCGGAAGAGGTGATGTATATGCCAGTATTATATAACCTGAAACAGCGGACAAAAGTAAGTGTCATGACACAGTTTACTGTGCTAATATATATTATAAGTTATTAAATAAAATGCGTGTTTAAATAAGCTATCTATACATATACCTAATATTAAAGGTCCTCCACTCTCTTTCGAGTATGTACGAGTTAGAGCATAGTGTGAAGTCTGATTCCAAGACGAATCGAAATGTATGATATGATCATTGTGTAAATCTCCAAGCCTTACATGCTCATACGAGTTAGGGTGACATGATTCTATGCATAGATGGTGTAGAATCAAATTCCAAGATGATGAATTGGAACTCAACGCAATAATCATATATAGGCAAAATGTTGAGTTCGATTCTAAAGCAAATAAGGATGCACCATGTGACTATTGGATAAATCTCCAAATCTCACATACTCGCACAAGTTTGAGCTGCGCACGTAGGCATCATACATATCAATGGTTCCAAGACAAATTATTGAAATGCATATTTTTTATCTCGATCAGACGTTGTGCTTGTATTTCATTAAGTAGAAAGCAATTAAAGTTCACAGAGAATGCCGCTCACTTTGCTAGTGAGAGTTAAGTAAGAGCAAGCCAGCACAGAAAACATAAAAACTTAAATGGACTATATATATGGCCAAACTATTGTACGACTGCCACGTCAGCAGAACTGGCAGGTTCGAGAAACCGGCCTGCATCCACTCTTCAAGCTCGTCTACAAATGCTCTTGCCCAGCTGAACTGGCGTTTTGGCCGTATTTGTGAAAACTCTCGCGTTCCTCTGTTTTCAAAATGCATATTAAACAATATCTACGTTGTAAATCATCGAGATAGTGCTAACGGACATATTACGCTTATGTAGACAAATCTTTTGCTGATCCGCGGCAGCTAAAGCTGTTAAACTAACTACTATTATATTTGACATTGTATATATCAAAACAAAAAACAAATCCATCGAGTATATAACAATACAAATTGAAAATGTGTCCATGAACGGTACTTAAACGCGGCAGGTTCACGTACGTTTCACCAAGACACGAAGACAACAAAAAAAAACTATATACTCTTCTTATCAGGCACTTTGCTGGTCAGATTAATTATTGTTTATCAGGCACTTTGCTGAGCAGATTAATTATCGTTTCATAAGTACGTAGGGAGTAACGATCCAGGAGTATCTTTTAATGATTAGGATCGGAGGAAGCTAAAATCTATCTACATTTTTTCTTTGTTATTAATGAGAAGTAGGTATATGATTCCAAATAAAAGTTAAGCTAGGAATATAAATATATGCAATAATAAATAAATATAGTACAGTGCATCTTTGGACTCGCATGGATTCTGTGCTAAAGGCAGTCCCAATGGTGTAATAATGATTGTTTCTATGTCTATTAAATACCTTGACAGCTCACCATTTTACTGATCTGACGTAGAAATAATGAAGGGAGAGAATGTAAAATGAAGAAATCGTTTCTCCTCCACGGAACGACGTCTACGCTCGCAAAGGGGCGTGAGGAAATGATGGAAACACCACTGGGGAGAAATCACTCGCTTCTATCCGCATTGATGCGGATCGAGTGCGCCGGCGGCGGCGGCCAGCTTCTCTCGCGCTCAATCCTTCCCGCAAGCGCGCGCTCGACTCGGCATCTCCCGCGCGCAGCCTCCGCTTCTCCCGCGCTCGGGCTCCCTTCCTGCGCGCGCTTGTCCTGCCCTTTTCCCGCGCTGCTCCTGTCGGCGTCGTGTCCAAGCACTTCGTCCCCAAATACGACCTGTTGAAGCACCCAATTGCAAGACCTAGCATCCTCTGGCCCCGATCCATCCCAAATCAGCATGAATCCACTTCGGCCGCCGTCCTCAAGTTCCAGGCAAGGCAAGTCAGGGCGAGGCAGGGGTGGTTCGGCCGCCGTCGTTGCCTGATCTGCTACGGTCGATGGTGCTCGCGTTGCCCCTGCTGGTGGATCCAGTTCGGCCACCGGTCCCCCTGCCGTGGCTGATGTAGAACCTCCACCGCGTCCAAGTATTCAAGCCACCGGATAGAATTGCCTGCAGCTAGATTGTGTGCTATGGAATGGTCACATTTTTTTTTTGTTTGGGCAGGCAAGCTAGATTTTTTTAGTTGTTTCTACTAGAGCTAAACTGTTGCATAGAATGGTAACATGATTCAGAGTGGTTTGCTTGTAGATAGTGTGCTATGGAATTTTAATTTGCAATATTTGAATATAGTTTATTGCTCTGGCATGACCTTTTGTAGAAGTACATATTATTAGCTAATATATGGTTCTCAAAAGGTCTTGCTTGCTGTTGGTTTGCCAGCTTGTGTTGTCTTCTGCTGGGCTGCGGAATTGCATTTCTTCTAAAATGTGACAATGTGTGTTGTATAGATTATGCCACAGTTGATCCATCTCTTTTGTATGCTGCATTTAATTCATCCTCTGTATTAATACTGTTATAGAAACTGTGGGTTGAGAAGGGTAGTTTCTATTACATATCAATCTCTCTTGGATATTGTGCATAGTGTTTATTATTGGGACTGCCCTAACAAAGTTCAAATGCATGTCTTCTTCCCTAGTTCCGCGACGTCTGAACGCATGCAGAATAATATACTAACACACACCAGCACCGATTTTTTTTTTTTGCTAGACAAATTTAATTATATCCACAGTGTGCACGAAGCTTGAGGCCCCGGAGATCCGGCCATCGTCTGGTACGGCGACAAGATCAGAGGTTGGCATGGAAAGCCGCCGCAAGTGGTGGACGTACGTACGACGACCAGGGCATCCCCAGAGCACGGACAGGCAACGGCCAAAGGCGCTGTTGGCCCTGTCCCCCATGGCGCGTAGCGCGGCGGCTCGATCGCTTTTCCCCGTTCCCGAGCGCCGGCTGCGCCGCCGTGCATGGGTCGATCGACACCTAGCTAGCGCTCCACGCGCGCGTCCGTCCACGTCCAGCCCTGCCGGCCCCGGCCGGCCACTGGCCACTGCCTGCATCCATGTGCGCTCCGCCTGCGCCCCCACATGTGATTTCCTCGTGGCCATGCCATGCGCTGCACTGCACTGCTCGCTCCTGCGTCTGCACGTAACTGTACGCGTGAAAGGTTCGAGGGGTAACAGTAGACACGATAGCACCCGTGTCCGTTGTTGCTGTTGTGGTCATGGTGCCGCCGAGGATATCCCCATCAACTAGCAGTAGCAGTAGTCCCGGCCAATTTCGGTGTCTCATTCACATGCGCGCCGGGGAGGATTATTACATGTTTTGAGCTGTTTTCAGCGTATATATCATCTTTATTACTATGCGGCTCATGATGGATGGCTTCAACAGGGCCGTGACTATACGAAAACGACCGTGTCTATTAGTCGGTCGACATCTTATTAGACCCGACACATCAAAATTAAACCACAATAGACCGTGATTTGATTTTGCGTAAATATCTTATATTGGATAGGAGCAGCAACATTGCTACTAGTAGCTAATTATGGAGTTACAATTTCGACTATTTCTTTAGTTTGTTGCATTGATGAATCCTTAGCTACTCAATAAATTACTTCTCAACATATGTCATTTTTATATGCCCAATCTTATTTCGAGAGCCAAGTTTAAGCAACTCACCAATTTTTTGGTCCTGCGTCATAGAGCGAAACTATTCCTTTTTCTAGCTAGAACACATTCAAAATGAGATCGAAGAGTACTTAGGGGGCAAAAGGTGCTGAAGCATTTTAGGTTTTCTTTTTCTTCTATAATTTATACGGTTGATATATATGTGGAAGACGATTCTCCTTTCCATATGGAAGTATGCAATTAATTATAATTAATTAAAGCATCATATCAATGGCCGCTAGTCCATTAATCAGTTAGTCCATGATATATATGTATGCGCCTATTTTTGTAGATCATATATACCTTGCGGTTCAATTCAAGTTTCCCCTCATGATCAAGTGAATCTCCCTAGCTTCTCCAATAACCAACTGCCATCACATGCGTCTGTGGTTACTATGGATAAAAAGAGAACAAAATCATATGGTCGGAAGCCAAAGTGTGATTCTATTATTCCAAACAAATTCCAATATGCGCACAAAATGGTCTGGTATTAAAATTCACATTCTTCTTTGCTTAGCTGCAGAATCATTCAAAAGAGCAAGAGAAAGGCAACGCCACTAAGGTCCTGTACTTTCCATGAGTTTCATGAGTCGATGCATTTTCTTATCAGTTTTCATCTGATAGACTGATTCTGCTAGCTAGAGAATGGATGCAAATTTGGTAGCTAGTTAGTTACAATTACAATATACTTATATGAGTTATGATCAGTATGGCCATGCATCTGCAGGATTCGAAAGATGGCATTATAATACTCTCTCCGTGTTGAAAGATGGCGCGGCAAAGCATTTCCAAAGAATCCAATTCCTTTGCATGTACGTAGTGGTTATCTATCATTAATGATCTGTACAAGATTAGTTCTGGTTGTGAATCACAACGAAGGAGCGGTTACAATGTCACTATCTAATTCACTCAGAGACTAGTTAAATCATTTTCTGAAGTTAAATTTTGCTATTGTTAAAGAAAAAAAATGTCTTCAACAAACTCTATAAACAACTCTTCAAATTTAGTAGTTTCATTTCCCACATTATTCGCTCTTCACTTTTGGATAGTCTATCTCACTTATCTTTTGATTTTACAAAATCTAGAGTAATATTATCTATTTTAGATAGTAACAAAATCAGTAAATTTAGCTAGTCTTTTTGACTAATTTTTTAGAGATGCTATCATGTCATCTGTTATGGATAATATATAGTTTAATTTTCTCTTTATTTTCCGTGCAATCTATCTATATGGTGCCACAAGCTAGAGTGAGACTTGAGCATTTATTTGTACCAATGATACTGGTGTTTTACTTTTCCAAATTATATTTTTCATTGACCCGGCCTATAGGGGGTTAATTACCTTTTCTCCTTAATTTTATCAATATTTCTTTCATCCTTTTGTTAAAAAAATGCATAGCTGATTCTAGAAAATAATTTTTCATTTCTATTAAATTCTTCATAAATGCCTTTTTCGTTAAGGAAAAACTGGAAGTGGTCCTAGAGAAAATAAACCTGCAGGCCGGTAACGTGGTCGCCTAGATCAACTTCTTAGACAGCGGCGGAGCTTCACAGCATAGCAAGGTCTGGCCACTACCACACCTTGCTTATGTCTGACGCTATAGTAGAGTAGTTTAGCTTCATTAACCTTATACCGTAGAGTATAGTTTATCTTTTCTTTTGTCACTTACGATATATCTTACTTTTCATCCGTCCTCCGCCACTGTTCTTAGATATATATCATGAGCAGTCGTAGCTGGAGATGCAGACATTGATATGGTACGTAATGCGATGCCTAACTTGTGGTATTAAAATGGGGTATATAATGTAGAAACAAATGTCTTTGTCACAAAAGTCTCATCTATCACACACCCAATAAGAAGAAAAGGGATTAATCTCCACCCCGGTTGAAATGGACACAGTGGATTCGTTGCTTGACATGGAATCAGTCCAAAGCTAGAGAGGCCTAATACGCCGGTCCGATCCCGCTAATAATTTCTTTGGTCATACTCACTTTAGTTTCAAGAAAGGGCGTACGCTTTCGGTTATCTATGCAATCATCTCATGAATTCATTGTTATAGTTTATATAAGGAATAATTAATGCTTAAGCTAAATTCCGGTACACCTTTCCCGGCCACTTGTACAATTGTAGTACTGATGCTAAAGCGACATGTGACTCGACTTTTGGATTTCTTGGTATATGCACATTGTACATATATATGCCGTAACAAACTTACAAAATGTATCTGAAATTTTGATTATGTTGATAATTTAGGGGCCTACTCGTTTCGCTGAAATTTGGTTTATGTTAAATGTTTATGCTAATTTGTTCTGAGAGAAATATGTTCGCTGAAAAATTGTGCTGATGAACAAGTACAGTTCACTCATCCATGCAACCAACATGGACATACTTTGATACTCGTGTAGTACATAGTTCATTTGATTTTTTTTACCATAAATTTAACCAGTCATCTTATTCAAAAAAGTTTACGTAAATATAATCAAATTTAAGTCATTTTTAAGAACTTTTATTAGTAAAGCAAGTCATAATAAAAAGAAGTGTTATTTCAAAAAAAAAATTAAATAAAACGAATGGTCAAACTAGAGATAAAAAAGTTAAATAAACTATAATTTAGAACGAAGTTAGTAGTATACATGATCAACTGTCATATCTCTTTAAAACAGAGGTTTGGATTTCATATATATACTAAATATAGTAATAGTGTAAAATAACCTAGGTCAGCAAATTAGAAAGGCCAGAAATAAATGATGAGCTACAAACTTAGGTCACGACGAATCCCGGTTTAGGTTAAATAGTAATTAGTATAAAATTTATGAGCTAAAAGTTAATTAGTATAAAATAAATCCCCCCCCCCCCCCCCCCCACACCACACACACAGGGACCTTTACCAGCAGAATGTGCTTGGTTGACTAGAAAAACCTTAAATAACTATTTTTATCTGGTGAAATATATCATCGATCAGCTGGACGTGATTGACATTTTCCATCCTCGTTGGGGACAATGGTCTACGTGTGTGATGTGTAATAATAAGTATAGATTTCTGCGTATTTGACTAGACCAAAGCATGCATACGTACGGCGTTGAAAAAAGAACAAATGACTAATAATAAGAATACTAAAATACGTATATGTAGAGAAAAAGTTGGCAACATACGAGGACACGGTCCTGAGACGCAGCAAGGTTATGGAATTTAGACCAAACCAAAGTCTAGTATAATAGATCGGGCGTTGCATAATAATTATTTATTTACGTGTCTTCTGGGCTAGTTCTTTGTTTTAAACAGAGATGTTGACAGCAGTCAGCGCAGAGGCAGGCAGACACTGGGAAGCTAGTTTAATTTTGAGTCTAGTTTTATAACTTTGTGGTTTGATTAGGTCCGTTTGAATCCTTGAAATTAAATTTATTTTAATAATCACAATTAAACATAAAATAATTAAGTTAATATAGTTACATATGGAATATATTTAAATATACGATGTTACATTTCTACCATAAAGGGTATATATACGATGTTACATTTCTACCATAAAGGGGTAAGTTAAAAAAAATTAGTTATAAGTTACAAAGTAGAAACATAACGTGATGATATATTAAATCAATTTGCATCTCCTATTATATAAATTTGAGATATGGATCTTTAGAAAGTTGTAAGATGTTGAATTCCGAACTAAATTGCCTAATAGTCTATTAAGTAGATTGCAATTCCTTTAAAAATGAAGAGATCCAAATGACTCTGAGATATATTCAAAATTCAATACACAGTAGTGTTATATTTTTTTTTTCTCGCTATTCATATAGTAGCCTTAATCTACAGGTTTTTTATTACGTGGTTCTTACATAAAACAGAAATAGACAAGCGGTGGTCACGTACCGCCGCCGTCTGCAGTTTGGTTCCATACGTCAATCAGAACTTCGGTAGGCAACGATGCATTGCACCACCACCGGCCAGCTAGCCATCTTCGTTCGTTCAGTGGAAACAAAACATCTAGACGAAATTAAGGGCATGTTTGGATCCTCTTGACAAATTGGTAAACTGGTAAAAGAGTAAAATAATTACTGTTTTTTTGTCAAATGGATCTAAACATGCAAGGTAAAAATAACAAAAGAGCAAAAGTTTGTCATTTGACATTTGCCACTTTCGAGTGGCAAATAGTGACAAATTGAAAATCCTCGCACTCATATCCCTCCCTTCTATACATGATATGTGAATGAGAATACAATTATTAGGGGTAGAATTGTCTTTGTATATATCATTTGTCATTTGTCAAGAGATTCAAACACTAGAAATTGATAAAAGATTTGTCAAATTTATTTGTCATTTACCATTTGCCAAGGATCCAAACATGTCCTAATTATTAGTTTGGCGGATGGAAATATGATATATATATATATATATATATATATATATATACATATTTTTTTTGGTTCATTTATTTAGAAAAAAGCGTATGAAAGTTGGACAATGCCGTCGATGATGATGACAAACCAAAAAGGAAGAACTTTTCCGTTATTACAAGAGACAACGCAAGACGACGACACCAATTCATAATTTATTATGCACTTTTCGTAATCGAAAGGGTCGATCTGAGTTTTGAATTTTTTTTTTAAAAAAAAGGTTGGATCAGAGAAGAAGGTTTGGACCATCAAGCACTTTTGTTCGCATACCATGGATGTATGGTATGGCTGCTGCATGCATGCCTTCCTGCCTGCCTTTTTGACGTCGTACCTACCTGCACTACGAGAACGGAAACATAAATATGGATATCGATCGATCGCCATGCATGACCACCAGACGACCTGATCCGTGTCCGCGATATGAAACCGATCGAGATCGATGCGACCACAGGTCCAAAAACTCCAAATTAAACCCGGAGGTCGATCTTTTGATGCCAAACCCTTTTTGTTCGCATTTGCCCGCTGGGTCGACGACACGGACACGGCCCGTTCCAATGGCGATCGTACGTCGATCACGCGTTGTTCTGTGGCGGAGCCCAGATTAAAGCAAGAGCCAGTGGCCTGGTTTATATATATATATATATATCACAGAAGAAGCAGGCGGACGGATGGAGGGGAGACATCAGAAAGCGGTTACGGTGTTGTTTAATCCTGAGGAACGGACCTACTGACTCGTGCTGTGCCGCTTGCGCGACAGCAAAATGACAAAAAAAACTCAACTCAAGTCCCCCTGGCTGGGAGTGGCCGAGTGGGAAACAAAGCTTTTCTCGACAGGGCCGGTTTAAACTTAATTTGAACCAGAGGATATAAAGAGTAGTGGTGGCCGTGGCCGCGTCGACCGCGTAGCTAGTCTCGCGTTCCCATGGAATTACCAGAAAACGTGCGTGCGTCAGCCGTCAGGCCCAGCTCTATCCGCTTTTCTCCCGGTTACTTTAAACCCATAATTCATGATTACAGAACATACTATATAGTACTTTTAATAAATCACTTATAATAAACCCATAATTCGGCCAAAATGAACGAATACTGTAGTAACAAAGGCGTGTGTGGTGATTGATGGTGCAATTATGAGGCAGGCTGCCTGATTGGCGCGCGTCAGGTTGGGTCGCGACTGATCTCCCTTTTCCTCTGCAATATTGTTGGCTCCATGCCGGACCGCATGGAAACCGGCGGCGGGCCCACGCGTAGCCCACGGACCGGACACGGGCAGCAGCACCATCCCCCGCGGTCTCCGCCCCTGTCGGCTCGCCCCACGCCGCTGGCTGGCCCATCATGGCCCGCGGTCCGCGTCACCGACCATCACGGCCCAGGTAACATTGGTGCGCGCCCGCCCCATGGCCATGGGAATGGTATGGAAGCTGCTTGCCGAATTCGATCGGCACGTGCCATGCTGCAAAGGCTATGAGCCTATGACGACGATCCTGTGATGCAGAGACACGTGTTGTTTTCTCTGGATGTCCACGGCGTGCGTACCGTGGCTGAACCTGGCTAGAGGCCAGGCCAGGCCTGGATGGCGGCCCGGCCAGCCGCCGGCCCCGGGGCCAACTCGTCCGTCCTGCTCGGCTCCTGCGGAAGGAAATCAATCGGCGGTGATGCGGGCGGGTGCGGCCCAAATAATAAACTCGGCGGACACCGATCGATGGGCCGGAGTTCGGATCGGATCGGATGGAATCGATTTGACGCCGGCCGGCCGGCCGGGCCGCCTGTGCTTTCGCGGTCGCGACACGCGGCGGTGGCTTTCGTGTCGCGCGGCGCGTCTCTACATGGACATTATTATTCGTGGTACGTGCATGATGCGTTGCGGCGGGATCCACGGTCCGCGAATGGTGTAGCGCCAGTGCAATTTGGCCCCTGGCCGGGCACCACCAGCTCGGGGTGGGGATCGATAGCTACGAGTTTCCCCTTTCGGGTCGGTACGTGTCCATGCCGCGGTGTCGGAGACGCACTTGTCATCATCTTTTCTCATATGTCTCGTCATTTCCACGGCTTAACTTCGTTTCGACAGACGAAGTGGCGCGGGGCATGTCGTTTCTGCATGTGTCTGTCATGCGTGAGTGAGTGACGTGGTTGTGTCCTGGTGTGTGTCTGTGTAGCCGCGCGCGTCGTGTGTACTCGTGTCGTTGACTGAAGGTGTGCACCAGTACATGCGTGGGTCGTACAAATAAATGTACATGCAGTATACTTTTGCACATCAACTTTACATGTATGAGTATGATGACTACCGCACAATTGATTTCAGCAGACATATAAATTGATGTTGTCTTCTGAGATAACTAATGAGTTAACTTCAGAGACCGTCGGTTATTACAGAGACAGTTTGATAAATGATTGTTTCTGAAATCTGAAAATTGATTAACAAAACACTTTTCAAGAGGTGCAACTATGAAAATATGATTGCTTTTTTCTAGAGACAAACTTCTTAAGATGTCCATCTCTTAAAAAGGTCCATTGAAAGTTAAACATCAGGGCCATTTAAGAGGTGCTTGGAATATATAGGTGATAGACACAAAGATGGCCATTAATTTCAGGACTTCTTCACTGGACCTGTATAGTGCATATTCTTGAGCCTCGGCCAAAACAAAACAATGGCTGAAATTAATTAAAGATCCTGAATGAATGAATAATTTAAAAGCGCCAAAATTGCTAAGATAAAAAACAAAGATGGGAACAAAACTGCTAAATAGTGAAAAAAATGAAGTATACATTGGACATCTTTAACTGTTTCAACCACAAGTTTCGTATTTCAACCACAAAACCTGATATTAGTAAAAAAAAAAACCCCACAAAATCAGATATGTAACTCAAAAACTATCCAATGCCTTAACGATAGCCTATGGTGCAAGATATCTGATTTTGTGATTGGAAGAGGAATTTTGACATGTGACAAGAATTAAGGCTTGTTTGGATATCAAAGGTTAATTGTTATTAGCCAATTAAAAACTAACATAGCCCATCCAAACAGGGGCTAATGAGTGAGCTAATTCGTTAGCCAAGCTTACAACTAGTTCTTAGCCAACTAGTAGCTAGCTAATTTAAGATAATTTGAGCTAACTTTCAGCACTATAGTTCTAGCTAATCTAAACCGCCCCTTAAAAGTATGTTGAATCAAGTAGCAACATATCTATAAATAATTATTGGGAGGGGTTTTCGTTTAGAACTTTCTAACACTAGTTCCTAATTTCAACTTTTCATGGCTGTAAATTTGCAGGGGACATGAGATTTTTTGTTGATGACTTGAGATTGGCTCCATAGAACGGCGGCAGGGAGGCTCAGTCCCTGGCTGCCTTGTGCTTCATCAATGAAATAATGAACAGAAGAATAAGGCCCATGGACCTAATGGTCTGGCCGATTTTTCGGTCTATACGCGATGGCTTTCCCTCGATGAGCCTTCAAGCAGATGGATCAAGTGCGCTCAACCTGGGATGCACATTTTTCGATGGGCCTCCATTCTCCTATAAGGCTCCGCTTTGAGGGATATGACCTTTTCTTATTCGATAGGGCCTCCATTTCAAGGATGGGCTTTTATCCTCTTATAATAAACATACAAGACCCATTAGAAAAAAAAAATCTAATTTGCATCCCCATCTATCGTAAAAGTCCGTTTTAGGTCTCTCAACTCTAATACAGGGTAAAACGTATCTCCTAACTTTCAAAACCGTTCATATTACATTCCTTGGTGGTTTAGGACCGTGGTTTTGGTATAGTAAAGGTGGGTTTGCTACAATGACGATAGTTTTGTTTTTCCTTTTTTTATTTATTTCGGTTGAATATTGAAAATCATAGTAAATCGTAGAAAATCATAAAATAGAAAATCTAATTTTATTGGACTTCACACGAGTAGATCTACACAATAAAAATATAATATGGTATATTTTAGTAAAAAAGTTTTGCTATGAAGATTTTGTTTTTATTTTTTATTTTTTTATTTATTTCTAGTGAATCTTTTAAAAAAACATAATAAATCATAGAAAAATCATAAAATAAAATAAAATTCATATTTGTCATACTCCATATGAGTAGATCTACATAGTAAATATATAATATGATATGTTTTAATACAAAGTTTTTTTTGATAGCTTTAGATCTATGCTTTTGTGTAATTAATTAAAATAATTCCTCCCCCCACCACAACACCACCACCACCACTTCGCCATCATCACGTTCTACGCATGCACGGTCAGGTTCGGCAACTCTGCTTCTGCTCTTCGCCACCAACCTGCTCCTGCGACGCAGCGGGGAAAGCGTGGTGTCGACCGTCCATCGAATCCTCAGGGCACTGCGACATGGAGGCTCCTCTAGGATCGGTGCCTAGATGGAGGAGCACAGTTGAGCCTGTAGTTGCGGGAAGATATCATGCGGCGTCACCAGAGCCGTCATAGGAGCCGCAGAATCTTAGTGAGTTAAAGTATCTGAAGTTTGACCAATCTTATATGACAATATAATAATATTTATGATGTCAATTAAGTATCATTAGATTCGTTATCAATTATATTTTCATAGTATGTCTATTTGATGTCATAAATCTTTATAGTTTTTTCTATAATTATTGATCAAACTTGAGATGCTTTGAGTCTCTAAGATTCTTGAAATATTTAATTTGGGATGGAGGAAGTATGTAAAAACCATATACTATCTGACACGACAATTTTCCATGGTTGGAACATTTTTCTGACGGTCCCCCAACGAGCAGCCAGCTACAAACACGGCAAGTAACCGTGCGATAACAACAGCAAGAGAAGAAAAAAAAAATCCTCCGACTCCCTCCCGCACGTCCGCCCGAGCAGCCGAGCTCCACCGAGCACCGGGCTTTTGCTCTCTACCCGCGCTTGGTGCGCACGCTGACGACGGCGACGTCATCGAGCACGGGCCCGCAGAGCGAGCTAAGGTCGTCGCTCCTAGTGCTATAGAAGGAGCTGAAGAAGACGAGCCTGGTGCGCGTTGACGCGGCGCGGAACGGCAGCACGGCGCGCTTGACGCCGCCCACCCCGGCCGACTCGTACGCCACCTTGGTGGACTCCCGGCCGGCGTAGGCCTCGACCATGAGCGACCCACGGCAGGCGTTGCTGGCGTCGCCGACGGTGAAGGACAGCGCGTACTGCCTTCCCGGCAGGGTGCGGATCACCTGCGCGATGGCGCTCTCCCTCCCCGCCAGCAGCTCCACGGCGCGCCGACCCCGTGGCACCGCGAAGCTGTCGCCGTCGATGTACTTGATCGCCTTGAGTGACTCCACCATCCACCCTGGAAGCGGCGAGTGGTCGTCCACCACCCCCGATGGGATCAGCACGCCCCACTTTGTCCCCGGGATTATGTACGGACCCTCCTCGAAGTCGCCGTTCTTCACCAGGTTCTCTGCAAGCACCAAGCGTCGTGTCACTGTGTCAGGTCAGGTCACCGCCGTCCGCCGGCTGGCACGCCTGATCGATGATGCTTACTGTTGGTGCGGCGAGGCGGGTTGAGCGTCTTGATGGCGACGGAGTCAATGAGCGGGCCACAAGCGGGGTCCTCGGTGACGCCAGGGTTATGGATGACGACATCGACGTCGCCGTCGGCGTCAGCGACCCAAGCCCAGGCGTACGAGTCCCAGCCGTTGCTGCTGTACATGGTCTGCATGGCCAGCAGGCCCGACTGCCCCGACGCCGACACGTTGAGCCGCTCCGCCTGCGCGCACGTCCGCGCCGCGCTGAACGTGAGCGAGTAGCGCGCGCCGCGGGCGGCGCCCCGGAGCCGCTGCCGGATGGACGCCTCGTTGCCCAGCCGCACGGCGTAGGCGCCCTCCGGCACCACCAGCACCATGTCCCCCTGCTTCTGCCCCGACGAGATGTACTCTACGAACCCTGACGTCTGCCACGACGGGATCGCCGACGCGCCCACCACCCGAGTCCCGCGCAGCTGCGACGGCAATGGGCCCTTCTCGAAGTTGCCGTTCGGGAGCAGACCTGCATTCCATTTCCATTTCCATTTCCATGGCAGAAAATTAACCAATCAGAGATCGCGCCAAGAAACTTCACCCAGGATGATCGTTTCGGGAGAACGAACGACAGTGAATCAAAATCAACCACGTTATTACCGTCAGTAATTCCGAGGGCCAGTCTGCCCGTCGTGCACAGCAGCAGAAGCATCACTGGAACAACCATGGATAATCTTCCCATCGATCTTGCTACAATTTGCTCTCGATCTAAGGAGATGAACAGATTCTGCACTTCGAATCGTGTTGTTCTGAACTTCTGATCGATCAATGTGGCTGGCCTGCGGTGGAGTGAGGTGTGAGGAGGGCGCTGTGCTTAAATGGAGTAGGAGTACGTGGGAGGCGACCTCCGGAACTGCACCTCGATTTGGGCGCATTTAACTGTTCTGCCACTGAGGCGCTGCGTCTGCAAGGTTCAGTTATGTCAGAGCCTGCAACGTGCGGTCTTCATGATCTGGCAGAGTCAAGAACATGAGTCCATTTTGAGCTCAAGGGAAAAAAAAACATGAGTCCATGTTCAGGATGACAGGATCAATCAGTAACGTTTCTTATTGCGGGAACAAAATGCGATCAATTTGCGGGGCTCGGCTTATACTATTGGAGCAAGATTCCACCTTAGTTCTGAATTGTTCTTTTTTTTTTTCCTTTGGATCAGTCAATCTCCTGAAGTTTGGGTCATGAATCAGTGACAAACCGTCAGAAAAAAAAATCGACATGTCGGTATTGTTCATTTTCGGTTTAGTTTCGTCATGTTAGATGTTATGATGACTGCATGTGGACGAAGTATGTAGAACTTTCGGACATTATAGGAGGTGTCTGGCTTTAGATAGGTATAGGTAGATCTGAAGTGAAATAGGCTCATGAGTGATGACCTGGCATAAGATGAGATCCTCAAAGTGAAGAAGGCCTTATTGCCTTATCGATGCCTTTTATTTGTGGCTTTTGTTTTGATGGTATACAACTCCTGCGGTCTGCAGATCAAAAGCAGCACAGTAGCACAATCTGAGCCTTTTTTCTGTGATTAGCTTGCTCGCTTCATCTCTGAACCTGTGGAAGTGGCAGTTTCATTTTGCCCTATTATGGCCAATTATGGTGGGCACTCGATCTGATCCATGCATGTGAGGGAGAGGGACAGACGATGCCAAAGACCTTTGTTCCATCTTCCATGCAGCCACCGACCATATCATGCATCCACTGAGATTCACCCGTAGTAATCGCGAGTTGAAAAAACTCATGCAGTAAGTGTAACATCCAAAATTTTCACTGACGTACGTCCCCCCATACATGATCTTGATCACTCTGCTAGACTAGCTCTCAGAGCCATGATCTTTCTACACCTGCAAAGCACTAGGCATTCTGATGCGATGCGCTTGGCTTGGAAACGAGCTCTTCTGTAATGTAATGCAATGCAATGCAATGCACAGCTGGTCGGCAAGAGCAAGACATGCACGCAGGGGCCCCGGCCCCGGGGATGCGATTCCGGCCGGCATGTGACCGCGCCTGCCTGCGCTGGCTTATCGGGTGATCAACTGATCATGTGCCCGGCTGGAGGATGGAGGCTGGATCGGAGCTGATCGAAAGGAGCTAGGCAGTGGGGCAGATCACAGATGCGCAGGCACTCGCATGTGCAATTGCATGTGGAGGTGGAGCTACGCCAGGGCTTGTGCTCATGTGGGCATGTGTATCTCCAGTTTTAGTTTGCAATAAGTAGCCACTACCCGATTTCGTTTTGGTCTTTTGGATCAGTGCCACACCGACAGACAGGTCTCCTATTTTACAACTCCTTCAACCAACTTTTAAGCTAGTGTGTTTCTGCTCCATTTTTGTGAATATAATGGACTACTCCGCATGTGTTTGTGCCTACAGGCTACAGATTTTGTTTTTTTCCCTGAAACATAACCCAGATGCTCACAGGAGCAAGCACGCTCATCCATTTGAAGTCACCCAAGACCAGGCACAGTTTGGTAGGGCTTGTGTCTGTTTCAGCTCTCTCGTATTGTTTATACATTGTTTACACAAATCATTTTTATCTCTCGTCTCTCCTCTCACAGGGTTATGCGAGATGAGAGAAGACCGATAAAAACGGCTCATGTCAATGCGTCATAATCATTATTATTTATATGCTATTAGCTGGATAACTACTATCGATCAACTAATGGATCCAAACCTAGCCAAAAATGAGTTGAAGGCCGGTAAAACTGGTTTTACTGGCTTGGCTGTGGTTCCTCTCTGGTATTGCAGCAGGGAGCCGGAGAAGAAACCCTCCCAAGGCGGCCCAATTAATTTTCGTTGGGATTTTGTTCGTCTCTGTGCTGCATGTTCAAGCCTTCAAGGCAGAGGAGTAAAGGCGGTCTGAAGATGGTCGGAGGATGAAGTAACTCTACGGAGATGAAATCCCTGAATGGCTGGATATATAGGTATGCCGTAACTCGATCACCTCATGTATTGGGACCATACATGAGACGCTGCAGCCTCTTCCAGAACCTGAAGCTGTGTTGTCTCCACAGTCTCTTATGTGCGTCAAGGGCTTTCGTGGTTTTTATGCTCACAGTCACGGGAGCTGTGAAGAATATAAAAGCTTCCTTCTCTGCTATGACCGTGTTTGTGGCTAGAGACTAGAATTAGTTTTTATCTCAAGATTAGCCCTGAACTAACTCTAACCGAAAATATGTTTGGATGCAAGGGTTAGAATGACAATAAAAACATTTTTCTTGGTTGAGATTCTAGTGGACCACACCAAAACTAGCCAAAAAAAAAATTCAGTGGTCCCAGCAGAACTAGCCTAAACAATCACTCTTGGTGGGGATAGTTTTTTTTTTTTAAGGTAGTTACAACTAGACTAATCTAGCCCTTCTGTTTAAATACTTTTAGACTAGTTGAACTCAAACTAACTCAAACTATCTATAATCTCTGAATCCAAACATAGCCTATATGTACTTGTGTGAGCAGTACTTGTGTCATACACAAAAACAAATGTCAATAGTGCTTGTATCCTTTGCCCATCCCGAATTTAACATCTAATAAGTTCTTTCTCGAGATCCTGCATGCAAACTATCATAGCTTGATGTTCAGAGCCGAGCTAGCTGCTGCCCAGCATGACGTCTGATGGAGACCAATCAGATTTCAAGTAAGCTTCTGATTGACCTTAGAGTAAGTTTAGTAATACAGCCAGTTAATGGTTAAATAAATCTTTGCAGTTCACCTCTTAGCTCACTCATATAATGGTTACCAGAAAGGAAGACGTTTTAGCTTCTAGCTATTATACCAAAGTAGAACAACCGGTCCATATATCACCTCTTGCCGTCCACTCTAACCAAGCGCCGCTCCCAAGATGTATGTGCAAGATTCTCGTAGGGGTGACAGAGTCTTTGTGCGTTCATGTTAGGAGGGAGTAGCTCAGATAGAGCCACGAAACAATACAACATTGTGATGCGTGTTACTATACACACCAAAGAGGACCTAACTAAGTAGGAATTGGAACGTGTACATCACGAGCTATGGTACCGTAATCTAGCTGATCTGATAAATTCAACTTATAAAAAACTTCAACATAGGCGTGCACGCACGACGTAACTTAAGAGTACATTGCAAAGGTGCATAGCATGCTGTTACACCTATCCACGGCTTTGGCAAAGGTGGTAAAGATATACTAAGAATTACTGTGAGTTGTGACTAAACAAGTATAGATTGGTTCCAATCAGTATCGAACTTAGGCTGTCTACACTGCTGGAAACCGAACTGGACTAGCATTTGCAACTTTGCAATAAAAAAATCTACACAACGCGTTACTCTACTTAGCGTAGGCCCCAACGCTATTCAGAGCGGCTTTGCGGACCTGCGCGGACACTAGCAGAGGGATGAAGCAAGTCTGTGGAATAATTGTTCGGTTGGCGTGCGTTGCAACAGAAGAAAAAACTGAACATTAATTATATTGCATATTAATTTAATTTTTATATTTTTTTATTATCATATATGCGACTAAATAGGTTTTGGAATCAAACTACATATCAGGCTAGACAAGAGCTATTCATACTTATATAAACACGAATTACATGTATAGAATTACAAATAGATCTCTGCTCTTGTCTTTTACTATTTAGATTTGGATTAGGATTAGAATCCATATTCATCTTACTCGGAGATATTATATTTGGATTAGAATAGGATTCTTAATTATACTCGTGTCCAATCCCTATATATAAAAATAAAAGGGTCGTGGTATACAAACAAATAGAGACATCTGCATTCATGGAGTTAGTTAGGGAAGGCCATACCAAAAAAAAAATAGGTGGTAAAATTTTGTCTCTTTATTATTAGGTATAGATATAGATAATAAGAAATACAACTTTTAAATAAGAAATATAGAAAATCATAACCTATATATCATAAATAAACATCAACTTTGAATAGTAACCTGGTCACTTTATTTAGTAAGATACCTTATATTTCGGTGAGCACTAAACAATACTTAGGACCAGTCTAGATTCTACTCTCTCCACATGCATGTTACAAAAGTATCCTTTATGATTTTTTGGAAGTTAAATATTTTTAACTTTAACTAAAATATATAGAGTATTATTAATATTTATGATACAAAATTAGTATTATTAAATTAATCGTTAAACATATTTCTATAATAAATTTGTTAGAGTTACAAATAAATCTATTTTTTTACCAATATAGAAACCAATAATGCGATATTGTGATATTCTTCTGCACATGTAGTTGAAACCTGCCTAGGTTTGGATGTGACCTGGACAAGATCTGCACCAAGCAACGCTGCAAGGTCCAGCTAAGGAAAATGGAACGTCTGCCGCCTGCTTGTGTACGATCAACTCACATGCTGATTTTCTACCATTTGAAAAATTTGCTCGAAAAGAATAATTGAATAATTGTTTATTAAATTACATTTTTAGTGTTCGTTGGAAACATTTTCAGTTGTACAGGTAAAAAAGATTTATGTGTGTTGGCATGAAAATAAATTTCTGTGTAAACGAGAGCGCTGACCGCAGTGTTGAGCCGGGAGCCCGACCCCCCGCCCCTTGCGCAAATCAACACCAGGAACAATTTCTGTGTACAACCACAGATCTGGATCATCCAATCCGGCACGGACCCCAATTTGACCCTGATCCCCCCTCCCCACCTTTTTTTTTTGAAAAAAATTGGGCTAGGGCTAGTGCACCACACTGTTTTAGGTTGTGCTCGGTGGCGGTGAGGTGTTGAAGCTAGGTTAGATTGCCGAGAGCCCGAGAGGCGGAGGAGGGATGGACAAGAAGAAGGTGGCGGTGCCGATGGTTTGCCATGGGCACTCGCGCCCGGTGGTGGACCTCTTCTACAGCCCCGTCACGCCCGACGGCTACTTCCTCATCAGCGCCAGCAAAGGTACGCCATCCCTGAACCCCTCACTGTTGCTTGATTTATAAATTGTTATTGAGAGTGGGTGTGTGTGAGTTATATTGTGGAATGTGAATTGCACGATGATTAAGATAGATGGTTCCTATCGCGAGAAATGCAGTGAATTTCATAGATACTAGTGGATTGTGTAGTCTTGTACACTCAGGTTGCTACTGATGTCGTTGGTCTTGGTAAGGATGTAACTGTCACAGAGACGCTGGTCCAGGATCTGGATCTGTATTGGTTTATCTACACGTAGATTTTTTATTATATTAGTTTCAAGCAGTTTCTGTTTGAAATGCTAGATCGATCCATCAATTTGTCAATACCTGATAAATTAGCTATGCTATTCAGTTGTCATTAGTTCATTGTATTTAGCTGCCTTACCGTTGTGTGCATTCAAGTTCAAAACATGCCGTTGGATCACTGAAAGATGATACCACCTCTTGTTTGCCTCCTATCCCTTGGCAGTCAGTGTTTAAGTGACTTGGGTCATTGCTCTTTAACATAGCAAAACTGAGGAACTGTTGCAATGTTCAGGGCTTAAGCTGAACCTGATACTAAGTTGTTGAGTGTTGACCATATAAATATATAACTGTTCTTTTGAGCCTAATTACCTGATCCTCTTATGCATAAATTTGGATTCCTTGTTGGAAGTATTATCTTAAGTATCTCTTTGGTTTAGCTAAATATTTAGTTCCTATAGTTTTTATTGTACAGCAATCATTAGATTTTTTAGCATTATTAGTTGGCACAAGAAATTTGACTATTTGTTCGGCAGTTCACTTCTACTGGATCATGTCATAAATTCTGGTGAAGAGCGTGTCCATATTTATATGGTACAGGGGCAATGTCACCAGTTACAATTTGCACCGTGTGAGCTTCATCTATTGTTGGATTAGTGTTCCTTGCTTATTGCATCGCTGCTATTGATAGCATGGTTTTCTTTGCAGATTCAAATCCAATGCTTCGCAATGGCGAAACTGGAGATTGGATTGGGACATTTCAAGGCCACAAAGGCGCTGTATGGAGCGCTTGCCTTGACACCAATGCTCTGCGTGCCGCGTCCGGTTCTGCTGACTTTTCAGCGTACGGTTCGCATTTCGTAAAGTCTACTGGTGTTACTGTAGTTATAGTCCCTCTGAAGGATGTTGCATTTCATCTGAATTGACCATCTGTTTACCATTCTCTGGTGGATTTTTTCCTTGTGTTATCTCAATCTGGCTGTTTATTAGTGCATTAATTTTGGCATGTTATATGTTGTAAATGATCTCAATTTGGCTGCGAATTTTTGTAATGTAAGTCACATTTTTTTTCTTTTCAAGGGTTATTCTTGATTTTTTGTAACACATGATGTTTAAAGAGTTAGAATGCACCAAGATAAATTAGGGCTCCTGTTTTGATTTCAGTATGTTACTTGATTTGGTTAACTTTTCATTGCATTTGTTAATTGCTATCTACTCCCTCCATTCCAAATTGTAAGTCATTCCAAGAATCTTGGAGAGTCAAAGTATTTTAAGTTTGACCAAAGATTATAGAGAGACATAAAAATTTATGACATCAAATAGGTATAGTATGAAAATATAACTAATAAAGAATCTAATGATACTTAGTTGGTATCAAATATGTTATTATCATATTATATAAATTTGGTCAAACTTTATAAACTTTGACTCTCCAAGATTCTTGAAATGACTTACAATTTGGGATGGAGGGAGTATCTTTGAATTTGGTACTTGATTGCTATTCAAAAGCAAATATGATATAACTATGTGAAATAAATGCTGCCAAGAAACACAAAATTAACAAGAATGAACTGTCAAAATGACATGGGATGGTTACATGAATGGCATATAAGCTCAGTTTCCACATTATGCTCTAGATTGTTTGTTTCCATTTCTGGGAATATGTGTTGATTAGCTCTTCTTTTCCAGAAAAATATGGGATGCACTAACAGGCGAGGTGCTCCACTCCTTCGAACACAAGCATATTGTCCGTGCATGTGCTTTTTCTGAGGTCATGATCTTTCCATAGTGAAGCATCATCCATGTCCTCTCTTGTAGTCAAGTAATTCTGTTGGCTGCTTTTATTGCCCTTTTTGTCTCCTTGTTCCGATCAATTCTTTCTTTTTTCCTGGTGACCTGCAACACATTCCTTTATTTTTATTGGTTGAGTGAAATGGTGATTATTTTTATTATTTTCGGTTGTAAAGTTTCAATACCTGCTTATCATATTGGCTTTTAATAATGCCAAAAATGTCTGTACCCATTGTTTTCGTGTGGTTGCATGGATCACTAGAATTGATGATTTATGCAAACTTTGTCTAGGAAGTGTCTAAAAACACTATATTTGTGCCTAGAAGTTTATGAATATTCTATTACATTTTTTGGATTGACCGATTGACCTTAAATTAGCATCATAGTAGTAAACGTCACTGATCTGATCATCACAAGTTTTTAAGTGGCTCTAGTTGATATCATACTTCGAAGTGATCCACAGCCTTGCGTTGTCTAAGGAGGTTATTAGAGTTATTAGTTTAGGATAAACAGTAACATTTCAATCCTTTCTTATCTTCTAAGCTATCATAAACTTTCCTTTCCATTCCATTTAACTCTATTTATCCAACCTTCTCATGTGATTCAGGTTTGAATTTCCTAATTTAGCAAGGTGATCGATTATGCCTCTTCTATTTCTTGGAGAATATGTAGTTTCATTATTATGTATAGCTACTTGTCCAGTTGTGTACATTCTGAAATCTGAACTGTAGCAAGATGACTTGCTAGTCTAGCCTGAAATTCAGTACAAAGGTTTATTTTCTCAAGCCCAGTTACCTTACTCATCAAATAGGATTTTGAAATGTCCATCTTGAAGATAACCTTCTTATGACTAATCTAGAAATTGAACCACCAAATCATTTTAAACTTCTTTGAATCCCTACAGAATTGTGTTCTTTCCTTCAGTTTTTTTTTCGCCACTTTATCTAAGAGAGTTTTCTGCATGCATAGATTTATATCTCATCTAAACCACAAATGTTTCTTGCAGGATACCCACATGTTGCTTACAGGAGGTTTTGAGAAGATTTTGCGTATATATGATTTGAACCGCCCAGATGCAACTCCAAGAGAAATTGACAAATCACCTGGTTCTGTCAGAACTGTCACTTGGCTTCATAGTGACCAAACTATACTAAGTTCCTGCGCGGATTTAGGTGGTGTGAGGTTTGTCTGCATGTACTGCTAACTGCATTATTTTTAGCTCCAGATTAGTACTGCCAATTTGCCATGTAGAAGTTGATTTTATATACAAAATAAGCATGCTGAACTGTTATTGATAGGGCCTGGCAGAGTTGGCTGTTAATTGGGGTTGGGCCCTGTTAAACTGCGAACACTAAGACATAATTCAGAATTCAACTTTTATGAATTCATTTAATTTTGAAATAATAATTAATTTTTTGCACTGAAGAAGCTCCTCTATTTCCCTAGAAATCATATCTTGATCTCTCTCTACTGTGTCTCTTTAGTTGAAAGTCTGCTCCTTAAGTATATCACTGTCCAAAGTGTGTGAACCACATATCAATGCAAATACCAATATGGAAATATACATCTGTGAATCCAGTGATTTTGATATAGGAATACGAGGTAATAAGATTGATTATTTACCCTTTACAGGTTTCTAGAAATTTCCTTGCACTTTTTTGAAGCACTCTAATTAAAATAATGTTAAGCTGGACTATGTATTTAATGCTTACCTTGTCAAAACATGTTAAATTGAAGATATGTATTTTTGTTGTTGTTCTTGATTGGTACCGCCTCTTGACAGGTTATGGGATTTAAGGAGTGGGAAAATTGTCCAAACACTTGAAACCAAATCACCTGTCACCAGCGCAGAAGTAAGCCAAGATGGTCGGTTTATCACGACAACTGATGGCTCAAGCGTGAAGTTTTGGGATGCAAATCAGTAAGACTTTTCTGTACCTTACTTTAACAACGCCGAGAGATGTGTTAGCTTTGTTGCTTACAGAATATATTCTGTTTTTTTCTGCAGCTTTGGACTTGTTAAGAGCTATATTATGCCATGCGCAGTGGAGTCAGCTTCTCTTGAACCGAAGTGTGGGAATAAATTTGTCACTGGTGGAGAAGACATGTGGGTTCGTGTCTTCGATTTCTTTACTGGAGAAGAATTAGGTAAGTCTCTCTGTTTCAAGGTTTTGTCTATAATTCTTTGTCATGATACCTGTAGCTTGTTTCAGAATATTCTCGCTGCACCCCTGAGTCTTTTTCCTGTTTTAGCAACATTAAATTGTCACTTGCAACACTGCAATGAACTATGGTTAATGTTATTCAATTTAGGCTTGTTATTCAATTTTTTTCTGGAACACGTGCCAGAACTGCGTATCATTTTATTAAGAAGAAATAAAGGGGGTAAGAACACAACCACACTGTCCCCACTCTTCATGCACACCTTTAAAATATGTACATGCCCTCGGCCTAAGATTGAACTTACATCTGGCTCAAGGACAAGGAGGTAGGAAATGCCTCAGGCCCCACAGCTGTTGCTCTTCACAAGCAAGCTGAAGTGCTCTAGCTATGCTAGGAGAAACCCCATTAAACACACAACGGGTGCGGTGGTTCCACGAGGTCCAGGCCCCTAGAATGATGAGGGAGTTAAGTCCCTTCCAAATCAGGTTATCAACCCCAACAACAGTTTTTTTTCCCACCGATCAACAAAGAGAAGTCCGCAGTTTGTGGAGCAAGGATCGGTAGCCGACCATTTGCAAAATTTTGAGCCAAAATTCCCAGGAAAACACACCAGACAAGTGGTGGTTGATCATCTCTTCATCTTGATCACTATGAGGGCATTGCACTGGATTTGGAAGGTCTTGCGTGCGAAACGAACAGCAGTCCAACATCTACCATGGGCAACTAGCCACAAAATGAAGCAGGATTATCCCAGGGCCCAGTATTTCAAAATCATATCCCGTGGAAGAAGAGACTCTCATATGCTGTCTTAGTAGACCATTAGCCGAGAAATGTGAAATTTGAGTGTCCTCCGCACCAACCACCTCAGAAAGAAGATCCCAAAGCAGTATGCATTCAGAAATCACAATTACAGTCAATGCACTTTGGATATCAGAAATCCAGGCCTGAGCAGTGAGGGCCTCAAGCACTGTCCTTTTGGGAGCCAATCTAAACACACGGGGAGCAAGATTGGCTATCCTGTGGACATGAATCTGTCGGTCCAAAATAAAGTTTTTGCCCCATCTCCCACCTTGGGTGTTACTGCCATAGAGAAGAAAGCATGGATACAGTAATGAACTTGAATAGGAAGCTTCAACCGTGGCTGACTGGGGTCAATTTTTTGTAACCACAGCCAGCGCATTTTGAGAGCCGAACCAAGGTTTTAGAGATTAGAGATGCCTAATCCACCGAGTTCTCTAGGGAGACAGGTCTTGGCCTATGCCAGTAGGCTCTTTATCCAAAAGTCTAGCTGATATTCTGCTTGTTTATTCTCTTTGGTCCTCTATTTCTTAATAAGTGCCAGTTTCTTGTAGACCTGAGCTTCCAAAGTCTGTTTATGGTATTATATAAGTTTGTTTCGGCTGGCCGCCTGGTTCACAGTTGTGACTAAATAAATATTAATAGTTGACATAAGTGTTCTGTTTCTTATGGGACAATTCCAAGCATTCTCTGTGTGAATTTAAATCTCAAGTTATTAGCATTCTTTCTTCCTTTCTTTGTAAGACTTCATTAACATTCATTTGAAGTAGCTCAGGGATGTTATAGGAGCTATAGAACATTCTTTTTCATTACACGATGGTTGAATATTCATTACATGGCAGTTATTGTAATTTCTTATCCGAAAAACTATGCACCTGACTATCCCCACTGAACTCGTGACTGTTGCTTTCTGTTAAACAGCATGTAACAAGGGGCACCATGGTCCGGTCCACTGCGTACGGTTTACCCCTGTTGGTGAATCTTATGCATCAGGGTCTGAAGATGGAACCATCCGAATCTGGCAGTTGGGTCCAGCTAACAGCGACGAACAGGAGTCAGCAAGTTCAAACGGGAAGACAAAGGTCAGGGTAAATGATGTCGCACGTAAGGTCGAGGGCTTCCACATTTCTAAGGACGGGCAGGCAGAGGGGTAGGTAGGGATGCCGGTGACGCTGGCTGGGAGACTTTTGTGAAATGATCTTCCCCTTGGCTCCTCCCAGAATCTGTTGTTGTAAACTTGTAATAGCATAAGCACTGGCATTCTGTGGTTGGGTTTCCTGTAACAGCATCGAGGTGAATGGTGGAATTTTGTTGGGATCCTCCTTATACTACTAAAGTCTGGACAGTACTCAAGTTGAACGATCAGTTTAGTTGCACAAAAATAGTAAACATTCCACATTCTATGCACCTTCTTGTTTAATTGTCTTGGAATCTTGCAAAATTCAGTTAGCTGGGAAGCTGAGTTGTTTACAATTTCAGTAATTGTGGGTCTAATCCTCCAATGTGCTGATTTCTTTATTGGGTTTTCATCCTTTATTAAAGTCTTCACAAGCTGCTCACAGTGAGGAAAAAAAATTGCACCTTTGTTGTTGGAGAGTTGTCATCACTATGTAGCCAATTGAGTGGCTAGAGTTTCTGCTTGAAAAGGGCTGCTAGCATCTTTTGCCTGGGCCTGAATTAGTAGATCTGGTTGTGCTGGATTCTGCAATTTTGGTATGTAAAATGTCCAGTCCAGCTAGAATAGGGACTAAAACCCATGGTATAATATTGTTTTTTTTGTCACAACAGAACAGAAGCAACCAGTTTATCAGCCGCAGCCGCAGATATCACGAGTCATGAGCCATGTTTCAGGTGGAATGAGTTCTGGGCGCGACACATTGCAACGGATCGCCGCAACTGCCTGTCCCTTCGATTGTGACATCTATCAAAGTACCGAGCAGTACATGGAAGCCTCTTGATGACGCTGTTTGACAGTTAGACGCTGAAACATCATCCAAGCCATCGAGAGATACTAGGGCTGTTTGGTATAGCTTATTATAGCTTTATAAAGTTGTTGTGAGCTGTTTTTTTTGTTAAATATCTCTTTTCAAAACAGTTTCACATAGAAGCTGTTTTTCTTTCCCTCTCACAAAGATATGAAGTTGAATGAAACTGAAATTAATAGCTTATCACAACTCTCTCTCCCCTTTCTCTCTCACATGCATGCATAAAGTTGTTTGTGAAGCTGTTTTGTCAAATATTTTTTCCAAAATAGCTCAGTTTCACCTAAAAAGTTATTTATAAAACTATTTTCTAAAAAAACAGTTTCACTTGTGAAGCTTAGCTGTAACATACAGTCCTAGAATTGTTAAAACACAGAACTGTACAGTAGAGTAGATAGGCCAGGGACTGAGGGACAGAAACAACACGAATGCTATGTATACATAGTCCGAACTCAGATTAGTCAATCATCGCCTTTCCTAGTGATATACTATAAACTAAAGAAAAATTACCACCAGATCTTTTACCCAAACAATTCCAAACTGACCATTATCAGGGCATTTCAGTCGCTTGAGACCTTGGAGACCTTGGGAACATCGACGGGGAACCTATCGATCTCGTCCATCCAGGGGTTGGTCTCCTCGGCCGGGTGGACCGACCGGAGCGCCCTCCACACGGCGCTGTTACACTTGAACCCTGACCCGAACGCGATCTGCCACACCCGGTGGCGGCGCCGGATCCTCCCCTTGGCCTCGCTGTAGGCGAGCTCGTACCAGAGCGAGCTACTAGACGTGTTCCCGAACCGGTGCAGCGTCATCCTAGACGGCTCCATGTGCCAGTCCGTGAGCGACAGGTTACTCTCCAGCTCGTCCAGCACGGCGCGGCCGCCGGCGTGGATACAGAAGTGGTCGAACGCGAGCTTGAAGTCGGGGATGTACGGCTTCACCTTCTTCATCCTCAGCACCTTCTTAGCGAACAGCGTGGCCATGAACAGCAGCTGCTCCGACAGCGGCAGCACAAGCGGTCCCAGCGTCGTGATGTTGGTCTTGAGCGCGTCGCCGGCGACCGCCATCAGGTCCCTCGACAGCGACACGCCGAGGACACCCTCCCCGTCCTCCTCCTGCGTCACGCACCCGAAGCACCGGTCGTCGGCGCCCTTGTGCGTGCGCACCGTGTGCACCAGCTCGTACTTGGCTCTACGCCGATCAGACCGCCGGTTGGACAGCAGCACCGCCGCGCCGCCCATCCGGAACAGGCAGTTGGTCACCAGCTTGGAGCGGTCGTTGCCGGAGTACCAATTGAGCGTGATGTTCTCCGTGCTCACCACCAGCGCATACGACCCCGGGTGCGTCTGCAGGAGGTCCTTAGCGAGGTCCACCGACAGCAAACCAGCGCTACACCCCATCCCACCGAGGTTGTAGCTCACCACGTTCCCGCGGAGCTTGTAGTGGTTGACCACCATCGCTGACAGCGACGGCGTCGGGTTGAACAGGCTGCAGTTCACCACGAGGATCCCGATCTCCTTGGGCTTCACGCCCGTCTTGGCCAGCAGCGCGTCCACGGCGCCGAACATCACCTCCCTCGCCTCCGCGCGCGCCTCGTCCATGGACGGGTTGGGCGGTACCCGCGTGACGGCGGGGGGAAGGTACGTGTCCTCGCCTAGCCCTGAGCGCTCCAGGATCTTGCGCTGGAACTCGAGGCTGGCGTCGCTGAAGCAGCCGGTCAGCCTTGAGCAGCGCATGAAGGTGTCCCGCGTGCACCGCCGCTCCGGACCTGGTTTGTAGCAGGCGAAGTCCACCAGGTACACGGGCCGTGGGCGGGTCAGGAAGTAGGCCGTG
This sequence comes from Microstegium vimineum, assembly GCA_022036555.1. Lineage (NCBI taxonomy): Eukaryota > Viridiplantae > Streptophyta > Magnoliopsida > Poales > Poaceae > Microstegium > Microstegium vimineum. Next base: position 39,919,852 of record CM039121.1, on the reverse strand, counting down.
CTGAGGAAGACTAGTAGCGTCGAGCAGGCCACCACGGAGAAGAGGTTCAGCCGGAGGTGCGCCCACAGGTCCGCCACGTCGCGCGGGGACAGCGTCGAGAGGTGCACCGCGACGAGCAGCATCAGTGGGGTCAGTAGCAGGTACATGCCGTGGGTGATGAGGTAATGGTACCCCAGCTTCACGTACTTGAGCCGCACCGACTGCTGGAAGTCCGGCAGCTGCCGCGACGGCGACCGCGAAGGCGTTGGCGTTGGCGTACCCCCCGTGGCCGCGGCGGCCGGATCGGTTGGCGGCGCCGGGTTTTCCATGGCCCCTCTCCCTCTGTTGCAACACAGAGTTTGGTGGGTCAGTAAAACGCGAAAAATAACAAGGCATACTAGATGACTTTGTGTAAAGGATCTGAGTGGAGAGATGTGGCTAGCTGAAATGCAATGCGTCCCCTCCCTAAATTTCTTCAACATCCGAGTCAAGAAATGGCCACAAAATCGACCCAACAAAATCAAAGAATAGTAGTACCCTGATATTTTTCTTTTCTTAAATCTAAATTATCTATCAGTTGTCTTACGAGCCAGATAACAGCGATTCATGACAGAAATGGTGACAACACGAGACGAGTTTTTCCATCGGTTCCCTTGTACTAAATCTGAAGAGATCACTCCAAACCAACAGCGCGGATAAATAAAGAAACTAATCAAGCCGAAGAAGAATCTTTCTCGCGAGCTCAAGATCAGATCACGGAAATAGCGACGGGTTCCTCAAGGGGTAGGGTACGAGAAAAGAGCCACAACGGATCAAATACGCCACGCGCGCCATCAACAAAAGAGGAAAGGCATCTCGATGTCGACGCGTACCAGACAAACTGCAGAGGAGCCGCCGCCGCCGCCTCCGTCAGACACCAGATCAAAGCCCCCCTGTGATCGGAGCCAGGCTTCACTCGAAGCACGAAGGAGAAGTAGTAAGAGTCAGAGACGCGAGGAGCCGCCGAAGATTCCGTTCCCTGCCGCTGCCGCTGCCGCTGCCCGGCCCGCCGGAGCCGGGGTTTAATAGGCACAGGAGGACTGGAGGAGGAGAGGAGAGGAGAGGAGGAGCGGAACGGTGCGAGGGCCCACCCGACAGCATCGGCCCGCGGGGCGGGGCGCACGAGCGGCGGCACGCCAGCCGTACGCTGGGCGTTGACCGATGGACGGCCCGGATGGTGATTGCGTGAGTTCAAATTCGAACGGGCGGACGGATGGAGGCCGCGGGCCGCCTGTATGTAACTTCCCCGCACGTTCCATGTGTGAGCCTGCCAGATGCCACCGTTGCGTACTCCGCTGTGTACTTGCAGCTGTACCAGACGCGCCTCCGACGGGCGGGTGGGCCCGTTACCGAGATGGCATATCATGGGCTGGCCGAGGGTTGAGGGGCACCACCAGTCAGCGACATCTGGCGGTGCCGGGTGAGCAGCTTGGTGTGTGGGTGGGCCCGGCGGAGAGAACGTGGCTGGGGGTGACGGGATTTTCCTTGTTGCGGGAACGGCCGGCGGTTTGTCCGTTTTCTCCGCAGACCAGCTTCCCAGTTCATTCGGTCGAGTGGCACGTATCTAATCTGAAGTCGAGACACGAGAGACATCTTTTTGGAGCATTAGTAGGACCCTAATTTGTGGATAAGGCAACTACGGTCAATGTGAAATGAAACTCTATCTTACCAGAGACAGGGGGAATACGGCGAGATCATGGAATCCATCCATGATGATTGACGAGTTGCAAGTCACCGGTTCCTTACAAGTCACTGCGCTGAGAATTTTCCTCTGACACATTCATGGAGCACCAAAGCGAGAAGAAGGGGAGACTTTTGACTGCAAGCTACTCCCTCCGTCCCAAAAATAAAAGTCGTTCTCATTTCTTAAGAAGTTAACTGTTTTTAACTTTGACCAGTCATATATTAAAAAATATTAATATTTATAATACATAATTCACATCATTAGATAGATCGTTGAATATATTTTTATAATAAAATTTATTTGGAGATATAAATATTATACATATTTTTTATAAACTTAGTCAAAATTAAGAAAAATTTAACTGACAACATTCTTATAACGACTTTTATTAACGCTCAGGCTCAGGCCTTCCAGAACCGGGGTGGTGTGGATCGAAGCTTCCACGCGGCCGCTGTTGGCTGTTGGCTGTTGCCTGCCGCACGTCTCGTCAGCGCTCGGCGACTGTGGACCCGGTCACGGAGCACGCGAGCGCACGGCGTGGAGCCGCTGTTTCAGAAGCAAGATGAGGCAGACTATTCAGCACGCGAGCCGCTGTCTGTTCCCACAAAGGGCTTTTGTTGCCCAATGCCCGCCTCGTGGAGCCGCGTCGCCGCTGTTCCAGAAGCAGAACCTTTGACTGACCGGCTAGCCTGCCCAGCGCTGCGTCAGAATCAGAATTCAGAACGTCATTGGCTCATTGCCAAATGTGATAAGAATACGCTTTAGGATCAATCGGCTTCGCAAATGCATACTTTTTGCTTGTAGCCTTAAATGTTATATAGGTTTGGATAAAAAAAATAGATATTCTAACCTTATCATATTATGTTGATGAAGCTACATATGCTTAAGGAGAAAGAAAGTGATCCATTCTAGAAAAGAAGAGAAAGAGAAAATAAAGGTGTGACATGATAAAAGGATAAAAATCACTTTATGAGTCACAAGTAGTGGTAGTTTGCATTGTGCACATAATAGCCTCAACATTTACTTAGTCTATGTGGATCACTTTATTTATACCGAAATTAATATCAATAATAGTGTTAGCCTTTATTGATGGTGCGATATCATCCGGCCATTATCTATTTATATAGAGACGGTTCGCGAGCCTATGCACTCCAACGAACCTGGAAACCACTACAATGCCTCCAGGTATACAATATATTATTTATATAATTAGACTATGTAATAAACACATTTTCTATAGTTTAGGTGCCTGAAATTTAAGTTGATTTCAGACAACACTAATATAGCACCAACTAGTATAAGTTACTCGTTAATTTTGTATTTTGTTATTTGTCTTTGTGTTATATAACATATTAAATTTTTGTTCTTGTCCTCCTATATAAATAATTGTAATTGTTAAATTGTCTTTGTGCCAACATTTATAAGATTTTGTCAGGTTTGTAATTTTGTTTAACATGTTTTTTATTTATGAAATAAAAAATTACAGACTGTGTCTACATAAATTGTAACGAACTAAAACTACAATTTTAGTATAAAATATATGCAATAACTGTCGTCTGAAAAGAAACTAAATTTCAGACACCTAAAATTTAGCAAATCCCTATAATAAATTATTCAAGATTTTGTTCATGCTTTGATTAGTTAGATCATTGTTGTTCTACTAGTGGGTTTTATTCTTAATCAAAACTATATCAACAATTTAAGGGTATACTTCATGAAACATCTATTTTCAAAATAGTTTTATCTATAAAGTTGTTTTTTTTCTCCTCTCATAAAAATATCAAATGAGATGATACTAGAAAAAAATAACTTATCTTGATTCCCTACTTATTTTTCTCTTATATCATTGCATGTATTGCAGTGGATACATGTATTGTGATGGATACATGTATTTTCAAATAAAACCTAGAGCAGATAGCATGTAAACACATACATGCATGGAAGCCACGCACACCGCACCAACTGCAAGGACTCATGCACGGATGCACCTCACGGCGCCGGTGGCTCGCCCAGACGACTGACCAGGATGCAGAGGATGAGAAGGGCAACGATCGAGCCGACAAGGAACCTCGAACTCGCTCGACGATGACCCAGAAAACGAGACGACCACTAGAGTTGATTTTTTTTTTGACAAGTAACACTAGAGATGATTGATCGAGCAGCAAAGCAAGTGCGGCACCGTTGCTAGTGCTTTGTGTTTAAACTTTTAAGTCGTTCTTAGGAACGATTTCTAGCCGGAATGGCTCGTAAAAATAGGGAACTGGTCCGGTACTCCACCTTCTAAAAACTACACAAATCTCAAAGCATCCATTTTAATGAATTAATATGATTTACTTCCTACATCCCCGAAAGAATTAATTCATATAATCCATACCGGTCAAAAAAATTTAACTTTGACTAACTTTATAAAAAAATACAACAATATTTATGACTTAAAATGAACACCATGTTAAAATATATTCTTAGATTAATCTAATGATACTAGTTTGATACCATAACTTTTAATATTTTATTCTCAAAATTTGGTCAAAGTTCAAAAAAATTAATTTAGGACAAATCCAGAAATCTATTTTTTCAGGGACGGAGGGAGTATTATTTTGCAATTGGGTCTTGGATGGGCCCAACCCGTATGAGAGTCCAGCCCGAGCCTAGCCCTCGGAAAGTCACCATTAAGGATGCAAAGCGACAGCCCGCGAGCCCATATATAGGCTTAATTTTATGGGTTGATGTTTGAACCGCAAAAATTAAGCCTATATGTAGGTTCGCGGGCTAGCACACCTACATCCCTAGTCACTGTGTGTGCAGGTCTTCGTCGGTTCCTTCTCCCTCACTCGTCGTCGGCGCTCCCTCCTCCATTCCCGAGTAGGCTAGCAGCGGCGGCCGACGGACCAAGCCAACTGCAGCACCGCCTTCTCCCAGTCCCATTTCGTTTTGCTGGCAGCGGGCAAGGAGGTTTCGCACCACCGCCATCGCCGGTGAAGAGCAGAAGCCCACGTGAGACTCTTTGCCGCCACACACTGATCCTGATCAGTGGATCCCCATGGCCATATGGCTCCATGCATGCATGTTGCGCCTTTACCTTCACATTTCTACTTCGAACTGATCCATTGAATCTGCCCTCATACGATTGATTAGGATGTATGTGTGGTGCGGATCCAAATCTCTCATTTTATTGTTCTTCTGTACGTACATGTGCAAGATTATATTATATTAAAAATGACGATGAACATTCAATCTATGGCTTTATGGACGGAATAACATTTTCACTACGTTTATTTACTTGGATGTTGATCGATCGAGATTGTTGCATACATAGAGGTACAAGTGAATCCGTGCTCGATATTTTGATTCGGTGCTTTCTGACTGGGATTTGATCCGGCCAGCATAACGGCGGCTCCCGATTGGAAAAGGGAGTGCGACTTCTGCACAGATCGGAGGAGGGAGCAGATGCGTCATAGGTGAAGCAAAGAGCGACGTGAGAAGGATCGGACGGAGATCTGACTTTCGCTCTATCAGGGCTGGACTTGGACATGGACAGGCTAGGCCCATGCGGCACCTAGTTATGAAGATAATAATAATAAATAACAATATATCAGATTGACTACTTTGAGATGTGTGCAATTCTTAGAAAGGGGAGTACCGGAGCAGTTCTCTAAATGGTTCACTATTTGTATAACTTTGATCGCATGGCTTTGTTGAAGATGTTCCAAATTCATAGCCCAAGACAAAGGTCGGACTTCTGACGAAGCGAAGCGAAGGCTCATCGCCGGGAGGCGCCCCGTTCAGTTGGGGGTGCGGGGGGACTGGTCCCCCGCGGTACGGTACATATACCCGTCGCTAAGGTTTCACTGAGATTAAGTCATTCATTATTCTTGTAAGCCGTCGCACGGCGTTGTAACCCGACTCTTGATAATAGTGAGGAGTGTCTGCTGGTTGGCGCCCGTGTTTTTCCCCTTCGCATTGGAGGAGTTTTCCACGTTAAATCTTGTGTCTCGCTGTGATTTGATCTTATGTCCTTCGTTGTTTATCCGCCAACATTCACAACAAGCTTATCAGTCGGTTTATCAACCACCGTAACAGTATTTTTTTTTCTCACATAAAAACAGCCAAAAACGATATCAGTCGGCTTATCAGCCACAGAAACGGTCAAACGAATAGAATGTTTCTTGGTCGCATTCTGGTTCTATTCCTGGCTAACCAAACGTAGCCTGATGATGCTAGAAAAATATACATATGAGGTGTATAGGAGTATTTTATAGGCAACAAGGGGATTATTTATTTTTAAATTAGTTAATTACCACGTGGTCTTTTGGCATGGTGTAATTGAAAGCATCTAGGTCCCTAGTGTTTCGATGATTAACGACAATGCAAGATTACTATGACTAGCATGTGTTTTGCAGAGGCAATAAGAAAGTTGAGTCATGGTAATGAATGGTTGATTGAGCTATAAATGGTATTCGTGCCCCTTAATGGAATCGTTTCGGTTTTCAAAGGATTTGCGACAAGGTTGAAGTCTAGACTAGGCCTAAGTGTCAATTGGAGTTGAGAGACACTTAGAGTAGTTTAGAACCTTTACTTTTCCTTTGGCCGTACTATTAGGGGGTACTAGCTAGTAGCTTGACCTAGGAGAGGCTAAGTGATTAGGTGTGGTGCATACTTGTGAAAACTATTACTAGGCAGCTTTAGAAATAGTCCTAGGATCATGTAGAGCAACTTTCATGTTGGAAGTGTGCTGATCCAGCTCGAGATGGGGCTCCGAACGCTAGTAATTTCCTGGGTCCGGACCATCGGCTGTGCGTCTGGACCCTAGGGTTTACTCAGCCACGTCAGGGCGTCTGAACGCTATGAACAGTGGAGGGTCCGGACACGCCATAGCGTCCGGACCCTATGCAGAGAGCACCCGAGAGCAAAGTTGAGTCCGGACGGTGTCTGGAGTGCAGGGTCCAGACAAGAGGAAGCGTTCAGACGCCTTCACAAAGAGTTCTAGAGAGCGCATTTCCATCCGGACGTTGTCCGGAGTCACGCGTCCAAACGTCGTTTAGCGTCCGAACATTGTGCATTTGCGTATTAAGAACAGTGAATCGAGGGGGTCCGGACGCATGCGCATTGGTCCGGACCCCACCTTGCAGCAATGTCCGGAGTGACGCAGACTCGTGGTTTTTGAGCCTAACGGCTAGGGGTTGTCTTGGGGGGTATTTATACTTCCCCATCAGCCCCTTGGCACTACTCTTGCCCATTCCAACAGCTGAACCAACCTTGTGAGCTTGCAAGGAGTGAAAGATCCCTAGTGAGAGAGAGAATTGAGCTTCCATGTGTTGATTCTCACTAGTTGCTTAGAGATAGCAAGTGTGCATCCATTCAATCACTAGACTAGCATTTGTCAAGTGAGAGTTAGTGCTTGTTACTCTTGGTGATCGACGTCACCTAGACGGCTTCGCGGAGGTTTGCTTGGTGATCATCCGGTGGAGATCATTGTGGATGATCCAAGCTTGATTGTGATCGGTTGTGGGCGATTCACCGAGCCGGGGTGGCAAAGAATCAGCCCGTAGAGAGCACTTAGTCCTTGCGTGGACTAAGGGGGAGCGATACCGTGTGCGGTGTTCCAACGAGGACTAGGGGGGAGTGTCGACTCCTCGATACCTCGGCAAAACGTCGTCGTGTTAATTTCCTTACTTCATTCTCCTTACTTATTGCAATTACATTCAAGCATTACTTTCCGCATTACCTTCTTGTTGTTTGAGTAGAATTGCATAAGGCTTTACCGCTTTCATTATCATGTCTTGCTTGTATAGCTAGGACACACTTGGAAAAGCATTAGGGGTTAATTGACTCTTGATAGGGTTTAATTCTTGCTTAGAAATTTAAAAGAGCCCAATTCACCCCCCCTCTTGGATATCTTGATCCTTTCAATAATACTCTATCCTTAGTTTGCTTATACAAATAATCGAGATGTGAACCTAACTATGGATATATGCAACTGAAGATTAAAAGAATTTTTTATCAACATGGAACAAAAGGGGGCTAGAGCATTGAGCTATCCTCATGGTGCTCTAGTTTCTCTCCATAGGACTCATCTTTAAGTGGCAACCCAGGACTTATAGTACAACCAACAGGACTACATGGCTCTGTTCTTAGTCTATTACCTTGCTCTGTTTTGATTCATAGTAGCTTACCGAAAGGGTAGGATGAAGGTATCGTGATGGTGATGGGTCTTGTCCTGCCATTGTGTGTATAATACTGCGGTAGGGTGCCACTTTGGAGGGTGGGCTCCATGATGGGCGGTCGACTAGAATCTTTGCGGTTACTATTGGTTGGACTGGCTAGGGGAAAGCTTCGTAGTGTACCCTGCCGCACTTCTTTAAAAGAGGTGATATGGGAGTCATGACCCTAGCATATGGGAATCACAACTCATGGGTAAAGTTGTACAACCTTTGCAAAGTGTTTTAAACTGATATATCAGCCATGCTCATGGTTACAAGTGGCCTGGATCCTTATTGCTTAGTGGTTAGTTGGATGATATGGTAAAGGTATGATAATATTGATGATATCTATACTTAATAATCACTCTTGGGAGCTTAAGCATAACTTAGCTACTTATGATCAATAATGAATGTGACCAATTAAAAATGCTTACCGTAGTTCAACTAGTGTCATGCCTTTAAGTCTGCATCCCCTCAGCAGGGGTTTGCTGACACTTGCTTTACTTTTGTATTCTTAGATAAAAATCCCGGTTGGGTACCAGATGGATGTTCTTCTATGGAGTTTTCTAAGACGTTTAGGCTTGTGATCAACCAGTTGACAATTTCTGTGGTGCTAGAGGCTTCACCAGAAGAATAGAGCTATAGTCCGTTGTGCGATGTAAGAGACTATGTATTTTGTAATGAATAATATTATGGTATGTAATAAAGGCATTGTCTTTGGTATTACCCCTTCATTTATAGCTATATGTGTGAACTGAATTCCTGGGCAGACATATGGTGTGTATCTGGTTTTGTTCTTAAAGCCTGGTACTACAAAGATGTGAATTTTGGAAAGTGGTGAAATGTTAAATTCCAAGCCAAATAACCTAAGTTATTATAGTATATTTAAATTTCTCTAAATGAAATGATCCAAATGGCCCCTTAATGGATTAGGCTATTTGATTTGCAATTTTACATTCCACAATTATAAGTGTCTTCCTTGTATGACTATCTCAAATTCATAAGGTGAAAGATAGAATTCGATTCTATAATCACCGTGATATATTTCTCGTGTACAACTATAACTTTATCCCTTATATCAACTATAACTTTATCCCTTATATGGATAACTATAATATTCAAATATATTCCATATACAATTATATTAGCTTATCTATATCTAAATTTTTAGAATAAATTTAATTCTAAGCATCAAACGGGGCCTTAGACTTATGTTGTCATCAATGCTCGAGTTGGTCAGAGTTGCATTCGCTGGAGTTGAGATAGGCAGATAGTCCATAGGATAATGAGACTTGTGCACTTGAATTGGATACTATTAATGTCTAGTACTCGAGTAGTACTAAGTAAGGACATAACACATGAACTAGCTATGAGGGTCATTTTTAGGTGTGAGCTGAGCTTATATTAATACTAGATGCATGAATAACACAATAAAAACATGTAAGCTAACCAGCGCTTGGATGCAAGGACATATCAAACATATATAAATGGTTATACGCCGAGGATAATTTATTGACCCCGTCAAGCTATTTCTTTCTGAATATGCTAGTTTCCAATATATGCATGCTTGTGTTGTGAGATAGTGGAGACAAACAAGTCGGCTTGGTGTAACTGTATGTATGATAAGAAGGAAGCATTAATGGATTTGGTAGTCAAGACATAGTTAGATTATTGGTTTTGTATTAGTCCCGACGTTTTGGCTTTGTATATGCAAAATGAACACATAAGATCTTTTATTATAGTTGAGGGAAATTTCTATAGCTCACGACCAGCGATCTAAGCAATATGAAGGACACACGTTGGGAGGCATCTGTGATGAGGCATTTGATGTGTCTATGGTTGGTGATCTATATCATCTCTCAACGCATCCTCTAAATTTGAAAGGATTAAGGAAAAAAAATAAAGAGTGTGATAATTTCTTTTCAAAATTCTTTTATATAATCAGGAGTAAAATAGTAAATTTATAATTGTAAAATAATATTTTGGGTAGTATAGTTGGGTGGACAATACAAGTACTATATAGTTAGATAAAATATTTTCCTTTAATACTAGAATAGTTGGGATGAATAAAGTAGTATAGTTATATAAACATTTTATTGTAGGGTTCATCTAGGCTGATGCCTCTGCTGCCACCTACCTCCCACCCATGCCGACCTTGCGCCATCCATGCCGCCGTCTTCAAGGCCACTAGTTGTCTGTCTTGCTCGGACGGTCTCCTCCGGGCGGGCTGCCGTATCGGGACTGAACTGGCACCAAAGGTTGGCAACAACCAATGATGAGATGACGGAGGAGGAGGCCGCCACCGTGGTGATCCTCGACACGAGGAGTATGCCTCTAACAAGCTCTCCAGTTCAGGGCTTTGTTCTTGATCTGAGATCGGTGTCCGTATGAGAGACATGCAGATCTCATATACTTCGGTCTCAGTTTCACCACAAACTGAAATTTGAAAAAGGTTAAATCATCTAGAATTCTCTTTCGTTAGAGAATCAGATCAAAATTGTGAAATGTTTTGCACATGTATCAAGAAGCAACATGTATGGTTTAACCTCAGTTGCAGGGTTTTCTTAAATTGGTGGTCTGTTTCATAATACCTTGAGCCTTTGAGGGCCTTCTTGTTCTAGTGTCACTAATAATTATACTAATGTACTGTACATACTTTTAATTTGCTTTTCGATTACAATTAACCACTTAATTTCTGCATGAAATTTCTATTTCCACAATGCACTCCTGTCATCAGATTTCGATAGCTGAAGGTCGATCCTCAAATTCGCTGAACTGACTGTACTGTGCATTCAAGCCTGTCAATGTTGTGTGCTGGAAGCACGCCATCTGACTGCAGTTCATTGAGCAGGTTAGCATACCAGATACCAACACAAAAACTCCCATCTTTTCTTCGAAGTTCATGAGTTGTGACTTAAGTAGTTAAGTGAGATTCTTTAATACAAGTACGGAAGTGGAGAGTGGTAGCAGTTAACACCGTGATACAAGAACGAAGCTGCCCATTTGTACTGTCAACTAGCTTGGGTGTGGCACTGATTTTTTTTGGTTGGCGGCATATACTCACAGTGACCCATGATGAGGCTGGACATACATATGTTCAATCTGTCTTCTTTCATCCTTTATATAATAGTTGGTAGTAAACCAAATACTAAGGACATAACTCATGAACTAGCTGTGAGGGTCATTTTTAGGGTGTGAGCTAAGATTATACTTCATTCGTCCCAAATTATAATATGGAATGTAATAAAATCAAAACGACTTATAATTTGGGACAGAGTGTGTATTAATACTAGATGCGTGAATAACACAATAAAAACATGCAAGCTAGCCACCGCTCGGATGCAAGGACATATGTTCAACATATATATAAATGGTTATGCGCGCTTAGAATAGTTTGTTGACCCTCTCAAGTTGTTTCTTCCTGAATATGCTAGTTTCCAATATATGCATACTTGTGATTGAGATATTGGAGGCTGAATATATGCTAGTTTCCAATATATACATGCTTGTGATTGAGATAGTGGAGACAAACAAGTCGTCTTGGTGTTATTGTATCAATAATGAGAAGCAAGCATCAATAAATTTGGTGGAGAAGGCACAACTAGTGTTTTGGTTTTGTATTAGTCCCGACGTTTTGGCTTTGTATTTGCAAAATGAACACATGAGATTTTTTTAATATGGTTGAGGGGAATTTTGACGGTTCAAGACCAAAGATCTGACAAATATGAAGCAAAAGTGTTACATGCATCTTGTATTAGTCCTGGCGTTTTGGCTTTGTATTTGCAAAATGAACACATGAGATTTTGTACTATGGTGGAGTAGACTTTCAACTGTTCACGACCAACGATCTGACGAATATGAAGCAAAGGTGTTGATAGGCATTACAAAGGGTGACTTCTCCAAAATTGAGAGGAATAGGGAAAATAGAGAGTGGCAAAATAGTAAATCTATAATTGTAAAAAATGTTTTGGTAGTGTGGTTGGGGTGAATAATACAAGTACTATAATAAATATTTTCTTTAGTACTAGTATAGTTAGTCAGTAGTATAGAGATGAACATTTTATTTCTAGGGTTCATCCATATCACTCAGCCTAGGCGTTCGGTCCGACCAAAACCGATCGGTTTGGTTCTTCTTTTTAAAAGTTCAGTCATCTAAAATTGGAGATCGATCGGTTAGTTTAAAAACTCTGGACCGAGCAAATTTGGTCTCAGTTAGTTCGGTTAGGTCTCGGTCATCACCGAACTAACTGGACTAGAAAATTAGTGAGTAAATAATATAGTTTCTAGCAATTTTAGCAATTTTTTTTCTATTTCAAGGCAAAATAACAACATCACATATAGATTAAACAAAGTGATAAGAGTGATGGTCACTAAAATAAATATTATATCACAAACAATAGTCTAAACTACACATTATGTCATTGAAATATTCGGTTAGTTCAGTTACCCGAGACATATAACCGAACTAATCGTAAAAAGTTCGGTTAGTAAGAACTCAGGATCGAACTAGTTACCGAAAATTTCGGTCTCGATCTCCGTTACTTCGGTTCGGTCTTCGGTCAATTATATCCAGGGTTATAGATCACCGCCGCGCCTTCCCACCATCATGCTACCGGTTCTCTCCGGACGGGTGCCGCAGCAGGACGGGACTGTGAACGGCGGCTGGGATGCTGTATTGGAGCGGTGGCCCCGCGGCAGGCTTTGTTCTTGATCTCTCTTAGAGTATCTCCAAGAGACTAGCTAAATGGTTTTGTAAATGTAAATTTGGCTAGTATTAGAAGAAAATAACCTCCAACATATTCTCGAACCTGCTCTCTAAATTGGATAGCTCGTCATCCCTGAATTTCCGCTATCCAAACATGGATAGCCTGTGCCGCTCGCCAATCGCCCTCTGCGCGCACCAGCAAGTCCTTCCCGCGCGAGAGGCGCCTCCTTCCCGCGCAAACACGACCACACCACACACGTCTTCAGCTTCCTCTGTCGTATCCCTTGTGCCCGTTCCCCAACCAATCACCGGTGGCGCAAGATGTCCTTGCCACCCCGAACCCATGGTCCGGCACCTGTGCGCGGGGGGCATGGCAACCTGGCCGCCCGGTCATCTTCTTTGATGGACCAGTTCGCTGGCGGATCCAAGGCTCAAGGAAGCCAGGACTCTGTTGGTCACGAGAGCCATGCAGATCTAGAATGGATGGGGAACAGAGAGATTGGATTGATGCGTCATCGAGTGATTCCTCCCACTGAATTCAGTGGCCAGCCACTGCAGGCATCCTCCCCAAACGTGAACCAACAGCCACAGTTCTCCTTCCCAGATGCAGCACAAGGCGTCGTCGTCGAGGAATTTTCTGGTGAGGTCTCGGTCATTTTATTTTGTTTGTCGGTACTCAGTATGTTCCTAGCAGTGGATGAATTTTACTCCTCTGTGTTCAATGGATTGTCATGATTGGTCTCTATATTTTGCTCGTCTGTTTAATGAATAAACTTTGGAACAGAGAGTATGTACTAATTTGACAAGGTGGACTGTTTTGGGCAGTAGAACAAGCCTCAACATATTACGTATTGAAATTGGGAATTATTGTTTGTGCAAACTGAGATTACTGAACTAAAATGAGATTATTAATTGTGTAAACTGCAGTATACTTATATGAAGCAAACTGGAAGATTTGTTTAGATAAGATTCTTGCTGCTCTGCAGCTATTCCATCCTCCTGATAGCAATGCGCAATGACAGTGCTTCTAAAATAATATTCCTATTTGCTTATAGCTATTCCATCCTCCTGATTCAGTTTAGTTCAGTTAATGTATAGTACATTGCCAACCATAGAATTTTTAAAATGAAATGATTAATCTTTGTTATTTTCTATCATAGGTGCCATGGATTCAGGGGGGTATTTCACTAACTTGATTACAAATGGCGTTGGTCTTCCGAGTCAGTTTGAAAATCCACCTTCTGCTCAGGAAGTAATAGCACAAGATGAGGCTGAACCAACAGGAAAAGGAAACCAGAAAAGATCAAAAAATTTCACAATTCAAGAGGATGAACAACTTGTGAGAGCATGGCTGAACGTGAGTTTGGATATATTTCCCCTCTGATCGCACGCAAGGCTCTTTGATGAACCGTTGGTCTGGTATATTGCACGATGTGAACCTCTTTGCTGGTTGTCTTTCTAAGATTGAGTTCAGAAATGAAAGTGGAGTGACTATCGATGACAAGGTTTGACAACACTGCTATTTCCAGTTCTATATTATTTGGATATATCTCATACATTCGTTTTTTTGCACTATTGTAGCAAGTAGATGCATTGAAAATGTTTATTCAAGAAGACAGATATCATAGACAATTTCCATACATGCATTGCTGGAAATTATTGAAAACCCAACCTAAGTGGGCAGATAGGCGCAAGCAAATGGAATCCCACAAGACAATCAGTAAGAAGGAGAAGGTTGTAGCCAATTCAAGTCCTGCATCGGTTCCTGCATTGCTGTCCGCTGGTACTGTTGATGAGAATCAGGATTCAAATAATGCACTTCATAGACCACCAGGGCAAAAGAAGGACAAGCAAAAATTACGGCAACATTCTAGCGTCGAAGCATTGGATTATCTTTTTTCAAAAAAGAAAGAAGCCGATGCAGAGAAGGAGTTGAAGAAAGAGGAGCGGTGCAAGAAAGCCTTTGCATTGCAGGAAGAAAGAATCAGACTGGAGAAAGAACTTGAGTTGCAAAGGGACCAATTTGAGTTCAACAAGAAACCAGAAGAAGAGAGAATTATGAACGTCGACACAAGTCACATGTGCCCTGACCAGCAGCAGTACTATGAATGGCTCAAGAAGGACATACTTGCAAGACGCCTAAATAATTAGATTTCTTCAATTTTTGCACCTACCCTTGTATATATTTGAAGTAGCTATTCTTGTTTTGCCACATTTGCAGTCCCTATAAATATATTTTGCAGTACTTGTTCTCAGATTGACACAAGTGTGAATACTGCATCCCTGTTCTTGTCCATTTTAATATATTGCCTGACAGAAAGTTTTCAAACTGAGACATGCCATTGTGTACAATCTGTTCAATAACTAAATGAAAATACAAACTCATGATAGCCTTATGCACAATTTGTTCAATAACTCAAAGAAAATACAAACTCATGATAGCATTGTGCACAGTTTGTTCAATAACTAAAAGAAAATATAAATGTTTCTACTAGCAGATAAAGTCTACACGAATATAAGATAATATTGTAAAAGTGAATGAAATCATCTAACAATTATACCCCAATAGTAAATAAAATCATTCAACAATAAAATTATTATATAAATCTGCATGATTTTGCCACAGGTGCTCAACAAGGTCGGCTTGAAGTTGTGTGTGAGTTTCCTTGTTCTGAATGTTCTTGTAATTTTGAATGAATTCGTCTAGTGCAGGTATACGATCATGAGATATTTCCACTTTTTCTCCCATGTCATCATAATTGAAATCATCTTCGTCGATGTCCTCATCCTCGACAATCATGTTATGCATAATGACACAAGCATTCATGATTGTTCCAAGCGTTTCCTCATCCCACATACGAGCTGGTTGTCGAATAATAGCAAAACGAGCTTGTAGCACCCCAAACACTCGTTCAACATCCTTCCTACAAGCTTCTTGTGCTTTGGCAAAATATTTCTTCTTATTGCCTTGTGGCTCTGGTATGGTTTTTACGAACGTGGCCCAAGATGAATATATGCCATCTGCGAGATAATAACCCATTATATAATTGTTCCCATTGCTGCTATAATTAACTTGTGGACCGTGACCTTCAGCAAGCCTTACAAATATAGGAGATCTTTAAAGAACATTGATATCATTATGTGAGCCTGGCATCCCAAAGAATGCATGCCAGATCCAAAGATCTTTAGAGGCAACTGCTTCTAATATAACTATAGGCTCCTTTTTATGCCCCCGAAACGTACCTTTCCATCCAACAGGACAATTTTTCCAGATCCAATGCATGCAATCTATAGAGCCAAGCATTCCCGGAAAACCTCTACTCTCACCAATTGCAAGCAATCTAGTAGTATCTTGTTCATTACGCAATCTCATGTACTCAGGTCCAAATACCTGAACAACAGCTATGACAAATCTTCTCAAACTTTCTAGAGCAGTACTCTCCCCAATACGTACATAGTCATCTATAGCATCTGCCGCTACACCATACGCTATCATTCGAAATGCGGCCACCACCTTCTGCAAACAAGATAGTCCTAAAGTACCAACTGCATTTCTCTTTTGCACAAAGTAGTCATCATGCTCCTCAACCGCATTCATTATGCGAACAAACACATGACGCCTCATTCGAAATCTATGGCACAAGACAAATTAATTAGCCACACATGAACAGATTTAGAAAAAAAAATCATACTATAAGAAAAAGTACAAACCCGCACCTAAAATAGTTTGACCCATATGTAGGATCATGTGAGAAATAGTCTTGATAAAGTTTGAAGTGACCAAACTGCCTTTCACGATTCAATACATGATGTCCATCTATAGAACCACGATGATATGATGTATTGGCTGTGTCATTTGCAACTATGTTTGCGGCAGCAATATGTATTGGCTGCGTCATTTGCAACTATGTTTGCGGCAGCAATATAGAAATCATCATCACCTGAAGATGAGGACTCGAACAATTCATTCGTATAATTGAATTCATCTTAAGAATCCATCATATATTCACGCCTTGGCTCTAGGGCATAAAGACAAAATTGACTGATCAACCAATATAATTATCAATCAACTGACAAAATTTTGTGTGCATATGGCCAAAATAAACAAACCTCCTAGCCTGCTGGGGTAGCCACTAGCAGGCCGCCGCGATGCCCCTTAAGCACTTCTAGAGCCGTGCCACCGTGATGCACTTCAAGGTGAGCTGGGCAAGCCACAATGCGGTTCTGAAGCCGTGCGGCGGCGATGCCCTTCAAGGCGTGTGGCCGGCTGGACGTCACAACGGCCGGCCCCTGCGTGACCAGATGGTTGTGCGACGATGCCTCTTCCTCAAGCTGTGCGTTTGTTCCTAGTCAATCTGGTCCGTATAGTGGCGGCGCAAACAGACTTGACGCAAAAGACGAAGCCCACCGCCGATCGAAAAAGAATGATGACGTGTCACTTTTGAATATGGAGTCTCAGTTTTAGAGAGTATGGTAAAGTACTCTATTATATTTTTGTTAGATCTATTTTAGAGAGTAGCTAAATCAGGAAATTTAGCTAGCCTCTTTACCTAATCTGTTGGAGATGCTCTTATAGTTCATTTTAGCGCAAACTAAAATTTAAAAAGGGTTAACTAATCTAGAATTCTCTTTCGTTAGAGAATCAGATCAAAATTGTGGAATGTTTTGGACAAACATTAGTTGTAGAGTTACCGTTTTTAAACTGGTGGTCTGTTTCATAATACCTAAGCCTTTGAGGGCCTTCTTGTTCTAGTGTCACTAATAGCTAATAGCTATACTGATGTGTACATCCTTTTTATTTGCTTTTCGAGTACAATCAACTACTTAATTTCTGCATGAAATTTCTACTTCCATAAGGCACTTCTATCATCAGATTTTGATACACTGAGCTGAAATTTGGTCCTTAAATGCGCTGAACTGAAACTGTACTCTGGATTCAAGCCTGTCAATGTCATATGCTGGAAGCGCGCCACCATCTGCCTACAATTCATTGGGAAGGTTAGCATACCAGATAACACAAAGGCTCCATCTTTCTTCGAAGTTCATCAGTTGTGACCACCTATGCTGATGAAACTCTACTGTTGTGTTCGCACACGAACACGTCACCGTGTGCCCCAGCGATGAGTGCGATATGCAAGACATGTCGCTGGAGGAGCCTCGTCGGAAGAGCGATACGCAAGACAACCGACGAGGTCCCTTGATACCCGAAACCCCACACACCCGGGAGGGACCCCGTCAGGACGTGCAGTGGCTATGGGTTGCCCTAGCCGGCCTGACCGCTCTTGGGCTTCACCATCATTGAAATGATAAACATCGTCGACAATGAAGAACGAGAAGAAATAGTAGATTGAAAAACATGATAAAAAAATAGTAGATTGATAGGTTCAATTGTGTGTTGTCAATCAATCATTACCCTTTATATTTATAGAGCCACTGGTTTTCCCTATGAGTACATGAATCTTTATAGAATTATAATCAAACAAGGTTTTCTTCTATGGGCAGCCGTATCAGCTTGTGAGTCCAAGTAGAACACGACTGACACCTCGTACGTATGTTCGAGCTTGCATGTATGTACTGTCATGTATTATTTCTATAACTAAAATATACGGAAGTATATCGTCCTAGTGGCGAACTTCGCTTCACCCCGACAAAAAATACCTCCCGCCTCCTGCCCCACGCCCACGTCTCCACACGCACGTCGCCGGTTTCCTCGACAAACTCCACCCCCCGCTCCTCCCCGGCTGCTCTCCCGCGCCGCGCCTCCTCCACGGCCACGCCGCGCTGCGCCGCCGTCCTCCACGGCCCCCGCCCCCCGCTCCTCCCCGGCTGATCTCCCGCGCCGCCGGCCCTCCACGGCCGCACCGCGCCTCCTCCACGGCCCCCGCCCCCCGCTCCTCCCCGGCTGATCTCCCGCGCCGCCGTCCTCCATTGCGCCTCCTCCTCCACCTACACGGCTCCTCTCCCCCTCCACATCCTGCACCAGCGAACCGGTCGCCCTTCGCTTCCCCTCGCCGCGGCGGCGGCGCCATCAAACACTAGGAGGCGGCCGCAGACCCACGCTCGTGCGCCGAATGTTTCGTTGTCTCTCTTGATTGAAAACTTGTTTAGCCAATGCAGCAATTCTTGATTGGTTGTATGCTAAGCTTTGAAGCTCACCATTCTCTGGTTGCTTTCGAACTAATGTGCTTTTTTTACTTCTTTCTAGAATTTCCTGTATCAGTTATGCAAAGGAGTTGCACACTGCCATGGCCATGGTGTCCTTCACCGGTTCGATTTCTGTTATCTATTTTTCTGTTGCTGAACTCATCAGATGAATATAGCATCACATTTTCCACTTATATGGTTCATGCTCAAATGTATTTACAGGGATTTAAAGCCACAAATTAAAACCTGCTGGTGGACAAGGAGAAGGGGATACTGAAGATTGCAGATCTTGGACTTGGTAGAGCTTTCACTGTGCCTATGAAAATCTACACCCATGAGGTACTGGTTACCATCTGGAGTTGGATGGCCCAATGCAGTTTTAACAGAGTTTCTGAGCATGATCCAGTAAGTTCTCTTTATATTCTGTATTTCTGTAGATTCTGACACTTTGGTATAGAGCTCCTGAAGTTTTGCTTGGAGCAACACATTACTCAACTGGTGTTGATATGTGGTCTGTTGGATGCATCTTTGGTAAGTCTATTCTCCTTTTTCAGCCTTGACTCAAAACTTGATGCATTATATGTATATAATATACGGAATGAAATGCAATAACAGATGCATGTTCTTGTACAAGGAATTTAGTAGTGCCCCACAATCCAAACTGTCCACATCATTGAATTTATGACCAACCAAGTAGCATATCGTGCTTAGGCTTAAAATATTGTCCTTGCTCCTCTTGATTAAGAGATGGTGTATTCAAATGATTTTGTACTTGTGTTGAAAACTTTCACCCCATTGTGATGTTCATATAACTTTTTAATGCAGCTGAAATGTCCCGACGGCAGGCTCTCTTTCCTGGCGACTCTGAGTTGCAACAGCTGCTTAACATCTTCAGGTCCTTTTATTTCCCTTCTGTATTCAGCCGTTGCTACCATAATATGAGCAGTACCTTCCTTAGTTGCTAGGATAGTATCACTCTGATACTTGTGAAGTTGTTGTTCTCTTATCCTGTTGAAGGAACGCTGGCACATAACATTTTGCTGCAGTTCTTGTATTTCATCTACAAGTGAAAATCAAAGTCAAGTGAAAAGAATCCATCTTGACTTACACGATAGTTGCCCATACTGCAGCTGTGTCTTACTGTCTTGTGTTTATATTCCTTCATTTTTCAATGTATTACTTAAATATCAAATTATATGCAGCTCTCCGATGTATTTGAGATGTATCTGTTTTTTTGAACTAATCAGCTGCTTAACAGAGCATTCTCGGCATTTGTTGAGAAGGGGAAGCTCCTTATTTCAGGTGGCAATGATGCATCAGTGAAGCTGTGAGATGGGTCCAAAGGATTTTCCAAATGATTTTCGTCTAAAACAAACAACAAAGTTGGATTGGTTTTGGACATTGATGTAAATAAAAAGGTCAGGACCAAACCTTCAGTTTTCTGTTCCCAAGCATTTTCCTCATAAATTATTTATCTCATCAATGCACAACGTTCAAGCTCTGTAGCTGCTGCAAGGGTATCGACTATACAAATCAAGCAGTACATGAACAACCTGAAGCGAAGGTACTTCAGAGAGTTCAGCCAGCCCAAATCTGTGTGCAACTACAGAGCTTTACTTTATCATCGATCAGGCCAGTGCAAGGGATCTCGATCATGACCGCGAGACTACGAGAGTATCTTTGAGGTCAAACTAGCGGAGGTATTTATATATTTACATGTGAGCAAAAGACATATTAGTTTTGATAGGGAATTAGTTTGACAGGGAATGGTACCATGCAATAGGATCGAAAAAATGGTGTTCTTTTGTAGGTTTTTATGTATTTGATTGATGGATCGGTTGAAGCAATATTTCTAAATCTATTTAGTGAGGAAGTTCATTGCACACACAACCATTTTGCTTGACCACTATTTTCAATGTATCCGTGAGGCTGTTCATGTTCTTTTTTCAAATCGTTTCATGTGTTGTATTACATATTACCATACAATATTATATCATATTGTAATAAATTTGTGCTCCCGTTGCAACGCACGGACACTCACCTAGTTACCATATATATATATCTAATTCCCAAATTAATAAACAATTTAGTTTTGCCTTCCTCTTGCTTGGTGACCAATCGTATGACTGCCAGACTTAGTGTCGTATACGACTATACCAGGCAGGAAACTCCCGAGTCCCATCCGCCAAACACATACTCACCCTCATATATGCATGTACGTATTTTTTTAATGGTCTTCAAAGCAATTACTATTCATTTAAAATTATATACCCGTCGGCCAAAATATTCTTGTGCGCTCAATCTCCATGTCGCGTGTATCAAGTATTGAAAAATCAATCTCCTTTCTTAATTGATCGCCTTCTAGTAGCATACTAGCATGTATAGAGCTGGACTCGGATACTTCCTGTTAAATCAGGCAAAGCATAGCACCCTTTCAAGTATCCATGGTAAATACGAATACTAGATCACAACTATATGCATCCTTCTAGTAGCCGTTTACTGATCTAGATAGGCCAATCACTCCATCATATTGTTTGCATGCTCTATCTCAAAACTTATCTCATCCTATTATCTATCACTTTAAGTACCTCTTCTCTAATCAATCGGCAACCTGAGCAATTGCCGGCTCGGATCCATCAGTGACAAAGGATAATCTGACTAGTGGCACGAGTCGATCAACGACAGCTCAACAGTCAGATCAATCAACAATGTGCTCGGACCATATTTACATGCTCGGCCATCCAAACTGAGTGACTAAATATTTGAACAAAAATGAGTGTCAACATGTTGCTTACGTTTTTTCCTTATAGTAATGTGATGATTGTTTTAGCTGTGCAGGCCAATGTGTTGGAGTACTATGATCAGACCGTCTCTTCGCCTAGCTGATCCTTTTACATCCCTGCAGTTTTAAGGGTACATATGTGACATAGGCTTCTTTTTATTGGGTTATATGGAGGCTAGAGCAGCATAGGTGTCTCATGGTATCCACACAAGACCCGCAACACAGAGACATTGGGAAAGCAATTGTGTTTGCATCATAAAATATACTATGCAGTGCAAAAATTTTCTTCTAATAAATGGCAATTAAATGTAGGAGGCAACACTGAAACTGCAAAAATTCACCATTTTTCTGGCTACTACCAAGTACCAACAATGGGCTTCTAGCAGCACAGCCATGAAAGATTAGGTTAAAACACTGACCACCATAGTAGTAGTATCTAAGTAGTCTGAATAGTAGTATGCCACATTAGCTGGCACATAGATGCAATTCTAATATTGCCTCCAGTTTGTCATCCATCTCGTAGATGCACACATATATACACACACACACAGTGTGGCAGTGTGCCAGTCATCCATCACAGATCACACCACCATTGCGTGGAAGAAAATGTATGGTGCCAAAACACTAAAATGCTTAGTAAATCTAGATTCATATCTATTAAGCTGAAAAAACTAAATAACGTTACTATCATTTTTCTCACCAATTAAAAAAAGAATATAATCAACATCAACATAGCCTGTTAGTCCCAAGCAAGTTGGGGTAGGCTAGAGTTGAAATCCAACAAGATACCAAGTCACGGTTCCGGCACTTCGATAGCTTCTTTCCAGGCAATCATGTCCAAACATAGATCTCTAGATATATCCCAAGCTTTTAAATCCCTTTTCACCGCATCTGCCCACGTCAACTTCGGCCTTCCTCTACCTCTCCTTATATTATTAGTTTGGCTTGGAACTCCACAAAGCACTGGTGCATCCGGCGGTCTCCTCTGGACATGGCCAAACCATCTCAACCGATGTTGGACAAGCTTTTCTTCGATTGGTGCTACCCCTAGGCGACCACGTATATCATTATTCCGAACTCGGTTCATTCTTGTGTGACCAAAAATCCAACGCAACATGCGCATTTCTGCAACACTCATTTTGTCGGGTACAAAGGTAAGGGGTACCCTAATCTCTGGCGATTTAGTGCTTAACATTCAGGCAAAATCCAAAAGTCATCCAACCTATAAGGGAGGGCCCATGAAGCAGGGGCCTACCTCCCCATCAAATATGACCAGTCATGGGCCGACCCGTTACCAAGGGGACAGTAGGCAGGATCCCCCTCGACCTCGACCCCTCGAACAACGGAAGGGGGATCGATCGAACGACCCTCTGCCTCGACCCCTCGGACAACGGAAGGAGGGTCGATCGATCGACCCTTGACCTCGACCCCTCGAATGACGGACAGGGGGTCGATCGAACGACCCGCGAGCAGGAGGCTCGATCGACTCACCCACTCCCGGTATGGGGTAAAAGGAATCCAATGCGCCTACCTGCTCCCGCCTCACGCCATGGGCGGCCACTACCATGGTCAAATCTATCAACTCGTCGCCCATACTCGGGCTCTCCGACGATCGTGCGGCCACTGTAGCCACGTCACAAGTACAAAACCCAAAGGCACCCCCTCGAGCCATGAACGGAACAGCCCTCGACCGTGTTTACAGGGGCGCGTCAGGGTCACGCAGGCCTCGACGCTCCTCGACCTGGGGGCTCGACCGTCACCTCCAACCACTCGGGTATGGGACCCGTCCTATCCTCTCCGCATCGGCTGCAGAGCTCGTACCCGTCCATAGGAGACCGATCGTCCTAAACCATTACGATCGGCAGCGTCCAGTCCGCTGTCACCATGCCCTGAAGCACCGGAAGGACCGGAAAGCCATACCGCTATAGCGATCGACGTCCCACCGCAAGCATGGCGCCATGGACACGCCTCCCATGCCGCTATAGTCTAGGACCTCTGTACTCTCAGGTCTCCCCTTGGTCTATAAAAGGGGACGCTGGGATAGTAGGGAGGGCATCGGGATAGATAACAGGGGCATAACCTCACACATCAGAACACAACAACAAGACATCCGGTCACGCTTGCTACCGTCTAAACAACGCCCGCTAGCACTTTCCACAAACCCCCTAGTATACGCAACAAAGGGCCACCTCCGAGCACAAAACAATCTAGGGATGGCTTGATCAACATCTCAAGCAATCAATCGACTCACCTAGGGTAGGCCAGCTAGTCCTAGGCCTCAGCTCACTCCGAGCACCCCCGTGTAACCAGCTTGTACTCCCCCCCTGTACGAGCACTTCGGTGCGAGATAATACAATTCTTCCTTCCCCGCTGGACGTAGGGCCTTCTTTGCCCGAACCAGCATAAATATTGTGTTCTTCTTGCATCACATCTGGGAGTGGGAGCATGCAATAAACAAATTTACTGGTTGGTGATCGACCCCCTAGGTCGAAACGCCGACAGTTGGCGCGCCAGGTAGGGGGCTTTGTGTGTCGATCAACTCCCAACTTCTCTTCCAGATGGAATCCACCGTCCCACCACTTCCATTCTCCACCATCATTTGGTTCGGGAGTCTAGAGTTCATGTCCCTGGGCCACGGCCACGATATGGTTCTACTCTCCAGAGGTGGTGTGGATAGCAGCAGCTCCGGTATGCCGGGGCCAAGGAGGACCTCATGACGGTCCCACCACTCACGCCTTTCGCCCACGACCAGGAGGAGGCGCGAACGACGTCGCCGCGACCTTCCCCGCGCGGACGATGTGACACCTGACGCCACTCCCCTGGCCTCAGCTGACGACACAGTTCCTCCCTTCGGGAGCCTGTTTGACCCACGCTTGGGGGTCAGAGGAGGGCGCCTCGCTAAGCATGACTTTGGCTTCGCCATGCAGCCATCTTGGAGGGCCCCCATAGCCTCTCCAACGCACGCGGCCGTTCCACCACGCAACCTACTTCCGCACGGGCTCTACAACCACGCCAGACTCTCTTCTGCCCTCGTAGAGTCGTGGATGCGGGCACGTTACGGGTCCCCAGGGAACTTGCTACGTGCGACAATGAACCTCATCACCACCCCTCCACCGGGTGAGCGCTCGGAGTCGCCACGAGCCCTGATCCCAGGGTACTACACCTTGGGCACGATACGACGACGACTGGAGGAGGAGTGCAGGGGATCTTTCCCCAACTTTTACTAGAGTCGCCCCGATCCAGATTCCCCCGATGAGGATTACGATCCCACGCGGGAGTGTTTGCACCTCATCTAACCGGTTGGATCCCAGGATGACACCACCGATGCCGCGACTGCAGGAGGAGGGGGCAACGCTACCCCGGCGCGGGACGCCGTCCCCTCGATTCCGGATGAAGCCGATCCACCTCAGGACGCCCAGATTGCGCAAGTCCGAGAGCTGCTCGCCAAGATCGAGGAGGAACGCCTACGACTTCAACAGCTCGAGCATGCCCTTGAGCGAGATCGTGGGCGGCCACAAGGTGGAGGAGCCCGTGGCCGGGCCCGAGAAGTCCATCAATAGATCGTTGAGGAGGGAGCAAACGAGCACCACGTCTATAACCGTGCTAGTCAAAACATCGTGGCAGCCGCAATGCTACTCCGTGACATGCCGACACCATCGACGCCCCAAGCGCGACGTATCAGAGATGAAATCCAGGGGCTCCTCCAAACCGCGGTCGTACAACAAGCGGAGAGCTCGGCCTCGAGGCGTAGGGGAGCTGCCTCCAAGCAACAGGACGTGCCCCCTCGACAAGATTGAGAGGTATCTGTTCACCAAGAAAAGGCACCCCGGGGCCAAGCAGAGCGGCAACCAGTCCGGGAACGCATCCTCGACAATCGACAGCCGCGTGACGCGCAACACGACATTAACGACAACAAACGACGCCGATGCGGTGATACGGAGGCTCGCGGTTATAGTGCTCATCGAGGTGGACGCTACGACAGCGACGAGGATCGACGTCGATCCCCGGAACCACCAGGGCCACGAGTCTTCAGCAAGACGATCCGGCAGACCGTCTTGCCTAGTCGTTTCCGTCCACCCTCTAACCTGGTCAAGTACAACGGCGAGACCAAGCCAGAGCTTTGACTTGCTGATTTCAGGTTGGCATGTCAGCTGGGAGGAGCCAGTGACGACCACGTCATCATTCGACAGCTCCCGCTCTTCCTCTCCGACACCGCTCGAGGATGGCTCAAAGAACTCCCCCCGGACTTGATCCATGACTGGCCCGACCTGGTCATGATCTTCGAGGGGAACTTCAAGGGCACCTACGTACGGCCGGGAAATTCCTGGATCTCCGCAGCTGCAAGCAGAAGCCATGGGAGACCCTCCGTGAATTCACCCAACGGTTTTCCAAGCAACGTACCGAGCTACCCCACATCTCCGACCACGACGTCATCATGGCGTTCGTCGCCGGGACGACATGCAAGGAGTTGGTGCGGGAACTGGGGCGCAACACCCCCAAGACCGCCAACGAGCTCATGGACATCGTCGCCAACTACACAGCCGGCGAAGAGGCCGTTGGTGCATTCTTCTCTGGATCCCCAGACAAGGGGAAGGCCAAGGCGGACGAGCTCGGTGGCTTGAACAATGGGCCCAAGAGGAATAGCAACAACAACAAGAAGAAGAACCAGCAGGGTCCATGGGACGTCGAGCCCGATGATCTTGTAGCTGCGGCTGACCGGAAGAAGCCTCGAGGTCCCCCTCTAGAGGGGGGCGTCTTCGATAAGATGCTGAAGGAGCCCTGCCCTTATTACAAGGGAGTGGCTAACCACAGTCTCGAGGACTGTCGCATGCTCAAGAAGTACTTAGACTCTCTTGGCCTCAAGAAAGACGATAAGAGGGAGGACCCGTAGGACAGGGGCGACGGCAAGAAGGAAGGCTTCCCCGAGATTTTCGACTTCTACATGATCTACGGGGGACCCTCGACCCGACTCAATGCGCGTCAGCGCAAGAGGGAGCGTCGAGAGGTCTTCTCCGTTCGAGCTCAGGCCCCCCGATACCTCGACTGGTCTCACATACCGATCACCTTCGATCGAGACGACCACCCCGAGCATGTCCCCAACGCAGGGGTCTACCCCCTCGTCGTCGACCCCATCATACTCAACACCCGCCTCACCAAGGTACTCATGGATGGAGGCAGCAGCCTCAACATCATCTACGCCGAGACCCTCGACCTCCTGGGGATCCCAAGGACCTTGCTCCTGCCCAGCGTGGGGGGGGGGGGGGGTTCCACGGGATCGTCCCAGGAAAGAAGGCACTCCCGATCGGCCGCGTCGAGTTACCTGTCTGCATCAGTACCCCCTCGAACTTCAGGAGGGAATACCTGACCTTTGACGTGGTCGGATTCCACGGCACCTACCACGCCATCATCGGTCGACCTGGATACGCCAAGTTCATGGCGATCCCAAACTACACCTATCTCAAGCTAAAGATGCCAGGGCCCAAGGGCGTCATCACCGTCAACACCTCCTACGAGCACGCCTATGACTGCGACGTCGAGTGCGTAGAAAGCGCCGAGGCGGTCGAGGAATCGACCATCCTCGCAGCCCTCGACGACTTCTCTAAGGAGATCTCTGACCCTAAACGGCGTGCCGACAACTTTAAGCCTGCGGAGGACACCAAGACCATCCCGCTCGACCCCAGCCACGCGGATGGGAAGGTGCTGACGATCAGTGCCTCCCTCGAGCCCAAATAGGAAGCCGTGCTCGTCGACTTTCTCCGCGCAAATACCGACATGTTTGCTTGGAGTCCCTTGGATATGCCAGGCATTCCGAGGGAAGTCGCCGAGCACTCCTTGAACATCCGAGTCGGATCCAAACCGGTGAAGCAACGGCTGCGCCGCTTCGACGAGGAGAAGCGCAGAATCATCGGGGAGGAGGTCGACAAGCTTTTGAAGGCCGGATTCATCAAGGAGGTTCATCATCCTGACTGGTTAGCAAATCATGTGCTTGTTAGGAAAAAGAATGGAAAGGATAGAATGTGCGTAGATTATACTAGTCTAAATAAAGCATGTCCTAAGGTTCCTTTTCCATTACCACGTATCGATCAAATAGTAGATTCTACTGCGGGATGTGAAACTCTTTGCTTTCTCGACGCATATTCTGGCTATCACCAAATAAAGATGAAGGAGTCCGACCAGCTCGCGACTTCCTTCATCACCCCTTTTGGCATGTTTTGCTACCTCACGATGCCATTCGGTTTGCGAAACGCCGGAGCCACATACCAAAGATGCATGCTCCATGTCTTTGGAAAGCATATAGGGCCGACCATCGAGGCCTACGTCGATGACATCGTGGTCAAATCTAAAAAAGTCGGGAACCTGGTCGGGGACCTCGAAATCGTGTTCGGTTGCCTCAGGGCAAATCATATAAAGCTAAATCCTAAGAAGTGTGTCTTTGGGGTCCCTCGAGGCATGCTCCTAGGGTACATAGTCTCCCAGCGCGGGATCGAGGCCAACCCTGAGAATGTGACTGCGATCACTAGGATGGGCCCGATCAAGGATCTTAAGGGGGGTACAAAGGGTCACAGGGTGCCTTGTTGCCCTCAGTCGGTTCATCTCGCGGCTCGGGGAGAAAGCACTTCCCCTTTATCGCCTCCTTAAGAAAGCAGAACACTTCACATGGACTGTCGAGGCCGAGGAGTCGCTCTCCAGGCTCAAAGCCTTGCTCACCTCGCCACCTGTCTTGGTCCCCCCAAGCCTAGCCGAGCCCCTCTTGCTCTATGTCGCTGCAACTACCCAGGTGGTCAACGCGGTTATAGTAGTCGAGAGGGCGGAAGAGGGACACTCCCTGCTGGTGCAGAGGCCCATCTACTTAATAAGTGAGGTGCTCTCAGAAACCAAAGTAAGATACCCCCACATTCAGAAGCTGTTGTACGCCGTCGTTCTTACTCAGCGAAAACCCAAGCACTATTTCCTAGGCCACCTGGTAACTGTAGTCTCGTCCTTCCCTCTCGGGAGATAATCCAAAACCGGAGGCATCAGGGAGAATCGCCAAGTGGTCGATCGAGCTCATGGGAGAAACTCTCTCCTACGCCCCTCGGAAGGCCATCAAGTCACAGGTATTGGCATATTTCATTGCAGAGTGGACCGACACCCAACTACCCCCGGCGCAAGTTCAG
The DNA here is from genome assembly GCA_022036555.1 of Microstegium vimineum. Classification (NCBI taxonomy): domain Eukaryota; kingdom Viridiplantae; phylum Streptophyta; class Magnoliopsida; order Poales; family Poaceae; genus Microstegium; species Microstegium vimineum. Next base: position 39,891,162 of record CM039121.1, on the reverse strand, counting down.
ACCGAGCTTTGGACCATGTACTTCGACGGATCGTTGATGAAGACGGGGGTAGGCGCCGGATTGATGTTCATATCTCCCTCAGGGGTCCACATGCGCTACGTCATCCGCACCCACTTCCCCGCCTCCAACAACGTAGCCGAGTACGAGGCCCTCGTCAACGGTCTGCGCATCGCCATCGAGCTCGGGGTTCGACGCCTCGATGCTCGAGGGAACTCGCAGTTGGTAATCGACCAAGTAATGAAAGCCTCGAGCTGCCACGACCCCAAAATGGAAGCCTACTGCAAGGAGGTCCGCAAGCTCGAGGACAAATTTTACGGCCTCGAGCTCAACCATGTCGCCCGCCGGCACAACGAAGCCACTGATGAGCTAGCCAAAATCGCGTCCACTCGAGGCACGGTCCCTCCCGACGTCTTCTTGAGGGACCTTCACAAGCCGTCCGTCGACCTAGGCTCGGGGGCTCCCATCCTCGAGCAAGGGGTCGAACCCTCCCCCTCGACCACTCCCCCCTCGAACGGGGAAGAGGTCATGGAGATCGATGAAACAACCACGACACAAACCCCCACGACGGACTGGCGCATGCCCTACCTCGAGTATCTGATACGAGGCGAGCTCCCAGAGGACCGCACCGAAGCCCAATGCGCCAAAACCTACGTCTTGTACGGAGATGGCCGCGAGCTATATCGGCGCAGCCCTACTGGTGTGTTTCAACGATGCCTCACCCTCGAGGAGGGAAGGGCACTGCTAAAAGACTTACACTCGGGGGCTTGTGGCCACCACACGGTGCCAAGAACTCTGGTAGGAAACGCCTTTTGACAAGGCTTCTACTGACCGACGGCCATCATCGATGCTACCAAACTTGTTCGTTCCTGCAAGGGATGCCAATTCTACGCCAGGCAGACCCACCTCCCGGCCCAAGCTCTTCAGATGATACCCATAACTTGGCCATTCGCAGTATGGGGGCTCGACATGGTCGGCCCCCTGAAGAAAACAAAAGGCGGCTTCACCCACCTCCTCGTGGCCATAGACAAGTTCTCAAAGTGGATCGAGGCTCGACCCATCACCAACATTCAATCTCGACAAGCCGTGTTGTTCTTCACAGATATCATCCATCGCTTCGGGGTCCCCAATGTCATCCTTACTGACAACGACACGCAGTTCACTGGCCAAAAGTTCCTGGACTTCTGTGACCACCACAACATCAAACTGAACTAGTCTGCAGTTGCCCACCCTCGAACTAACGGCCAGGTCGAGCGTGCCAATGGCATGGTTTTGCAGAGCCTCAAGCCAAGGATCTTTGACCGACTAAATAAACATGGCAAGAGATGGGTGGATGAGTTGCCCTCTGTCCTATGGAGTCTCAGAACGACACCAAGTCGAGCCACAGGGTTCTCCCCATTTTTCTTGGTCTATGGGTCCGAGGACGTCCTCCCCACTGACCTCGAGTACGGGTCCCCTCGTTTAAAGGCCTACAACGAGCAAGCCAACAGAACAGCCCGAGAGGACTCCCTCGACCAGCTCGAGGAAGCCCGAGACATGGCCCTCTTCAAGTCCGCAAGGTACCAGCAGACGCTGCGACGCTACCACGACAAACACGTACGCAAAAGGGACCTCAACGTCGGTGACCTCGTATGCGCCGCCGACAAAGCAACAAGGGGCGTCACAAGCTGACGCCTCCTTGGGAAGGCCCCTTCATCATGGCAGAGGTGATAAAGCCAGGGACTTACAAGCTGAAGAACAGCAAGGGCGAGATCTTCACCAACGCATGGAACATCGAACAGCTACGTCGCTTTTACCCCTAGGGCCTCAAGGCCTTGTACATTCTCTTCATTATGTACATTTATCTTATCATGAATGAATAAAATGTTCTCAAAATACATTTCACGTTCGTTCATGACTCTGAGGTAGCCTCGACTTGGCTCCTGCAAAGTCAAGCCTCCCTCGGGGGCTGACAGGGGGGGACCCCCCTCCCTAAGTCCCTTAAAAACCCGAACGTTTTTTTGAAACTCGACGCTTCTCTTCTCATCTTTGCCTTGAGTACGCTCCGTAACTAAGTAAAAAACGCCTTGAACTCCCTAAGGGTCGAGGGCTGTCGAGCCGGGGGCTCTCCTACGCCTCCGGGCTATGGTACCCCCACTCGCTTCCCCCCTTGAGGGATACGAGCGCGCGTCGAACACTTAGTATTAAAGCAACAACTCAGGCAAAGAGAAATAGAGATAGCTCGAGAAATGAAAACACCCAAATGCACCCCGAATAAAATGCATTAAAGTTTTGAAGCCCCCAGGGGCTCGACATCAAACCGTCACAAAAACTAATCTATTACATGGACCTTCTTGTCCAGATTTGGCTCACAGGCCTCAATTACTCCCGTCGCCATCACCGTCTGTCGAAGGAGGCACCTCAGGCTCGAAGAGTTTTGCCAACTCACCACCAGGCACCTCTGTGGCGTCAATAAGCTTGTGGCATCTCGCCATGTTGTCTTCATCGCTCAGCTCCGGGTCGACGACGAAGCCGCGGGCGACGACGCTGAGGTCGTAGGCGTAGCCCGAGCGGACAACCGCGAGCGCCCGCTTCACGCCTATATGAAGAGAAGCACGAACCTGCTCCATCATATCACAAGTCATGGCGAAGAAGCGACGCACAAGGGAGTCCCCGCGTACATCACCCGCAACCGCCAGCTCGGGCTCGACCCCCATGCCATCGCAGAAGGTGGAGATGGTGTCCTCGAGCCTCTTGTTCAGGGTCGCCTCCGCCCAGTGGAGATTCTGGAGACTAGTCAGATCCTCATGGGCTCGAGCCTTGTCTTCCTCGAGGACTGCCGGAACAAATAGAGAATCCCGTCAAAGCAAAAAAACAGGGGAAGGATCGAGACCAAGCAACCTCAGTAATGTTTCTAAAAAACTCACCTTGGGTGTGCGCTTCCAGGGTGGCGTAGGCCTTCTCAACCTCTTGCAGTCGGCGGCCGGCGTCGATGAGGGTCGCAGCTTGGTCATTCTTCACACCCCGGAGCTCCTCGATGAGCTTACCGGTGCCATCGAGGGCCCTCGCCTTGGCAACCACGTCCTCCTCCAGGGTAGCGATCCGGGCCCGATCCCCCTGCCCTGCGACGTTCAGCGCGTCGCGGTCATGGGTGACGACATCGATACCCGACTGGATCTCCCGGACACGCTCCTCGAGAGAAGCGCGGTCGCTAGCCGCTTGCGCCAGGTCGTCCTCGGCCCGCCGGGCGCGCTCCGTCGCCTGAGCCAACTTCTCCCTCAACCTGGCAGCCTCCTCTTCAGCCTTACGCTGGGCCTCCCGGACGGCGTCCCATCCCTGCCCAACCTCGGCAGCCTCCTTGAGGGCGGTTTCGGCCCTCGACCGTGCCTGGGAGGCCTCCTCCTGAGCGGCGTTGCCCCCCCCCCTGCGTAGTGGCCGCCTCGCCCCTCGCCTGGGCGGCCTCGGCCTCCGCCTTCTCCAATGACGCGCGGAGGACGGGGAGCTGGCTCCACTGCTCCCGCGACCGAAGGATGAACTGGGACTTGTCATGCGACCTCGCCCTCAGCGCCTAACAAGGATAAAAGGGAAAGTCACAAAAAAGATGGCAAAACAACCGAGATAAATCAGAAAGAAAGCACGAAGCTTACCATCATCCCTTTGTACATATCTTCGGACGCGACTCCCACCGCCACGCGCGTCACGTGGTCGAGCCACGCCCGAAACTCCTCCAGGTGCTCCCACTCTCCGAGCTCGGCTTGATCATCGAGCTTGAAGAAAGTGCGCCCTGGGTCTCTGGGGTCGGGCAGCTCGAGCACCTCCTTCCCCCAGAGATCGCTGGAGCGATCGACCCTCCCCTTCACCTCGTCCATGATGGACTGACCCATCTCGAGGGTACCCCCGTGGGCCATCACCCGCTCTGCGAGGTTGGGGAAGTAGGTCGCCCCCTCGAGCTGGGCTATCCTGGCCTCGAAGCGGTCTTGTAGGGCCACCATCGACCCCTCCGGGTCATCGCTTTGAGGTGGAGGAGGCCCCCACCGCGGGAACAGTCCTAGGCGGTAGAGGAAATGCATGTTAGCTTCAAGCGCGGTGGGCTCGCCACAATCTGGCAGCACGTCCCATCCCTCCACCTCAGCCAAGCCAGGGGGCGGGCACCTCGAGAAGATGGCTGCCCGACCTCGAGGCGAGGCCGAGCAGCCGCCTCGGACATAACTACGTCCGGTGCGCCGCTTCCCTCCATTGCCGCAGCGGTCTCTTCCGGCTCGGGTCTGGGGGCCGCCACCGTCTCCTCCATCGTCGCCGTCTCTGCCGCGGCTGTCACCTCGAGGGGTAGGGTCGAGGTGCGACCCTCCTCCTCAGCCAACGCCGACTGCAGGGGAGGATAGCTCGCCCGCGCATCTCCCTCTTGCCGTGCCTTCTCCTCGCGCTCGAGCCGCTGGCGCGCCTCCAGCGAAACAAGGCACTCGGGCCACCGCGACGGCACCGACTGCTCCGACGTCTCCTCTGCACCGGTGGCGGTCAGGTCGACCACCTCCACCTCTATGGAGGGTTGGGGCTCGACCCCCTCCACCATGGCCGCCGCTGATGCCGGCCTTGCGCCTTCCGAGGCCGCCGGCGCGCCTTCCTCCGACCGGGCGGTGGGCACAGCCCCGCCCACCTGGCCGGTAGACCCAGTCGACGCGGCGGATCGACCCGCCTCTTCCGCCGCCCAAGCTCGCTCCGCGGCCGACTGCGCCTGTCCGCGCTCCATCGCCTCCCGCGCCCTGGCCGCCCATGCCACACCTGGGGCGTGGGTCGCGGGGGACGGGGTAGCAGCCCTCAGCTTCTTGGCCGGGGTGGGGGACGCATCCTCCAACGAGAGCTTCACCTTGAAGAAGGAACTCATACGCGACGGTAAGCGCAAGTTGTAACAAACACGGAGGAAATTCGGGACCAAAAGGAAAGGAACTTACCCCAGCGGAATCAAGGGGGCCCGACTACCGGGCCTCGAGCTGCTCGGGGGCTTCTGCGAGCCACCCCGGGAGCCGCTTCTCCCTCCAGTACCGACCGCGGTGGGGGCTGATGGTGCTCCCATCGCCGTGGCCTTGGCGGGGGTTAACGGCGTCCTCGTCGCCGCCGTCCTGGTTTCCTCCTGGGTCGACGGGCCCGAGGCCCACGCACTCGACCGATTAGGCGCCAGCGGCATGCTCGACGGACCCCTCGATGGGGACTGCGACGAACGACTACGCGTCTGCCACACCGCTTCACCCTGAGAAGCTGCGGGGCGCTCGCCCCCTGACTCGACCCCGGCGGTCGAGGCTGACCTCGATGTCGACCCCCTCTCCCCTCCACTACCGGCGGCCGCCCTTTGCCGCTCGGGCACCGCTCTTCCTTCCTTGAGCCCTCGCCGTGACTCGACCTCCTCCTCCTGCTCCTCTCCCTGCATAAGGACGATATCCATCAGGACGGAAGCGATAGGCCTAACCTGATACCACTACGCCATGTCATTGTTCTTGATAACCTCGTCGCTACTCGACCCCTGATCCTCATCCTCCTCGGGGAGGCCGGCTTGCCTCTGCCGTGACCGGCGTCGGTCACGCGCCTCTTTCTCTCGGGCCTTTTTGCCCCTCTCCTCCTTGGCCTTATCTTTGTCTCTTTTGTCTTGCTCGGTCTGATGGCGTCTCACCTGGGAGTCGTTCCTCTCCTCCTTCACCGGTGGCAGCGACTTCCGGAAGACGACGTTCCCCTAAGGAACACGAGGCGGTTAGGAGGCAGGCAAAGGAGACAAACAAGACGAACAAGAGGACATTGACGGAGAAAGAGGTGTCGTACCAGCTGGACGTGACCCTTGTCCGGCACCATGGGGACGCAGGCGACGTGCTCCCCCTCGAACGCGCCGGCGAAGGAGGCGCGCACTCGACGGACCACCCTCTCGAGGGGCAGCTCGTCCTCCACGAGACGGCACCCCGTGAGATCCACCCCCGGGCGCATCTCGTCGAGGCGTAACGGGCGAGCCATCAGCGGCACGACTCGCCGCTGGTGGAAGGCCGACGCGACGATCGCCGCCGTATGCCCCTCCCGCTTCAGACGGGAGATCGCGCCCAGCCGGTGCTCGAGGCGTTTCTGCTTTTTCTGCAGGACGCCGTGCTTCCAGTTGAAGGGTTTCGAATCTATTGTCCTCCCGGTGTAAGGGGGAAGCAATTCGTCGTCGTTCCTCAAGTAGAACCACCCGGAGTGCCACCCCGAGTGGCTCGACTTGATCTTCACCGGGATCGAGTCCTCCGGCCTCTTGAGGCCGATGCTGCAGCACCCCGCCTGGACCATCCTCCGATGACCGGTTTCGGCCGGAGCATGGAACAGGCCCGCCTCGAACAGGTGGAGCCACAGCTCCCAGTGGGGCTCCATCTCTAGGTACCCCTCACACATGGCGGCGAAGACTGCCGCGTGGGAGACGCCGTTGGGGGAGAGGTGTTGGAGCTCTACGCCGTAATGGTGGAGGATCCCCCGCAAGAGGCGACTGGGGGGAGATCCCAGCCCCGCTCGGTGGAAGGCCTCGAAGCTGACCACGTAGCCCTCCGGTGGGTTGGGTTGGCGATCCGACTCCGGCAGAACCATCCACTCCGGTCGGTCCACCGAAGTGATGGGCCGGAGAAGGCCGCTCTCCACCAGGTCTCCTAGCCGCTCCACGGTCGTCGTCGAAGGGAGCCAAGCGTCGGGCCCATGCAGGGTGTAGCTGGCCATGGCAGCAGGAAAGCAGATGCGCTTAGAAGCAGGGGTTGAAGGTGCGTTCTCGATCTTTCCTCTCCTTACTCGCGCACGCAGAGATCCGGCTCAGAGGGCGACGAAGGCAATGGTGAGAGAAAGAAGGCTAGGAAGGCAAAGGCAAGCGTAAGGAAGCCGAACCCCTGCCCCCGTATTTATAACCGGAAGCACAACGGGCGGATCCATCGATAAGGCAGGTAAATCTCCGCATTTAATGCACCTACCTACCGCCCCCTCAGATTCCATAGGATAAGGTGCACCTGTCACGTCACCGCACTCCTCGTCGCACCCTACGCCTGCTACGGTTGCAGTCGAACGGACACCTCCTAAAAAGGCGCGCTTACGGCGGACGACGGGTAATGATGGGCATTGTCTTCGGAGGTAAGCAACGGGCGTCGACCCGTCCATCGAACTATCGAGGGAGCGAAGGCTGGCCCTTGAAAGGGTTTCAACAGCCGCTCTCGAGAAGTTCCTTCCTAGGGAAGTAAAACGGACCCCGGTCCACCCCCAAATCTCGAGGGGGTGAAGGCTGGCCCTCGAACGGGGTTCGATAGCCGCCCTCGAGTACCCGAGTCAGGGATGACCCAGGGGGAGCCAGTACGAAGCCCAGCTCGAGAACGAACTCTCGAGTCCCCCCGGGACATATCCAAGGCATAACCAGGGAATACCCAAGGATCCCTACGACGGGAGGCATCGAGCCACCGACTCTCATCGAACAGAGTTGGCACCTAGGTAATCCACACGGTTTTGCATAATGAGAACACCTCAGGGCTTCTGTCGACCCCTGTCGAAGGGGGCACGAGTTCTCACTTGGATCTCCCCGTTACCAGTTCACTGAGGACTTCGAGGCTCGTCCAAACGAGGATAACACGATGCTCTTCACCCCACAATCCGAGCGCAAGGATCCGTGGGAAGGACGCTATGAGGTAGAAAAAGCCCAGCCACACGAGGCTCGAGGGTTAGACTACGCATGGCACCCCTCGACGAAAGAGGGTCGAAAACACCCGGGGCCTGGCAGACAGAGTTGACCCCTCGATGGGGCACTATGACTCCAGTTAATACCAATCACCCTCGATAAGACACAAATCAAAATCCCCCAGAGGAATTCTTAATCACTCCTCTGGGGCCTCGGGGGCTACCCCCGCGGGGGACGCTCGCGCGCCCCCCCCCACGGCAAAATAACGTAACAGAACCCTACGCCTCGAGACTAGGTACTTCAACTCCACTTCATGTTAACAAACCCACAGATCATCAGCAACAGCCTCTATACGGATTCACCTTATCCGCATAGGGGCTCGGGGGCTACTGTCAGGTATAAAGGTAAGGGGTACCCTAATCTCTGGCGATTTAGTGCTTAACATTCAGGCAAAATCCAAAAGCCATCCAACCTATAAGGGAAGGCCCATGAAGCAGGGGCCTACCTCCCCATCAAACATGACCAGTCATGGGTCGGCCCGTTACCAAGGGGACAATAGGCAGGATCCCCCTCGACCTCGACCCCTCGAACAACGGAAGGGGGATCGATCGAACGACCCTCTGCCTCGACCCCTCGGACAACGGAAGGAGGGTTGATCGATCGACCCTCGAGCTCGACCCCTCGAATGATGGACAAGGGGTCGATCGAACGACCCACGAGCAGGAGGCTCGATCGACTCACCCACTCCCGGTATGGGGTAAAAGGAATCCAATGCGCCTACCTGCTCCCGCCTCACGCCATGGGCGGCCACTACCATGGTCAAATCTATCAACTCGTCGCCCATACTCGGGCTCTCCGACGATCGTGCGGCCACTGTAGCCACGTCACAAGTACAAAACCCAAAGGCACCCCCTCGAGCCATGAACGGAACAACCCTCGACCGTGTTTACAGGGGCGCGTCAGGGTCACGCAGGCCTCGACGCTCCTCGACCCGGGGGCTCGACCGTCACCTCCAACCACTCGGGTATGGGACCCGTCCTATCCGCTCCGCATCGGCTGCAGAGCTCGTACCTGTCCACTGGAGGCCGATCATCCTAAAGCATGATGATCGGCAGCGTCCAGTCCGCTGTCACCATGCCCTGAAGCACCGGAAGGACCGGAAAGCCATACCGCTACAGCGATCGACGTCCCACCGCAAGCATGGCGCCACGGACACGCCTCCCATGCCGCTACAGTCTAGGACCTCTGTACTCTCAGGTCTCCCCTTGGTCTATAAAAGGGGACGCTGGGATAGTAGGGAGGGCATCGGGACAGATAACAGGAGCATAACCTCACACATCAGAACACGACAGCAAGACATCCGCTCACGCTTGCTGCCGTCTAAACAACGCCGCTAGCACTCTCCACAAACCCCCTAGTATACGCAACAAAGGGCCACCTCCGAGCGCAAAACAATCTAGGGATGGCTTGATCAACATCTCAAGCAATCAATCGACTCACCTAGGGTAGCCCAGCTAGTCCTAGGCCTCAGCTCACTCCGAGCACCTCCGTGTAACCAGCTTGTACTCCCCCCCTGTACGAGCACTTCGGTGCGAGATAATACAATTCTTCCTTCCCCGCTGGACGTAGGGCCTTCTTTGCCCGAACCAGCATAAATATTGTGTTCTTCTTGCATCACATCTGGGAGTGGGAGCACGCAATAAACAAATTTACTGGTTTGTGATCGACCCCCTGGGTCGAAACGCCGACACATTTATTGAACATGTCGAGCCTTTGTAGGCCAACATTCAGCTCCATACAACATTGCCGGTCTAATAGCCGTCCTATAGAACTTGCCTTTTAGCTTTTGGGGTACCCTCTTGTCACATAGAACGCCAGAAGCTTGTCTCCACTTGATCTACCCTGCTTTGATTCTATGGCTAACATCTACATCAATATCTCCATCCTTCTGTAGCATCGATCCCAGATATCGGAAGGTGTCCTTTTTAGGCACGACTTGACCTTCCAAACTCACATCTCCCTCATCCTGTGCAGTTGTACCAAAGTCGCATTTCATGTATTCGGTTGTAGTCCGGCTTAGTCTAAAACCTTTAGACTCGAGGGTCTACCGCCACAACTCAAGTTTCCTATTAATTCCCGCCAGGCTTTCATCAACTAACACTACATCATCGGCGACAAGCATGCACCAAGGGATATCCCCTTGAATGTCCATGGTAACCTCATCCATTACCAAGGCAAAGAGATATGGGCTCAAGGCTGACCCTTGATGAAGCCCAATTCTAATCGAGAGGTAATCAGTGTTACCATCGTTGGTTCGAACGCTAGTCACAGCATTGTTGTACATGTCCTTGATGAGGGTCACAGATTTAGTTGGGACTTTATGTCTATCTAGAGCCCACCACATAACATTTCTTGGTATCTTGTCATAAGCCTTCTCCAAGTCAATGAAAACCATGTGTAGGTCCTTCTTCTGCTCTCTAAATCGCTCCATAACTTGTCTTAACAAAAAGATTGCTTCTGTGGTTGACCTTCCGGGCATGAAACCAAATTGGTTTGTAGATACCCACGTCCTTCCTCGCAGGCGGTGCTCGATGACTCTCTCCCATAGCTTCATAGTGTGGCTCATCAACTTAATCCCACGATAGTTATTACAACTCTAGATGTCACCCTTGTTCTTGTAGATTGGTACCAAAGTTCTTCGTCTCCACTCCTCAGGCATCTTGTTCGATCGGAAGATATTATTGAACATCTTGGTAAACCATACTATAGCTAAGTCCCCAAGGCATCTCCACACCTTGATTGGGATACCATCCGGGCCCATCGCTTTGCTCCCTTTCATCCTTTTGAACGCTTCTCTGACCTCTGATTCTTGGATTCTCCGCTCAAAGCGTCTATTGGTGTCATCAAACGAGTCGTCCAACTGAACGGAGGAGTTCTCGTTCTCCCCATTGAACAATTTGTCGAAATACTCTTGCCATCTTTGTCTAATCTCATCCTCCTTCACCAAGAGTTGCTCCTTCTCATCCTTAATGCACTTGACTTGAAAGAAGTCCCTCGTCTTCCTATCACGAGTCCTAGCCATCCTATAGATATCCTTTTCTCCTTCCTTCGTACCTAGACGTTTGTACAAATCTTCATAAGCTCGTCCCTTTGCCTCCGCCACCGCTCGCTTTGCAGACTTCTTTGCCACCTTATATTTCTCTATGTTATCTGCACACCGGTCCTGGAACAAGCGCTTATAGCCTTTCTTATTCTCCTTAATTTCCTTCTGAACATCCTCAGATGTGGAAATGTTATTTACCTGAATCACATCAATGTTCGTCAAATTCATTAAACAGGAATTTAGAAGAACAGTTATCATGGTTATAAGCATCGACTACCACCTCGTTTTGATGAAAATGGTGGTCTGAAATGTTCTCTTAGCTGAAATCTATCAATATGGAAAAGTAGCCTTGTGGGCCGAAAAGGTGATGGACTGGAAGGTTTCATCATATGGCAGAAGGTTTCATCAGAAGGAAATCATAATGTCACATTAAAAATAACTCTAGCTCCATAATCATGAGATAATTTGGACGAAATGAAACTGTCATCCAAAAGTTCTAACCTGGACAAGATGCAACGGAATGATTCTCAAAGAATGAGCCTGCCTGCTCTATATTGGGCACGCATATACTTTTCTGATGGCCTTCAGGCCAATCACTGCACTCCCAAAGCACCGCCGGCCACTACAAATATATCACATATATCGTTGGTTGTCGTTACTTTATGCTTGAGCAACCAAAAGGATGTATCACATATATGTATCACAGATATCTACCATTTCAGCTTTAGGCAGTTCATATATGTATCACAGATTTCTACCTATTTTCAAAATCTTTGTACAAGGACTGACACTAACAATGCTTTTCATTATTTCCTTTCAAAAATTTAGGATAGAACTTACAGTAAAACAACATCACAGAACGGCGGAAAGTGCAGTTATATTAGAGAATCTTCTAGACCTCTTCTAGATTAAGCATAGACTACAAGAATTAAGGAGCAAGGAACAGTACCACAAACATTTCCAGTATTCCTTATTTGAATGGCACCTAATAAAAGGAACTGATTTTAAAGCAAATCTGTGTGGCATAAACCTTGATTGCTGATATAAAGCTTGGTGACACAACCGCGGCTGCCATGCCAGAGATGGAGGAGCTTGCCGCCTTGGAGACCCTTTAGATCATTTCTAGTAACTTATTAATCGACTTAGTTGTTATGATTTTTGCTAGACCCTTTAGATCATTTTTGCTCCGTTATATTGACTACTCTAAGTTTTATCTTCTTTTTATATAAATTTATTCTAGCTTGATTCATTTAAAAAGTTATTGTGATTTTGCCCTTACCATTGTACTATGTTTTTGTTTATAGTGCATACTTTGTTCATGTCAAAGGTATAGAAAGAAAATACACAGGGACTGCTTTCTCTTCTCTTCCAACAAGTTTATGTTAGTGAAAAAAAGAGACACTCTGGAATTATTCTCTCCCATGGTAAGTGGTCCTTGAACCAGTTGAGCCAGAGGCAAGGGAACCACTCAAAATCGTAGAGGCAGTAAAGTTTCTGTGGGTCAGTCGAGCTCGGGGCTTCTCTTGGTAGAAAGGCTGCACTCGGTCTGCAGATGCTTGGATCTCCACGGGCAGGGATGAGCTGTCTGAAGTCTGAACGATGAACGACTCCTGTTCGCCTTCATCGAACCTTGGGTCCCTGTCGAGGAGGTGAGCACCTTCATTCGCTCCGTGCTGAGCTCACTTCCTCCAGGGGCGCCATGATGTGGCTACCTGGCGGAACGTGACTCCCTTCGCCTCCTCAACCCCATGGTGTGTGACGGGTCCGAGTTTTTTTTTCTCCAGAAACCAGATGATTTTCAAACCGTTTTCACCGTGTACCCACCTGATTAGCTTCCGTGACCATTACTGATTTCCCTAATGAGCACTGGTACGACAGCAAAATCAAGGATTGCTTCAGGGGCTTCTGCGAGGTTGCTGAGATCGATCCAGCATGCCTCACTGGGGATAACTCCGCTGCCCTTCGCCTGCCCCTCGAGGTGAATGTCAGGCTTGAGATTCCTTTTGAGATCAAGATCTCCCAGGAGAGGGGCGGTAGGATCGATGTGCTTTAGCTTGTCATCTCTCATTCACAGTGCCTTCTGTAAATGGTACCTTGTCGCTGCCTAGGCCTGCCGGGAGTTGATTCAACTTGTTGTCCGCTGTTTGATCAGCTGGCTGGTCGTGCTCCTTCGAGTCATGCGTTGCTGTTATTGTAACCGTGGGCCATGAATTCAAACAATCGTTGTTTTTACATTGTGTATTGGAACGTAGTACGCAGTTTAGGTGACTTGGACACGTGTACAATCATGCGCGATGCCACCCTCAGTTGTTTGCCTCCAGGAGACCACACTAGAAAACATCAAATCTTTCAAAGCTAAAACGTTTCTACCTCCAAATCTTTGCGTCTAGCTTTGGTTTTGCACTAGCTCATCGATCCAGAGGTGGGATCCTAAGAGCATCTCCAAAAAATTAACCAAATCGTTCTCTAAAGTTAAATTTGACTATTGTTAAACAAAAAACGTCTCCAACCGTAAATGACTCTCTAAATTTAGTGATTTTTCATCTTATCTCATTCGCTCTCTACTTTTGCATAGCCTACGTACCTCACTAGCTATCAATTTTTTGGTTTTACAAAGTCTGTTGGAGTACTATAATATTATCCACTCTAGAGAGTAATAAAATAAGTAAATTTAGCTAATTTTCTTGGTTAATCTCTTGAAGTACTCTATATATGGTCGTATATACCGGCGGTGCGGGTACCTATAGCCTATATAACCGACAATGTCCAACCAAAAAACATTGTAGACATATGTTACAAATGGGCCATAAGTCGTGCAAAGAGTTTGGGCTGCACTAGCTTGATTGGGGCCGTAAGATGACCCGTACGCTGCAGGGGTGTATTGTGCTGGGCTTAGCCTATTTTGTTATCTGATATAAACTCACTGTGTGGGTGACTGGCAAGCACTGGCGGATACGGTGGGAATACCCAACTTTTTCACGTACTCTTGAGTATATATGTATATATATTTATCTATGCATGATATTAAAAAAGCTAAAAATTTCTTCCCTATTCTTTTTGTCTAGCTTATCCTATGTGTATTTTTTATCCATTTTTTGGGTTGGTTTGGTTGTTTCTTGCTTAGTATGTTTTATTATTTCTACAGATCGGAATCTAATTATTTATTTTCCAATTATTTTACCTATTGGCTCAATGTTATTCCACCAAATATAAGTCTAAATCATATCTTGTTTTCAATCTCCTTTTCATTATCAACATGGAAATTAAGTTGAAGTATTTCTTTATTTCTTTCAGAACTCCTAACAAGTAGCACAAATCTTATAATTTTTATTTTTTGGAAGGCTCTTGTGTGTATTTTACTCATTATTTCGTCCTAGACTTAAACTTATGACACATGCTCATATGAGTTATAACCGCCCACAGGCCACCAACAACAAAAAAATACCCTATCAGTCTAGCACCCAACCTCCCCAGACCCCACCTTAAAGGTCGGGCCACTATGTCCATGGGCTTCTCCACTGCTTCCGTCCTGGCCCTGACACCCTCACGTCCTATTCCGACAACCCAATCCGACTCAATAACTCCCCAACTATGCGAATGAGTGAGTCAATAATGCAAAATAATTCTTCAATCCCCATTCCCAAATTTTTAACCCTAGCTGTTGGTGTGGTTTGACGACGGCTTTGAACACGAGAATACCCAAGGTTGAAATCCTGGCTTTGCCACTGCTGGCAAGTCAGCGAAAAAGAACTAAAAGCTAATTCTACTTTTCTCCCGTGCTCGTCTGCTTCTGAGACCGTGCTGCCGCCCCCGCCGCGCTTGCTCGCCGGCAGCCACTCTAACCTACAGTTACCGTAACACATGACGAGGCAAGATCATTTGGAGGTCTCAGGCAGTTGTGCAGCTTCTGGTGAGATCGATGACGCCAAAGATTGCTGACATCGATGGTGCGGTTCCTGACAAACGGCCCGACAACATCTCCATCTGAAACTTTTCCAAGGAATTCACAGGGCATCCTTGCCTATCTGATGTTCGGTGCCAGTGCGTGCCCACGGTCCACGGATGAGCTTGGAGAGGCTGAGATTGCGCATCATACAAGAGATAAAAGTAGCCAAATAGGATTGCTCATGTTCTGTTCTAGAAAATCAAGGTTGTAAAATTTTGTCCTGACAACACCAGTAGACGATGGTAGATATAACCCCTAGTTTTAAATGTATGCTCAGACTGTTCCGAGTTCGGAGTTCGGTTGAGAATGTGCGAGCTTTGATTTATGAATCCACTTCCGACCTCTGCATAAAGCACAAGGCCTAAAAAACAAAAGAAGAGCATGATACTCACTATCAATCCTAATACTTGCGTGATCAGTGCAACTAAAGCCTGCCATGTAAGCTTCTTGAGGATAACCCACGTGTGGAGTCAATGGATAACCAAATGTACTACCTGCAAAAGAGAATAAGCATGTTTCTTTTCAAACACCAAATCATTTCTGTATATATATAATCAAAACGACCAATAGGTAGCTGCCGTCCTAGCAAAACTAAAGGTTTTAAGTCATTCCCATACCCTTGAAGCCAACTCCTAAACATATGAGAAATAATAGTACAAGATTATGAAATGCTTAAAGCAACGTGTATGCATCCCCAAACTGTATGAGAAAAATCCTCGTAAAAAAAAACTGTATGAGAAAACCGCCATTATTCAAAAAAGATGTGTTTAATTGTCTCATTTTCCACTTTTCAATGCCTTGTCAGTTGCGTTGTTATCTCTTATTAGAATCACTCCTTTACTAGGATAGTTGCGTTTGGATAAGTTATCTTTTTTTGGAATCACTTCTTTACTAGGATACCACAGAAACATTTGTTATCTTCAGTGGAACTTTTAGCTTCCAAATAATTTTATTTAAGTTTTTTTTTACAACAGTTTTGTTTAAATTGGGAACATATAGTAGAATCAAAGCCGGATAACGTGATTTCACCGAGAACCTGCCTTTGGGATCTAAGATCCGGTGAAAGGGTTAATTGGAAGAACCATAAGACGGATATAAACATAGCACACTACCGGAAACGGCCTCTTTGCCGAGTGCCCAGACGTTTGCCGAGTACTTTCCGTCGGCCACTCGGCAAACAGAAGTTTTGCCGAGTGTCATACTCGGCATACTCTAACACTCGGTAAGAGCCTTGTTTGCCGAGTGCAAGGCACTCGACAAAAAATAACACTCGGCACACTACTCTTTGCCGAGTGTCGACCACTTGGCAACGTCTGGCACTAGGTAAAAGGTCTTTTTGCCGAGTGTGAGGCACACGGCAAAGCCGACACTCGGTAGACACCGTTAGGAGCCGACGCCGTCAGACGTTTGCCGAGTGTCGCCGTTAGGCACTCGGCAAACCTAACTCTTTGCTGAGTGTCTTGCACTATACACTCGGCAAATCTAACTCTTTGTCGAGTGTTTTCTCTGGCACTCGACAAACCTAGTTTTTTTCTTTTTTATTTTGGTCTCCAAACTTTTTCTACTGTCCTTCAATAGTACCTACAACTACATGTTGAGGTATGACAGTTTTCTCCATGTGTTTAATTTTCTATATTTAGTTAGTTTTTTTTCAATTAAGTGAATTATTTGACCCAAGCCAAATTTGAACCGCAAGTGATTGAAATAATGAAAAAAATTGATTGAAAAAATATTATCCATATTATTAAGCCTAATTTGAGTTCATATGTGGTAAAGTAAAACAAAAACTCCACATATTGTCCACGAAACATGATCTCAAACGTGTGTCATAATTGATTAAAAAATCTATAAATAGCAAATAGACTCCAAAAATTATAAAATTTATCAGGAACTCATTATATCATACTTAGAACACGTGATAAAAATTTGGGATGATTTCGCATAAGTTATCACATACGTGTCTTAAAAATTTAATCATCTCCGATAATGTTTCATATCACTTAGAGGGATTGAGTAGGATTTGAATTGAAATCGAAGCTAAAATTCAAATTTGACTTCAAAACTTTTTGTACAGTCAATACAAAACATATATGGTGTGATGTCAAGATTTGGTAATTTTTTGAATTCGTTTGATATTTTTAAATTTTTTAGTCACAATTATATTATTTATGTAACATTTGAATTTTAGTTCTAAGTACATGAAATAATAGTCAAATATTTATATATATGAGCATAAATTATATATTGCTAAATTTGACAAGGTATTTTGAAATGCCATTTGAAAAACTATATTAAAAGATATAAAAGAAAGAAAAAGAAAGAAAGAAAGAAAAAAATAGGCTTGTCGAGTGCCAGATGGGCGACACTCGGCAAAGGGCACTGTTTGCCGAGTGTCAACCCTAAGACACTTGGCAAACTCACTTTGCCGAGTGCCAGATCAGCAGCGCTCGGCAAAGAGCCGATGTAAATCCTAGACTTGGCCGTTTTTTTCGGCCGCGCTCACACACACAAACACACGCACACACGTGCCTGCCGCCAGCCCGCCCAACCACCTGCCGCCGCCCGAGGCTCGCCGCCGCCACCCGGCCGCCGGCCGCCGGCCGCCCGAGCCCCGCCCGCGCACCGCCCTGCCCGCCCTCCCACCCGGCCCCGCCCGCCTGCCGCATGTGCGCCGCCGCCCACGCGCCCAGCCGCCCGGGCGCCGGCCGCCGGCGAGTCCGCCCGCTGTGCCCCGCCCTCCCGCGTGTCAGCCGCCGGCGAGCCCGCCCGTCCTGCCCCATGCACCCGGGAGGGGAAGGAGGAGGAGGAGGAGGAGGAGGAGGAGGGGAAGAAGGAGAGGAGGAAGAAGAGGAGGGGGAGAAGAGGAGGAGGAGAAGGAGAGGAAGAAGAAGAGGAGGAAGAGGAGGAGGAGGAGAGGATGAGTGCCCCGTCCCGACGCCGTCGCTCGTCGTCGCTGCCCGCCACCCACTCCGTTGATTTGTCGACGCTATCAAGGTATGAACTAGTAGAGATAGTAGTTGTAGTTGTAGTTGTGGTGTGTGGTAGTGGTAGTGGTATAGTGGTAGTGATAGCGGTAGCGGTAGTGGTAGTGCCCCATCTTGATTCCTTATGAGCATGGATTCAACCTATATATATATATGTGTGGTTGTCGGCCATCGAGCCTTTGACATAAACGTGGTTGCCGGCCATCGTGCCATTGTTTTATTGCAGGTTTTGGAAACCTCACCGTGCAGGGGAGGTTCTGTCAAAGTTTTGACTTACGTTATTCTTTTCTTTTACAGAAGGAAGTGGAGAAAGGAGTAGAGGCGATCTCTCCCTGCACCGCGTCGCCTCGCCACTGCACCGACTCGCCACGGCTTCGCTAGCGTGACTCCCCCGCCACCAAAGGTATAACCCCTCTTTTCTTATCATGGTCGTGCATCATGTAACCACTTAGGCGTATCCCGTTCGAAAGAGATATAGATGGAAATATGCAGTTCTTTGCATATCTATAACCATATCTGTTTCGAATTGTCCACGTTTCCATGGACAACCCGTGTGTGCGTAGAGGAGGTTAGTTTCCATGGTCTGCTCTCATCCAAGATAGAGTTTCGACGTTACCTCTCTGTTGTTCTCTAGATACACACTCTTTGTATTAGGACGTGTATCTGGAGGGCAGCGGGGAGGTGCTGCCAAAAATTTATCTCGGATAGAAGTAGAGCATGGAAACTAACCTCCTTTACGCATCCATGGGTGGGATTAGGACCTATTCTCACCTATTAGACAATAGGAACACCATGTACATGCAATTCCTAGTTACATTACTCGTTGGTATATATGTTAGAGGATGGATGACCGGGCATGGATGTACACGGGCCGCCCAAGTTAGGGTTCGATGACCGATGAATGGATTGAGAAGACCGATGCTTTCTTGGAACTTGTCTTTCCCCCGAATAAAGAAGCGCGCTCAACTTGGTGTCCCTACAGTAGATGCGCAAACAGACGTCGACAAACAAAGGTTGTAATGGGGCGACATCTTTGCAAGAATGGGTTCATTTCAGACTATACCCGATGGACACTACATGGTGAAGAACCACGTATGAGAGAGGAGGTAGTGAGGCCACGCATCGAGGATTATGATGCTAATGCTGGTATAGGAGACATGTTAGATGACTTTCATGAAGCTCAGTTCGCTGAGAGAGATAGGGAGGAGGAACCAGAGGCAACCGCAAAGACGTATTATGACATGTTAGACGCGGCACAGAAACCCCTTCATGGACAAGCAAAGATTTCCCAACTGGATGTCATTGGTCGTGTAATGGCATTGAAGTCCCAGTTTAGCCTAAGTCGAGATAGGGAGATGCATGGGACACTCGACAAAGGGATATAGTTTGCCGAGTGCCATGCATGAAACACTCGGCAAAGGGTTAACGTTTGCCGAGTGTCTCAGTAAACGACACTCGGCAAATCCTCCGTCACTGCGTCAACGGTCGTTACCTTGCACTTTATTTTGCCGAGCGACTCTTTGCTTTGCCGAGTTCCACAGTACACACAACAACTACTTTGCCGAGTGCCCGACAAAAAACACTCAGCAAAGGAGGCATTGCCGTTAAGATCGCTACCGTGTACTGTTTGCCGAGTGTTGCTCTCGGCAAAGAGTTTGTCGAGTGTTTTAAGGTGTTTGCTGAGTGCCGCCGGCACTCGGCAAAGGACCTGAGTCCGGTAGTGGCAAGTGAACAACATGATCGCTGATGCTTGGGGTTTATTTATTTAGGGTGTGTTTGGTTCCCACCTCCTAAACTTTAGTGGACTAAAATATTTTAGTCATCTTTTAGTACCTCTTGAGTGACTAGTGGAATTAAAGTGTTTTAGCACCTTTTAGTCAGTTTGTTTGACACTTTATCCTAAAGTGACTAAAGTCTAGTCCACTAAAGTTTAGGAGGTGGGAACCAAACACACCTATTTAGCTAGAATTTTATTTTTTACCTAACTATTTTAAACATTTCATTGTTTGTTTTATAAACAAAATTAAGACTTGTTTTTTTTTTAAACAATCTTACATGAGGTAAAGCTCAAATGTTTTCTTCTTGTGTTTTTTTGAACGAACTGGAGGGGTTTGCACCCCTACAGAAATATATTAATAAAAGGGAAAACAAGTACCAAACAGAAACAAAAAGGAAAGGTAACAGAAAGGTAAGGAAGAGGAGAGCCTAAGAGACAAAAAAAGGAGATCAAGAAGAGCAGAAACAGGTCTGCTAACAACCTAGTTAAACTAGATTTGCTATCCATTGATCAATAGCCGGGGAGTAGCTTTTCTTTGCTCTTATCAGTAATAACTGAGCTCTGAAATTCTGCATTGCTAGCTGCAAGCTTGGATTGACTTGTCTGAATATTAAATCATTCCTTGCTTTCCATATTGTCCAGGCCATTATCACAATGATTTCCATAAAGAATGGCATTCTTATTTGCACTTTGAAGTTCTGTAGATTCTGAAAAGGGTCTGCACTATTGTCAACCTGAATGTTGATTTTCCCCCAACATTGGGTGGCAAAGGGACACTACAGAAAAAGATGAGATAAAGACTCCTCTACTGCCATATTACAGAGTACACAAGTGAAGTTTTGAAGATCCATGTGTTTCCTTCTTAGCAGTTCTCTTGTGCTTATTCTGTCAATGAGGAGCAGCCAAAAAAAGACTTTGTGTTTGCTCTGGCAGGAGGAAGTCCACAACCACCTAAATGCTGGATGGACTGATTGGTGCCCTTTCATCTGATTGTATGCCTTCTTAATCGTTGCTCATACGAGTTAGAGTAATGCATATTGTAGCATAGTACATAGTCCAATTACAAGATGAATTAGAATATTAAATAGAACTCTGAGCTCCAAGTCTATGTAACCCAACCAAGTTTCCAGGAGGACGTCTTTGTTGTGTTTAATTTTCGTTTTCCTTATCACAGACACGACGAGGCAAGATCATTGGAAATCTCACGCTGTTGTGCAATCTTCTGGTGAGATTGATGGCGCCAAAATTGCTGGCGTCTGTGGTGCTTACGGCTCCTGCAAAAGCAAAACGGCGTGGTGGCCACTTGGCTTGACTCCAAGGACACGAACTCCGTCGTGTTCGTCAGCTTCGGCAGCCTGGTGCGGAAGCTCCCGAAGCAGCTGTTCGAGGTCGGCCATGGCCTCGAGGACTCCGGCAGGCCGTTCCTCTGGGTGGTGAAGGAGGCCGAGGTGGCCGCGCCGGAGGTGCAGGAGTGGCTAGAGGCGCTAGAGGCGCGCACGGCGGGGCGCGGCCTCGCGGTGCGTGGCTGGGCGCCGCAGCTCGCCATCCTGTCCCACCGCGCCGTGGGGGGCTTCGTCACCCACTGCGGCTGGAACTCGCTGCTGGAGTCCGTGGCGCACGGCGTGCCGGTGGTGACTTGGCCACACTTCGCCGACCAGTTCTTGAACGAGCGGTTGGTGGTGGACGTGCTTGGCGTCGGCGTGCCCGTCGGCGTCACGGCGCCCGTGATGCTCTTCGACGACGAGAACGTGGCGGTGGCGCGTGGAGACATCATGCGGACGGTGTCGGCGCTGATGGGCGAGGGGGAGGAGTCGGGCAAGAGGAGGAGGAAGGCCAAGGAGTACGGGGAGAAAGCTCATGGGGCCCTGGAGAAAGGAGGGTCCTCGTATGAGAACCTGTCGCAGCTAATTGAGAGCTTCAGGCAATGTGGAGGCAAAAAGGGGTATGGAATGTAAGTGTTTCCATTTTTTTTTTGAAACTGGTATGTAATGTAACTACTCCTATGTAACAACTAGTGATTGTGTTCCATGGTTTTCTTCTGGAGCTGTCTTCGCAGCACTCGAGCATTTCATGATCAACAAGCACCAGATTTTTTTCTTCACCGTCTTCTTTCTCCTATTGATGCTTCGCCGCGGCGACACGGGTAGGGTCTCGCTAGAGCTGCACGGCCGCGGCTGCCTCCTTTTTCCCCTCCTTCCTCCCGTCCCAACCTAGCTCGATCGCCTCTGGCCACCGCTGCAGGATCCCTAATGTTACCCTCCCGTCGGTCCCACCGTTTGGTCAGTCTGCCTCCTTTGAACCCCTTCTATGGTTGGCGGATTTGGAGAAGACGAGAGGGAAGGGCCGAAGATGAAGAAGAGAAATTTTGAGTGCTTTGATTGCTCCAAAATACTTGTGTTCTATAGCATTTGTCTTTCTTCTTCCACCCAAAGCTTTCTCTCTAGCATGCTTCAACATTATATCTACGTCAACTATCCTTACGGTGTATGTGTTCTAATATCTAACAAGCAGAGTGCTTTTTAAGTAAAAGGGCACTCAAAGAGTGTCTCACCATTCATATATCGTAAGAAAACAAACTAACAAAAAGGCTAGTATAAAAGATGAAAAATGAGACATAAAACAACCTTTTTTTTTAAAAAAAAAGTAAGAGTACATCGGTAGTCTGTTTTCTTCGTTCGTCCACTGTCGAGCAAAGTGTTTTGGAGAAAAAAAGACGATGTTCAAACGGCCTTTTTATTTGCACCGGCCGGCCAGATCGTCATATATATGCATAATTTCTCTCATGATGCCAGCACGCAAGTCTTTTCTTGTTGTTTTGTTTTTGGGTGAACATACCATGCGGACATCCATTGCCCCGCCGCTCCATCATTTGGCATTACTGCCCACCGCATTTCATAGGCTGCGACTCAGCTAGTCCACTTCGAAGAAGTGTTCGTCGTGGCAATCAACCAAGGTCATTGGTTCACATGCTTGCTTCAAGGATAACTCCAATCAAATAATAAGTTGCCGTCTTCCTCTTTTACGTGCGTTAGCTAGCTCGTCGTTTTCATCGTCACATATATGTATCCAAAGGAACTAGCTAGACCAATAATTTATACTTGGGTATGCAATTGGAGGCAAATCTATGTATGCCATTTTTAGATCTTGCACCTGTCGTTTCTTCGACTAGAAAAAAGAACGTGCAACCGACCTGGTTTGTCTGAGCAACTCGTTAGTAGATTCTGCTTAGTCTGGTTGGTTAAGTCACTCGAGCGGCACCCATAGGCTGAGTTCGACTTTCCGTGGGAGCGAATTTCAGGCTGTAGTTTTCCTGAATTTATTTCAGCATTTTCCGGCGCTACGCTTTCAGTGGTAGGCGACGTCTCCGTCGACAGCGAGACGCCTGTGTTGACTTCGTGAAGCTCGAGATCTGCGGACTCAGTCCTTCAGAGGTGCTCATAGGGGTAGGGTTTGCGTACGTGTATTCATAGGGGTAAATGTACGTACGTGTTGAGTATCTGCGTTGTACTGCGTAACTCTCAAAAAAAAGATTGATGTTTTGGATGTTGATTGATGACTGCGTTGAGTGAGTGATTATTTGGTTAGCTACTTGTGCGTATCGTCACAAAACATTAAATGCTGATCGAATCAAGATTCAATCTTAAAGATTTGTGACATTTGGCGAACTAAATATAGGTCAGCTGATTGATTTAGTTCCTGGACTTATCCCTTTAGATCTAATAAGTTTTTCACTTGGCGCACTGCAGGAAAACTATGATTTGCCGAGTGCTAATTAGTTTGCCGAGTGCCAAATATCAGACACACGGCAAATAATTTAATTTGCCCACTGCGGTACTCGGAAAACTTTGGCACTCAGTACAGAATTATGTGTCGAGTGTCTAGTACTCGGCAAAAAAATACTCGACAAATTAATTAGGTGCCGAGTGCTCGACGCTCGGTAGAAAAGTACACTCGACACATTTTACCACGGGTTGACGGCATCCAGCGTCGTTTAATTTGCCGAGTGTCAGACGTTTGGCACTCGGCAAATTAATTAATTTGCCGAGTGCCAACCCCAGGCACTCGGTTATCACTCGGCAAATTAAATAATTTTTTTTGTATTTTTACTCCCAATTTTTTGTGTAGGTTTAGTGAACTATGGCAAATAACATGTTCAAATTTGGAAGCTTTTCATAGCATTTTGGTATATATTTCCTTAGTTTATTTTGTTTTCTTGAATTTTCCCGCTTAATCTACATTTTGAATGAAATAATAGATTTTATTCGTTCGAAAAATATTATCCTTGTTTGTTAGTGTAAGTGATTGCTAAATCCAGGACCTGTCTCGAAATTTCGATCAAAGTGCTCACGGGGCAACGGTTGCCAACTTCGATGCTAGTTGTTTTTTAATTATATAAAATGCAAACGAATTCCAAAAATCATGACACTTCTGCATGTGTCATGATCTCATGTGCGTATGTTGTGGTAAAAATTTGAAAAAGTTTCGAGCACGTTGTCATGTACGTTCCTCACAAACCTAAAAGTCCACATATGATTTCACACTCTCTCGCTCACCCGCCCAACCCTGCCCGCGTTGTTGATACTTCTTAACGTCATTACCAAAAGTAGAATAAATTCTATTTCTGATAAAGGCGCCAAAAATGGTTATCCACCTTTCATGTCACTTAAGCTAAGTTGTCATCCCCAGCATGACAGAGAGATGTGGTATTGAAATATGCATTTGCTCTTCTAATAAATAATAAATGTGTTTCTGCAAGCGCACAGATTATACCGAAGTAGCATTTTAACCAGGAGTATTCCAGATATCGTTATTTATATTTTTACCACTGGGAAGGGATACTAAGGAATAAATGAGGAATGAGTAATGGTGATTAATGAGTATCACTGCATGTGTAATGGAGAGTTTTCATCTATCTCACTCAATACAGGATAAGGTGTCACATAAGATATAGATAATGAATGAATAGTGACAAAAGATAAATACTGATCAGCATATATGTAGCCACATAAGATAATAATAAGCACCTCAACAGATATTATAGCAAGTCATTAGCATGCAATCAGGACGAACTATAAAGATATTTCCTAAGTTATTCTTAACTATACAGTCTAGCATACTATGATTAGTGCAATTACACTTGACAATCATGGCGAGATAAGATATATTCATGTGTAGTGAATATTACTAAGAAAGATGAGAAATATAGCAATTATTTATCCGTAATAGAACTGCTCTGCCTGCCCTACAAACGGGAGGAGGACTACAAAGAACTCAACAGTACTGTCACTCCCACGATCTACCTCTCGATCCGGAATGTAGGGTACAATCGCAGATAAATACGGTCTAGGCACCACACCTACACAATATCTATCATTTACCCATAGTACCGGTAGATAAACGTTATACGATCCTAAACATGGATATGATTCAGATCTAACTAAGCCAAGTATATAATCATAATAGACTAAGAAAAATATAACTAAGAACATAAACGAATAGAGTAAAGTCATAAACAATATAATGAAGTAGAACAAAGTCATATTCATAATATTAAAGAACAAATGAAGAACAATGAAGAACTAGAGAGAGAATTATCAATAATCCTCTTGACAGATCCAGAAACCAATCGAAGATTGACTCCTTCTAGTTCTAATCCTATATAGCTATGCTAAACTAGAGATCTAGTTGATGTGGTGGCTCTAGGGCTTGATCAGGGGCTTCTCCTCTTGAGATGGATGATGAATAATGAATTAGGTCAGAGAGGCTCTTCTCCTCAGGGTCAGGGGGCCTTCCTTATATAGCCTCCTCAAATGAACGTCAACCGTCGGATCAAACCGACCTTAATGGAGGGTGTAGATGTGATCTCAAAGGCGGTGGAGAGAGGGTCCACAAAGCAGAGGCCCATTGGTGCTTGACCTAGGGCGGCTGCCCCAGGGGGTAGGGCGGGCGCCCTGCCCCTGGGTCCGCTCGGCCTCTCGCTTCTTCCCGCGCCTTCTTGACTCTTCTAGAGTATTCTTTTCCTTACGAATGATAATTATCTCTATGTAAATATGACATGTGTGCCTTTCCTTCATATTTCCTGATATCCCCCCTGCAAAAATAGACATTCATCAAAACTCGTGGAATTCTGTCAGTATAAACCTTATTTCTAGCTATTGGTTTCATATAGATCCTTTTCCTTGTTTAGTTGACGGTTGATTTTGGTACTTAAGGACCGTCAACACGCGCCACCGCACCCAGCGCCGCCCCACCCTGCGCCGCTGGCTCCACACCCGCCCCTCTTCTGCGCCGCCCCCACCGCACCCCCCTAACGCTGGCGCCCGCCCCCACGGGCCCGCCTCACTGCAAGGAGAGGAGGGGGAGGTAGAAGAGAAGAGAGGAGGAGGGGAGAAGAGAGGAGGAGGTAGGGGAGAAGGAAGGAGAAGGGGAGAAGAGAGGAAGAGAAGGAGAAGGAGAGGGGATTTACCCGCCGGCGTCGTCCTGTTGACCCTCACGCTGCTGCGGTCGTCTTCGCCGCCGACCGAGCTTGCTCTTGCCATTTTCGCCGGAAGGTATATGCTAGTGTTAGTAGTAGTAGTAGTTAGTTTTAGTAGTAGTGTTAGTGTTGTGTTAGTGTTAGTTAGTAGATTTAGTAGTAGTAGTGTTAGTGTTAATAGTAGTAGTGTTAGTGTTAGTAGTAGTTAGTAAGTAGTAGTTACTAAGTATATGTCTGTGGTTGTTGGCCTTCGTGACTATGAGGTGCAATATGACAATATTGATAGTGATGATGACACCTATGATCCAGCTGCGACCGATCTTAAAGAATATTTCTAATTCATGTAATACTATATTATTATTATTATTACTATTACAATTATGTTTGGTTTATCTTGCATATCTTTATAAGTATTTGTAATTAACTGTGCTAATTGGTTTACTCTTTGAAATTGCAGGCACTCGACAAAATGCTTGGCGGGAGGCCTACACGTCGTTTAGTCAACTCCCTCTACATGACGCAGCCCGAGGAGCCCACGGAGGAGCCACCGGCGAGGAGACCTCGCGGCCCCTTGCGTTTGCCACGCGAGCTCTCCTTTCTTCAGGTGTCTTCTGGATCCTTCCTGAGTCCTCTAGCGCATGTTTTCTTGGGCGCAGGGGCGGACCCACAGGGTATGCCAGGTGGGCCATGGGCATAACTTGTGCGGAAGTCTGTCAGTTACTTAAGAATTAAAATATTTTAGATAAATAAACTCACCACTATAGTTACTGATCCAATTTGTTAGCCCAACGGTCAATCTCTCTCCATTTAACCACCAGATCGCTAGTTCAATTCCCTCACACTGATTTTTTTTTCTTTCTTTAGTTTTCATATTTCATCCCATCTTGTTGTGTCCTATAAAATCTAAATTGGGAGTAATTTTAAATTTCTAGTATTGTATCTTCTCTCAATATTAATAACTGTATGATATATTTTCTCATTTATTTTCTAGTTTTTTTGTCCCTTGTAGTTATACCAAAACATGTCATGAAATGCAATGGCAAATAAAAGCGACATAAATTATTTTCTAGTTTTATTTATCTCATGTTGTTATGCCAACATGTCATGGAATGTAATAGTAAATAAAAGTGATATAAATTCGGCATCATTTTATTATCGCTTATCAGTAGCTATGTACAATGCCATTTTAAATTTTCTATTTTATTTTGTCACCTTTAAAGTTAAGTATAGATAATACACTTCATCCTTTAGTTTTCCTATTTTATCCCCTCTTGATGTATCCAATAACCTCATGTGTCTTTATTTTTATTTTTTTTATTTTTTATCCCCTCTCAATATTATAATAATAAATAACATATTTCTTCCTTATTTTGCAAGTTTTTCTTCCCAGCTTGTTGTATTTCATTTGAATTCTTTATATCATAATTTATCATAGTTTTTAGCTATTTTTTGAATTTAAATCTTATTATATTATTTTACTAAATAGAAATATGGTTTACCAAATTAGAAATGTGTCGGGTACGAAGGTAAGGGGTACCCTAAACCCTTCGTTAAATTAACGCTAAACATAGCAACCATTTTTAAGACAGGGACCAGCCCACTGTCCAAGTTAGTAAGGAAAGGCCCATCACTCGAAATCCCCCTACGCCGGCTGCAACAAGTCGTGGGCCGGCCCACCTCGACGAAAAGAGACGGACGAGGGGACGAGCGAACGACCCCTCCGTCCCTACCTCGACAGCGGGCGACAGCCGAGGGGTCGACGACCCCTCGGCCTCCACCTCGACGGAAAATGACGGACCGAGGGTCGAACGAACGACCCCCCGGCTCCTACCTCGACACCGGGCGACAGCCGAGGGGTCGACCGTTCGACCCCTCGGCCTCCACCTCGACGGAAAATGACGGACCGAGGGTCGAACGAATGACCCCCCGGCTCCTACCTCGACGCCAGGCGACGGACGAGGGGTCGAACAAACGACCCCTCGGCCTCTACGTCGATCTCTCCGACTCCGCCTCTGCTCCGACCCTACCTCGACGACGAGTGACGGACCAGTGGTCGAGCGAACGACCCCCTGGCGGGAGGCTTGATCAGCCCAACAGCTCCCGGCATGGGTTAAAGTAAAACTACCTAACGCCGTGGGCGCCCGCGTCTGCAGTCAAATCCAACAACTCTCCGTCAAGTCCCCGATTGCTGTCAACTATGCCGCCACTGTCGCCACTACGCGAGTACGGACTCCAGCAACACCCCTCGGAACGTGAACAGTACGGCCCTCGACGACGGCTTCGGGGATACGGCAGAGCCACACAGGGCTCGACCCCCTCCCTCGACTAAGGGGCTCGACCCCTCCCTCCGACAACTCCGGCATGGGACCCGTCCCATCCGCCCCGTCTCGCTTCAGCTGTGGGATTCGCGCCCGCCTGCGGAAGCTATGCCGCGACGTGCTGTGACGACTTCTACTGCCATCACGACCAGGAGCGCCAGAAGGACGGGAACGCCATGCCCGCACAGTGAGCGTCGTCCCTTCGCCAACACTGTGCCGAGAACACGCCACCCATACTACAATAGTTAGGATCCTGTACCCTCGGACCTCCCCTTGGTCTATAAAAGGGGGCGCCGAGGTAGAAAAAGGGGGATCCGGCGACCTCTGATTTCAAACTTCCGTTCTGACTTTCACACACTTCACACACCCCGCTGCTGGAGCGACCCCTCGAGCAGCCAACTCGCAGCCTAGGGCAGCACTGCTAGCCTTAGACCGCAGCTCACTATGAGCAGACCCGTGTAACTCAGCTTGTACCCCCCTGTACGAGCACGTTTGGGTGCGAGATAATACAAGTCATCCTCCCCCGCTGGACGTAGGGCCTTCTTTGCCCGAACCAGGATAAACCTTGTGTTCATCTTGCATCACGTCTGAGAGAGGGAGCACGCGATATACAAATTTACTAGTTGGTGGTCTTGACCCCCGGGTCATAACACCGACAGTTGGCGCGCCAGGTAGGGGGATTCGCGTGTCGATCAACTCCGAACTACTCTCTCAGATGGATTCCACCATCCCACCGTTCCCATTCACCACTGTCGTCTGGTTCGGCGGTCTAGGGTTCGTATCCACGGACCAAGGCGACTTCATAGTTTTTCCCTTCGCTCGTGGCCTGGACATAAGCGGCCCCGATACGCCGGGGCCAGCAAGGATCAGGCGACGGTCTCTCCGCCTGCGCCTCTGGCCTGCGATCAGGAGGAGGCGTGAGCGGCGCCGACGCGCTCGTCGTCGTGCGGATTCCGAGATGCCGGATGCCGTTTCCCCGGCCCCAGCTGGCGATACAGTCCCTCCCCCTGGGGGTCCGTTTGACCCATGCTCGTGAGCCGAGGGCGGGCGCCCCTCTGAGTGGGACTTTGGCTCTGCCACATCGTCGTCCCCGGGGGTCCCCGTGGCCTCTCCGACACACTCGACCCCGTCACCACCGCGTGACCCGTTCCCGTACGGGCTCCGCGACAGTGCACGGCTCTCTTCCGCCCTCGCAGGATTGCAGATACAGACACGTAGCGGGTCTCCAGGGACTCCGCCGCGTGCGACGATCGACCCAGACACCACCTCTTCCCCGGACGAGCCAAGGCCACCCCGGACGTGGGGCACGTTACGGCGGCGCCTGGCGGAGGAGCGCAGGGGGTCCTTCCCCCACTTCTACCACGCCGACCCCGACTCGGACTCTCCCGATGAGAGTTACGACTCCACCCGAGAGTGCTTCCACCTCGACGAGCAAGCCGACCCCCAGGAGGATGTCGACGACACCGCGGCCACAGAAGAAGGACGAGGGGGCAACGCCACCCCAGCGTGAGGCGCCAACCCCCCGAGCCCTGATAGAGCCGATCCACCCCCAGACGTCCAGATCGCGCAAGTCCGAGAGCTTCTCAGCAAGCTCGAGGAGGAGCGCCTGCGACTTCGGCAACTCGAGCACGCCCTCGAGCGGGATCGAGGGCTCCCGCAGGGTGGAGGAGCTCGTGAGAGGGCCCAGGAAGTCCACCGGCAAATCATCGAGGAGGGGGCCGTCGAACCCCGAGTCTTCAACCGCGCCAGCCAGAACGTCGTAGTGGCCGCAATGTTGCTCCGCGACATGCCAGCGCCATCGAGCCCCCAACACGGCGCATCAGGGACGAAATCCAGGGGCTTCTCCAGACTGCGGCCGTGCAGCAGGCGGAGAGCTCAGCCTCGAGGCGTCGAGGGGCTGCCTCCGAGCGACAGGGAGTACCCCCTCGACAAAATCGAGAGGTATCCGTCCACCAGAACAAGGCACCCCAGGGCCAAGTCGAGCGACGACCGGTTCAGGAACGCCTCGTCGACGACCGACCCCCTCGGGTGAACAATCGATGCCGATACGGCGACGCCGAGGCTCGAGGCTACAACGCTCACCGAGGTGGGCGCTATGACAGCGACGAAGACCGATGTCGGTCTCCGGAGCCGCCGGGGCCCCGAGTCTTTGGCAGAACCATCCGGCAGACTCCCCTGCCCGTCCGTTTCTGTCCACCCACCAGCCTGGTCAAGTACAACGGCGAAACCAAGCCAGAGCTCTGGCTTGCCGACTTCAGGCTGGCATGTCAGCTGGGTGGGGCCGACAGCGACCACGTCATCATTCAGCAACTCCCACTGTTCCTCTCCGACACCGCTCGCAGGTGGCTCGAGGAGCTGCCCCCGGGCCTGATCCAAGACTGGCCCGACCTGGTCAGGATCTTCGAGGGCAACTTCAAGGGCACCTACGAGCGGCCGGGCAACCCCTGGGACCTCCGCAGCTGCAAGCAGAGGCCAGGGGAGACCCTCCGCGCCTTCACCCGCCGATTCTCGAGGCAGCGTACCGCACTGACCCACATCTCCGACCACGAGGTCATTACGGCGTTCATCGCCGGAACGACCTGCAAGGAGTTGGTGCGGGAGCTGGGGAGAAACACCCCCAAGACCACCAACGAGCTCATGGACGTCATCGCCAACTACGTAGCTGGCGAAGAGGCCGTCGGCGCATTCTTCCAGATACCCCCCGAGAAGGGGAAAGGCAAGGCGGATGAGCCGGGGGGCTCGAACAGCGAGCCCAAGAAGAACAACGGGCCCAGAAGGAACAACGACGGCAACGGCAGCAAGAAGAAGAAGAACCAACCGGGCCAACGCGGCGTAGAGCCCGACGTCGAGCACAACGACGAACCCGACGACCTCGTCGCTGCGGCAGACAAGAGGAGGCCTCGAGGGCCCCCTCCCGGCGGGGGGAGTCTTCGATAAGATGTTGAAGGAGCCCTGCCCCTATCATATGGGGCCGGCCAACCACCGCCTCGAAGACTGTCACATGCTTCGAAAGTACTTCATCCCTCCTGGCTTCAGGAGAGATGACGGCAAAGAGGACCTGCACTGTGGCGTCCAAGTCAGGGGCGACGTCAAGAAAGGGGGCTTCCCCGAAGTCCACGACTACTACATGATCTACGGGAGACCCTCGACTCGACTCACCACGCGCCAGCGCAAGAAGGAGCGTCGAGAGGTTTTCTCCGTTCGAGCTCAGGCTCCTCGGTACCTCGACTGGTCCCACACGCCGATCACCTTCGATCAGGACGACCACCCCGAGCACATCCCCAACGTAGGGGTTTACCCGCTCGTCGTCGACCCGATCATCCTCAACACCCGCCTCACAAAGGTACTCATGGATGGGGGGAGCAGCCTCAACGTCATCTACGCCGACACCCTCGACCTCCTGGGAATCCCGAGGACCATGCTCCTGCCCAGCGCGGGGGTGTTCCATGGGATCGTCCCAGGGAAGAAGGCACTTCCCATCGGCCGCATCAAGCTGCCTGTCTGTTTCGGCGTCCCCTCGAACTTCCGAAAGGAAGAGCTGACCTTCGAAGTGGTTGCGTTCCGAGGCACCTACCACGCCATCATCGGTAGACCGGGGTACGCCAAGTTCATGGCGGTCCCGAACTACACCTACCTCAAGCTCAAGATGCCAGGACCCTCGGGGGTCATCACCATCGACACCTCCTACGAGCACGCGTACGACTGCGACGTCGAGTGCGTGGAAAAAGCCGAGGCTCTCGAGGATTCGGCTATCCTCGCGGCCCTCGACGACTCGTCCGGAGAGATCCCCGACCCCAAGCGACACGCTGGCAACTTCAAGACGGCGGAAGACACCAAGACCGTCCCGCTCGACCCCGGCCTCGCGGATGGGAAGGTGCTGACGATCAGCGCCACCCTCGAGCCCAAATAGGAAGCAATGCTCGTCGACTTTCTCCGTGCAAATACCAACGTGTTTGCATGGAGTCCCTCGGATATGCCGGGCATTCCGAGGGAGGTCGCCGAGAACTCCTTGGACATCTGAGCCGGGTCCAAACCGGTGAAGCAACGCCTGCGCCGCTTCGATGAGGAGAAGCGCAGGATCCTCGGGGAGGAGGTCGATAAGCTTTTGAAGGCTGGATTCATCACGGAGGTGCATCATCCCGAGTGGTTAGCAAATCCCGTACTTGTAAAGAAAAAGAATGGGAAGGATAGGATGTGTGTAGACTACACTAGTTTGAATAAAGCATGTCCCAAAGTTCCTTTTCCGTTGCCACGTATCGACCAGATAGTGGATTCCACTGCGGGATGCGAAACCCTCTGCTTCCTTGATGCGTATTCCGGCTACCACCAAATAAAGATGAAGAAGTCCGATCAGCTCGCGACTTCCTTCATCACTCCATTTGGCATGTTTTGCTACCTCACTATGCCCTTCGGTTTGCGAAACGCCGGGGCCACCTACCAGCGATGCATGCTCCATGTCTTCGGGAAACACATAGGGCCGACCGTCGAGGCCTACGTCGACGACATCGTGCTCAAGTCCAAGACAGTCGGAAACCTGGTCGGAGACCTCGAGATCGTGTTTGGGTGCCTCCGGGCTAATCGCATAAAACTAAACCCTGAGAAGTGTGTCTTCAGGGTCCCTCGAGGCATGCTCTTAGGGTACATAGTTTCCCAGCGCGGAATCGAGGCCAACCCCGAGAAGGTAACCGCAATCACGAGGATGGGCCCAGTCACCGACCTCAAGAGCGTGCAAAGGGTCACGGGGTGCCTCGCCGCCCTTAGCCGCTTCATCTCGAGGCTCGGAGAGAAGGCCCTACCCCTTTACCGTCTCCTGAAGAAGACGGAACACTTTGCGTGGACCGCCGAAGCCGAAGAAGTGCTCTCGAAGCTCAAGGCCTTGCTCACCTCGCCCCCGGTCTTGGTACCCCCGAGTCCGGCCGAGCCCCTCTTGCTCTATGTCGCAGCAACTACCCAGGTAGTCAGTGCGGTCGTAGTAGTCGAGAGGGAGGAAGGACACGCCCTGCCGGTTCAAAGGCCTGTCTACTTCGTGAGCGAGGTGCTTTCTGAGACCAAGACGAGGTATCCCCACATCCAGAAGCTGTTGTACGCGATGGTCCTCACTCGGCGTAAGCTCCAACACTATTTCCTGGGCCACCCGGTCACTGTGGTCTCATCTTTCCCCCTCGGAGAGATAATCCAGAACCGGGAGGCACCGGGAAGGATCGCCAAGTGGTCGGCCAAGCTCATGGGGGAGACTCTCTCCTACGCCCCTCGGAAGGCCATCAAGTCTCAGGTACTGGCAGATTTCGTTGCAGAATGGACCGACAACCAACTACCCCCAGTGCAGGTTCAGAACGAGCTCTGGACCATGTATTTCGACGGATCGTTGATGAAGACGGGGGCAGGCGCCGAATTTCTGTTTATATCACCCTCAGGGGTTCACATGCGCTACGTCATCCGGCTCCACTTCCCCGCCTCCAACAACGTCGCCGAGTACGAGGCCCTCGTCAGCGGCCTGCGCATCGCCATCGAGCTCGGGGTTCGGCGCCTCGACGCGCGAGGGGACTCGCAGTTGGTGATCGACCAAGTAATGAAAGATTCGAGCTGCCACGACCCCAAGATGGAAGCCTACTGCAAGGAGGTCAGAAAACTCGAGGACAAGTTCTATCGCCTCGAGCTCAATCACGTCACCCGTCGGTACAACGAAGCTGCCGACGAGCTGGCCAAAATCGCGTCTACTCGAGGTACGGTCCCCCCTGACATCTTCTCGAGGGATCTTCACAAGCCATCCGTCGACCTGGACTCGGGGGCTCCCCCCTCGAGCAAGGGGTCGATCCACCCCTCTCGAACGATTCCCCCTCCAACGGGGAAGAGGTCATGGAGGTCGACGAGGCTACCGCTACGCCAACCCCTCCGACGGATTGGCGCGCACCCTACCTCGAGTACCTGACACGGGGCGAACTCCCAGAGGACCGCACGGAGGCCCGTCGTGTAGCCCGACGCGCCAAAACCTACGTCCTGTATGGGGATGGCCGCGAGCTATATCGACGTAGTCCGTCGGGTGTACTTCAACGCTGCCTCACCCTCGAGGAGGGGCGGGCATTGCTGAAGGATCTACACTCGGGGGCTTGTGGCCACCACGCGGCGCCAAGAGCGCTGGTAGGAAGTGCCTTCTGACAAGGCTTCTACTGGCCAACGGCCATCTCCGACGCCACCAAACTTGTTCGATCTTGCAAGGGGTGCCAATTCTACGCCAAGCAGACCCACCTACCCGCCCAAGCTCTTCAGATGATACTCGTAACCTGGCCGTTCGCAGTATGGGGGCTCGACATGGTCGGCCCCCTGAAAAGAACCAAGGGTGGCCACACTCACCTCCTCATGGCTATCGACAAGTTCTCGAAGTGGATCGAGGCTCGACCCATCGCCAACATCCAGTCTCGACAAGCCGTGTTGTTCTTCACCGACATCATCCACCGCTTCGGGGTCCCCAACGTCATCTTCACCGACAACGACACGCAGTTCACTGGCCAAAAGTTCCTGGACTTCTGTGACCATCACCACATCAGGGTGAATTGGTCCGCAGTCGCTCACCCTCGAACTAACGGTCAGGTCGAGCGTGCCAATGGTATGGTTCTGCAAGGCCTCAAGCCAAGGATCTTCGATCGGCTGAACAGACACGGTAGGAGACGGGTCGACGAGCCGCCCGCTGTGCTATGGAGTCTCTGAGCGACACCAAGTCGAGCCACGAGGTTCTCTCCGTTCTTCTTGGTCTATGGGTCCGAGGCCGTCCTCCCCACTGACCTCGAGTACGGGTCCCCTCGACTGAAAGCCTATAGCGAGCAAGCCAACACAATAGCTCGAGGAGGCCCGCAACGTGGCCCTCTTCAAGTCGGCAAAGTACCAGCAAACGCTACGATGCTACCATGACAAAAACGTGCGCAAAAGGGACCTCGACGTCGGCGACCTCGTTCTGCGCCGTCGACAAAGCAACAAGGGGCGTCACAAGCTGAGGCCACCTTGGGAGGGACCCTTCGTCGTGGCAGAGGTGCTAAAGCCCGGTACTTACAAACTGAAGAACGAGAAGGGCGAGACCTTCACCAATGCGTGGAACATCGAACAGCTATGTCACTTCTATCCCTGAGGCTTCAACGCCTTGTACATTTTCGCATTTATGTACAAATCGTCGAATGAATAAAATGTTCTCGAAACACATTTCACATTCGTTCGTAGCTCTAAGGTAGCCTCGACTTTGCCCCAACAAAGTCAAGCCTCCCTCGGGGGCTAACAGGGGGGGCACCCCCCTCCCAAGCCCCCGAAAAACTCGAACGTTTTTTCGAAACTCAGATCTCCCTCTCGATCTTTCCCTCGAGCGCGCTTCGCGACAAAGTAAAGGCGCCTCAAACTCCCTAAGGGTCGAGGGTGTCGTCGAGCCAGGGACTCACCTACGCCCCAGGGCTACGGTATCCCCACTCGCTCCCCCCTTCCAGGGATACGAGCGTGCATCGAACACTTAAGTCCACAAGCATCGGCTCAGGCAAAGAAAAGCAGAGAGAGCTCGAGAAGTAGAAATAACGAGACGCACCCGTCTACAACACTGAGGTAGCCTCGACTTTGCCCCAGCAAAGTCAAGCCTCCCTCGGGGGCTAACAGGGGGGGCACCCCCCTCCCAAGTCCCCGAAAAACTTGAACGTTTTTTCGAAACCCGACTCTCCCTCTCGACCTTTCCCCCGAGTACGCTTCGCGACTAAGTAAAGACGCCTCGAACTCCCTAAGGGTCGTGGGTGTCGTCGAGCCAGGGACTCACCTACGCCCCAGGGCTACGGTATCCCCGCTCGCTCCCCCCCTTCCAGGGATATGAGCGTGCGTCGAACACTTAAGTCCACAAGCGTCGACTCAGGCAAAGAAAAGCAGGGAAAGCACGAGAAACGAAAATAACAATAGGCATCTCGATCAAAATGCATTAGACAT
This sequence comes from Microstegium vimineum, assembly GCA_022036555.1. Taxonomy (NCBI): domain Eukaryota; kingdom Viridiplantae; phylum Streptophyta; class Magnoliopsida; order Poales; family Poaceae; genus Microstegium; species Microstegium vimineum. The sequence continues at coordinate 39,854,982 of CM039121.1, read as the reverse complement.
AAGAAGCCCTCGGGGGCTCGGCATTGTATGAGTACAAAAGCCTAACTATTACATGGACCTTCCTATCCAGATATGGGTCGCAGGCCCGGGACTACTCATCGAGGTGGTCGCCGTCCTCAAGAAGCAATGCAGGAAGTTGGGCATCACGCGTTGGCCACATCGGAAGGTGAAGAGTCTGCAAAAGCTCATCGACGCCATCCGAGGGTTACTCGGCGCCATCTTCGTCCGCCGAGGGGATCACCTCGGGCTCGAAGAGCTTCGCCAGCTCACCTCCGGGCACCTCCGCAAGATCCATGAACTTCTGGCACCTCGCGTCGTTCTCTTCATCGGTCAGCCTCGGGTCGGTGGCAAACCCACTGGCGACGACGTCGAGGTCGTAATTGTAGGCCGAGTTGACGACCACGAGGGCCCGCTTCACGCCCACATGTAGGGCGGCACGGACGTGCTCCGTCACCACCTGCGTCATGGAGTAGAAGCGACGCAGCAGGGAGTCCCCTCGAGCATCACCCTCGACCTCCGGCTCCGGCCCGACCGAGAGGTCGTCGCAGAAGGTGTTGATGACGCCCGAGAGCCTCGCGTTGAGGTCTGCCTCGGCCCGAGGAGGCCCTGAAGATTGGTCAGGTCCTCGTGGGCGCGGGCCTTGTCCGTTGCAAGCTCTGCCAAAACAAGCACACAACACGGTCAAAACCCAAAAGAGCAGGAAGAGGGTCGAGGCAGGGCAGATTCTGCAACACTCTCGAGACACTCACCTTGGGCATGCGCCTCCAGAGTGGCGTAGCTCTGCTCGGTCTCCTTGAGCTGGCGGCGGACGTCAACAAGCTCGGAGGCCTGACCCTTGACCTTAGCCTTGAGGCCCTCGATGATCTTGCCAGCGTCATCGAGGGCCCTCTTCTGGTTCATCGCCACCACGCCCAGGGAGGTCACGCGGGTCTGAGCCTTCTCCTCCGAGGCGGCCAGCGTGTTCGCGCTCGCGGGAGACAGCATCGAGGTCTCCCCGGAGCCCTCGGATGCCCTCCGTCGCCTGGGCCAACTCCTCCTTCAGCCGGGCGGCCTCCTCCTCGGCCTTGCGCTTGGCCTCGAGGGCGGCGTCCCGCTCCTGCCCAACCCTGACGGTCGACTGAAGGGCGTCGTCGAGCCTCGACTGCGCCGTCCCCAAGGTTGCCCAGGCTTCCTTCTGCACGGCCTCAAAGCCGGCCCTCGCGTGGGTGACCTTCGACTCGGCATCCTCCCGAGCGGCTGCTGCCTCGGCCCTCACCCGAACGGCTTCAGCCTCCGCCTTCTCCAACGAGGCGCGAAGGGCCGGGAGTTGCTCGTGTGATCGGAGGATAAACTGGGACTTGTCGTACGACCTTGTCCGCAGTTCCACTACGGCTCGAGTAAGTCGGAGCACAACTTACCTCGAGACGATGACCCCCTAGCCTTGGGGCGAGGCCGAACCACTTCCGGTTTCGTCCGAGGGGCCGCGACGGTGGTCGTCTCTTCCGTGCCCACCAGCTCGGCCACCATCTCCGCAACTTCTTCGGCGGTGGGCTCCATCAGCATCCTGCTCCCCTCCGGTGCGGGTGTCGCCTCGGGCCGCTCGGCCCGACCCCCCTCCTCGACCTCCGGCGTCGGCGAAGGGTCTTCTGACGCGGCGGTAGCCGTGCCCCCGCGCTTGAGCCGCAGACACGCTTCTAGCAAGGCGAGACTCTCGGGCCACCGCCCCGGCGTTGGGTGAGCCGGGACCTCCCCCTCGTTCGCGGCGACTTGGGGCCCGACCACCTCCACCTCAGCGGCGGCTCGAGGCTCGCTCCCATTGACCGCAACCGCCAACGACGTAGGACCCGCGCCTTCCGAGGCGCCGGGTGCAGCCCCCTCCGATGGATGCACGGGCACGGCTTCCCCCGTCGCTTCGGCGGCCCTCGCTGACGGGGCGGGCGGCCCCGTCTCCTCTACCGGCTGGGCGGATGCCGAGGCGCCCTGCGCCGTCCCTCGCTCCATCGCCTCTCGGGCCTTGACTGCCCACGCCGCCTCAGGGGTGAGCGAAGAAGGGGGCGGAGCGACGGGACCGGCCTCGACGGCCACCCCGACTACAGCCCCCACCTTCAGCTTCTAGGCAGGGGCGAGGGACGCGTCCCCTGAGGGCGCTTCGACCTGAAAGAAACCCGTACACTACGATCAGCCGCAAAAAGGGAAATGCAAACAACACCCTCGATCAACCGAAAGGTAACTTACCCCGTCGGGGCCAGGCGTTTCTGGTCGATGGCCGTCGGGCTGATTGCGCTCCTGAACCCCATCGGCCGTGGGGCAGGGGTCGAGCCCGTCATTGGCACCGCCTCCTGGGCAGGGGCCGACGATGCTCCTGTCATCCCCTTGCTGACTCCCCTTGCGCCGACGGGCCCGATGCCCGCGCGCTCGACGCGGCGGGCGCCGAGGGTGTGTCCGCTCGACCCCCCGACGGGGATCGCGACGACCGCCCCCGCGTCTGCCACGGCGCTTCAACTTGAGGAGCCACGGGGCGCTCCCCCTGTGGCTCGGCTTCAACGGTAGGGGCCGACCTCGAGGTCGACCCCTCTCCTCCTCCGGTTCCGACGGACACCCTCTGTTCGGGCGCCGCCTGTTCCTCCTCGCTCCAGTTTTCCTCCTCGACGTCACTGTCGCTGTCCTCCTCGTCCTCCTCTTCCGAGGGCGATTCCTCCTCGGGGAGGCCCTCCCGCCTCTGTCGGGCCCGGCGCTGGTCCCTCGCCTCCTTCTCCTGGGCCCTCTTACCTCTGGCCTTCTTGGCCTCGTCCTTGGCCGCCTTGTCCTTCTCCGCCTTGAGGCGCCTCGCCTGGGTCGCGGCCCGGTCCTCCTTCACCGAAGGAGGCGAGGGCCGGAAGGGGACGTTCCCCTACGGAACGCGAGGCAGTCAGAACGCAAGCAAAAAGGGTGGACAAGGCAAACGCAAGAACTCCAACAAAAGGAGAGGACTTTACCAGCTTGAAGAACCCCTCATCCGGCTTCATGGGGATCCTGGCGACGTTCTTGGCGTCGAACGAGCCCGCGAAGAAGCAGCGGACGCGGCGGATCACCCTATCCGGGGGCAGCTCGTCTCCTACGAGGCGACACCTCGAGAGATCTACCCCCGGACGCATCTCGTCGATGCGAAGGGGTCGAGCCATCAGCGGCACGACCCACCTCCGGTGGAACGCCGACGTGGCGATCGCCGCCGTGAGCCCTCCTTCTTCAGACGCTTGATCGTGTCCAGCAGGTTGTCGAGGCGGCTCTGCTTGCTCGCTACGACGCCGTACCTCCAGCAGTCTGGATGCGCGTCGATCGTCCTCCCGGTGTACGCCGGGAACAGGTTGTCGTCATTCCTCAGGTAAAACCACCCGGAATGCCATCCGGAGTGGCTCGACGACAGCTTCCCCGGGATCCAGAACTCCAACCGCTTGACGGAGATGCAGCAGCACCCGGCCCTGACCATCTTGCAGGTACCCTTGACGGCCGATGCGTGGAAGATATTCGCCTCGAAGAGATAGAGCCACAACTCCTAGTGGGGCTCGATCCCAAGGTAGCCTTCGCATACGGCGGCAAAGACCGCCGCTTGGCAGACACCGTTGGGGGTGAGGTGTTGGAGCTCCACGCCGTAGTGGTGGAGGATTGCGCGCAGAAAGCGGCTGGGCGGGGCGCCTAGTCCCGCCCGGTGGAAGATCTCGAAGCTCACCACATACCCCTCCGGCGGGTTGGGCTCGGCATGGTCCGACGACGGCAACAACCACTCCGGTCTCTCCGTCGTGGTAACAGGCCGGAGGAGGCCGCTCTCCACCAACCCCCCCAGGCGCGAGGCGGTCACCGAGGATGCGAGCCAATCATCGGGACCGACGAGGCTGTACTTGGCCATGGGATCGGAAAGGATGATGCGCTCGGGCTTAGGGGCAGAGCGTACGTTCCCTATCTCCCTTCTCTTTCTCTCTCACGCGCGCAGAGTTCCGGCTCGCAGGGCGCCTAAGGCAACGGCGGGGAGAAGGAGGCGGGGAAGACAAAGGCGAGGAGGCAAGGAAAGCAAGTGCGTGGAAAGAGCACCCGACTCCTCACCTTCGCTACTTATACGCGGGAGGCCAACGGGCGGATCCGGCGAAACAGGCAAGAGAATCTCTGCATTCAATGCGCCTGTACTCCCCTTCCTCGTATTCCTCCAGGATAAGGCGTTCTGTCCCATCGTCGGGCTCTGCACCGCACTCCGCCCTGCAACTGCCACTGTTGCGCCGAACGGACATCGCCTAAAAAGGCGCGCGGCTGGAAGCGTTATCTTCGGAGGTAAGGAATCTTGAGGTAGCGAGAGTTGGCTCTCGAAAGAGGGTTCGACAGCTACCCTCGAGTACCCGAGGCCGAAAATGACCTCGGGTTAGGACTCCGGTCCACCCCCAAAATCTCGAGGGGACAAAGGCCGGCCTATGAACGGGCTCGATAACCCCCTCGAGTGCCTGAGGTCTGAGGAGACCTCGGGTCGTCGACTCCGGTTCACTCCCCAGCCTCGAAGGGATAAAGGTTGGCCCTTCCGTGGGTTCGACAGCCTCCCTCGAGAGCTCCAGCCCAATGGGCAAGACACAGGTATGTCCCCAAGTCCCCGATTGCTATCAACTGTGCCGCCACTGTCGCCACTACGCGAGTACGGACTCCAGCAGCACCCCTCGGAACGTGAACAGTACGGCCCTCGACGACGGCTTCGGGGATACGGCAGAGCCACACAGGGCTCGACCCCCTCCCTCGACTAAGGGGCTCGACCCTCCTCCGACAACTCCGGCATGGGACCCGTCCCATCCGCCCCGTCTCGCTTCAGCTGTGGGATTCGCGCCCGCCTGCGGAAGCTGTGCCGCGACGTGCTGCGACGACTTCTACTGCCATCACGACCAGGAGCGCCAGAAGGACGGGAACGCCATGCCCGCACAGTGAGCGTCGTCCCTTCGCCAACACTGTGCCGAGAACATGTCACCCATACTACAACAGTTAGGATCATGTACCCTCGGACCTCCCCTTGGTCTATAAAAGGGGGCGCCAAGGTAGAAAAAGGGGGATCCGGCGACCTCCGATTTCAAACTTCAGTTCTGACTTTCACACACTTCACACACCCCGCTGCTTGAGCGACCCCTCGAGCAGCCAACTCGCAGCCTAGGGCAGCACTGCTATCCTTAGACCGCAGCTCACTATGAGCAGACCCGTGTAACTCAGCTTGTACCCCCCCTGTACGAGCACGTTTGGGTGCGAGATAATACAAGTCATCCTCCCCCGCTGGACGTAGAGCCTTCTTTTCCCGAACCAGGATAAACCTTGTGTTCATCTTGCATCACATCTGAGAGAGGGAGCACGCGATATACAAATTTACTAGTTGGTGGTCTTGACCCCCGGGTCATAACACCGACAAAATGGTTTTACCGAATAGCACAAGAATTTTTTTATACAGCATACCCTTTGTTAAAAACCTAGGTCCGCCACTGCTTTGGCGTTAAGTTTTGTTAATTTCTTGCAATTAGATCCCTCTTTCCGTCTATTCTGAATTAATCCCTAGAAAATAATAAATCACCAAAACTCGTGGAATTTGTTAGTAATAACCTTATGTTTTATGACATTCTTGTGCTTTGTGAGAAAGGTTGATGGATTATATTGTACGATAACTACTGTCAACAAGCTTCCCCACACTTAGGCTTTTGCTCATCCTCGAGAAAAGGTTGGTTAAGAGAAAATATGATATTTAAAACATAACTTAAAGATAAAATTTATCATAAGATTGTCCCAAGTCATTTAAAATGTCTACCATGAATCTTAAGTGATTGAAGAACAGAATAGCTCGAATAGATCACTTTCTTCTTTCAATCAAGTCCACTGGAGAGTTCTTTTCAAGTTTTCAAAAAGAAATCCTACAAAAGATTTAAGAAGATACTCTGCTATTCCCTTAGATCAGAATACTTTAATTATAATCATTCTTCTATTATTATATCTTCTTATGTCTGTCCTCCTCTCCTTCTGAGAAGTATGGGCTTTTCTCTTTCCTTTTTTTTCTTTTTTCAGAGGTACGTCGGACTTTTGTCCTTTTTTAATTCCTTTTGGGGGTGTGCTGGACACTTGTCCATTTTTAATTCTCTCTATGTTCCCATGCATCTTTTGGCATGGATTATTTTCACAAATTTATTTATATAGCCCAATACAACTCTTCTGAGGAGGATGATTCTTCAAACATATGAAGCAAAATTATTATTTTATTCAAATTGCTTCTGATCATAGGTATATAGAAAGCACTCAACTTCCAATCTTTCAAAGGTTTTAGAATTTAAAGTGCAAAGAATAAAATGCTCTAGAGACAAAATATCAGGAATCAAGTTCTCATATCTTACTCATATCTTATTAAATCTTATTCTCAAAACATCTTAAGCAATCATGATATCTTTTAAATGAATTGCAACATGACTTATGGGAAAAGTATTATGCAAGTTTATTCTCAAGCCATGAATTAAATTATCTTTTTATTCTTTTAAAAGTATTTTAACATGTGATTTTCAATTCAGATTGAAACAATAAGTGAAACATATTTAATTATATTGTATTGAGCTCAAACCTGACCGTGGACGAAGCGTGCCGGGAGAGGCGGAGGTGGTTGGCCGGCCGGCCATAGGTGGGGCCGGCCGGCCCTCTACTAAGGCCTCTTGGGGTACATTTTGTCGAGCGTGATCTTTGTTCGATTGTCCTCCGAATTGTGTTATTTTCCTGAGCAAATTATGTTCGGTGGCCGGTGTGTCTCCCCCATACTTGTTTTTCTTGTATTCTTTTCTGCGCAACATGTGAAGACAAAACACACATACCCAAAAAAATAGAGAGTAGAGTAGATATTCATAACATAAACATTAAAATAATAGTGCACTTTATTTATGATCAATCAAACATTCTAACAACTGAGCTAACGACTTGCCTTAACTAAGAAGGCGACAAACCTAACTTTTAATCTAAAAATGATAAACCTAAATTTTAACAAATTGCGCCCTATTACATGGATAACTAAGCATTATTGTTTGCCTGAATCATGCCTCTAAGCTTCTCATTGTCCCTCTTCAGCTTGGCGATTTCTTTTATGTTGACCTCTATAAGCTTGGTCAAGGTGCCCGTGGTCATATTTCTAAGTTTGCTTTCTGACTGAAGGGAGTTGATGGCACTGGAGAGCAAGGCGATCCTTTCTTCTAGCATAGCAATGGTGGTTCTTGCGTACTTGGGTTCATTTGTCAGTGCTGGTGTAGATCTCTTTGGTTCTGGCCTTGGCTTGGTGTAGCGGACTTGGCTTGATGTAGCACGTACTCCTTCAAAGGACGGATGGGTTGACACGTACTTTGCACAAGTAATATCTTTGAACTTGTTGGTCATGACGGATTTGAGCTTCTCGTTCTCCCTCGGGGGTAGCAACTTGGTACCCAGAGGAAGAGCGACGTGCGATCCTCTTGACGAGTCCTCTAGCAACAGTCTTGCGGGAGGTGATGGTAGAGCGGGCAGCTCTTAGACATGGTAGGCCTGCTCATAGCGTCAGCGTGGAGGTACTTTGGCTAGATGCTTGGGTGGAATGATTGCGAGAGATTTGGAGTAACGATGGCTAGTGAGTCTTCTTTCTTGCTCAGGTTGCACCATAGACGACCATCTCCTTTCCGGCCATGGAAGCTATTCTACTGGGGAGAATTTAACTGGAATGGTGATGAGGCTTTGATGGAATGAATTGAAGAAGGTATGGGTGCATATTTATAGTGGGTTATGGCTTGTAGCAGGGGTTAGATCTATCTCTGATAAGCATTCGCACAAACTAATAGAGGAATTTTGGTTAAACCAACGGTGTAAGAGCTAGGAAGGCTGTAGAAGGTTGCACGAATTTGCAACTAACCGAGAGGTGCAAATGGGTATAGAGCCGACCGGTCCCACATGTCATCCCCTTGGGGTGGCCTTCCTCGTGGTGGCTCTACGGTCCACGTATTTCCCGATAAAAATAGTTTAAATTATTAGTTTGTTACGGAGAATGACAGTTGTTGAGTTAGTCTTTAGGTTAAGAACACGATATGCATCAGAATGAAGTGCATAACCTAGAAAGATGTCATCTAAACATCTAGACTCAAACTTGTCCAAATTACCTTGTTTGAGAATTAAGCACTTGCAAGCAAACACCCTAAAATGGGTTACCTTGGGTGATGGTCCAAATTGCAACTCATAAGATGTCTTCTTGATAAATGCTTGAACAAAATGCGGTTGACCACTTCGGCCCAATATCCCTTAGTCTTAGGAGTCCTATGCTCATCAAACATCGTCTTAGCCATCTCAACCAAAGTTCAAATGTTTTGCTCAACAACACCATTTTGCTGGAAACATAAGGAGAGAAAAATTGATGCTCAAGGTCCAAAAAAAGCACAAAAGGTTTCAAAATAAGTATATTCTTGGATTTTTGTGTCATTGTCACTGCGAATCGCTCTCATGACATTCTTAGGAACTCATTTTGCAACCTTAGATTCAAATTCCAAGCATGAGAAAAAGTCTCATCTTTACCCTCTAGTAGCAAGAAAAATCATCCATGATCACTATAATGTACCACTTCCCACCATCTGACGTAACCTGAGCTAGACCAACTATGTCTATGTGAAGTAGCTCGCCTGATTCCTTACTTATGACTTAGCTCACAGGTGGGTGAGAACTAACAACCATCTTCCCATGGCATCAAGGGTGACAAAAGGGATACTTCTCAAAGTTCGACTTGACAATCCTCAGATTAAGTCAAGTGACAGAATATTGCTATGACAACTCTATATTCCTAAATGATATTTGTTTAGTTATATACAAGATTAGATAAAATATATGATGAGGATGCAAGAGAATGGTATTGGGCCATAGGATTGGCATGTATTCGTCGCCTGCACGATTGGACTAGTTAAGAATTCTTAATGGACCATGGCACCCTAAACCCTAATAATACTCTGCATGATTGTCGTTGGTTTTTTTTTTCCGTCCACGCTCTGCGTGACTGTTTTTTTTTTCTTTTCTGCAACACTGTGACTGTTTTGAAGGGATAAAATACACTTCTCGCATATTAAAACCTACCCAACCCAACCAACGCCAACAATTTTGGACTCGCGCGTGTAAACAACATTATCTCTTGCACTGGGTCAACGTCGTGTCGGTTGGTACTCGAGAATGGACGACAACACATAACAAAAGTTCCAAATCGAGAGCGACTCCCAAGTCACTTGCCCGGTAGTCTCGTCTCTGCCATGTCGTCGGGAAGTGCCGCCGCCGTGGCTGGCGCTGACTCGTCGCCGCACTTCGTGCTGGTGCCGATGATGGCCGCTGGCCACGCCGGCCCGATGCTCGACATGGCCCGCGCCCTGTCCGGCCGCGGCGCGCTCGTCACGTTCGTCACCACGCCCCTGAACCTGCCCCGCCTCGGCCGTGTCCCCAGCGACGACGCGCTCCCCATCCGCTTCCTCCCGCTCCGCTTCCCCTGCGCCGAGGCCGGCCTCCCCGAGGGCTGCGAGAGCCTCGACGCGCTCCCGGGCCTCGGCCTCCTCGGCAACTTCAACGACGCCTGCGCCATGCTCCGCGGGCCGCTCGTCGCGCGCCTCAGGGAAGGCGGCACCTCGTCGGCGAGCTGCGTCGTCTCCGACGCCTGCCACCCGTGGACCGGCAGGGTGGCGAGGGAGCTCGGCGTGCCGCGGTTCTCGTTCGACGGGTTCTGCGCCTTCTCCTCTTTGTGCATGCGCCAGATGAATCTCCACAGGATCTTCGACGGCGTCGATGACGACACGCGCCCCGTGCGCGTCCCTGGCTTCCCCATCGACGTCGAGATATCGAGGGCGCGGTCGTCAGGAAACTTCACGGGTCCCGGCATGAAGGAGTTCGGCGAGGAGATCATGGCCGAGAGCGCGAGAGCCGACGGCCTGGTGGTGAACAGCTTCGCCGAGCTCGAGCCCACGTTTGTTGACGCCTACGAGGCGGCCATCGGAGAGAAGAAGATATGGACCATCGGGCCTCTCTTCCTGACCCCCACCATGCCGCTGCCGACGACGACAGCCGAGGACGCGAACGCCGTCCGGTGCGTGAGCTGGCTCGAGTCCAAGAATCCCCGGTCGGTGGTGTTCGTGAGCTTCGGCAGCCTGGTGCGCTCGTCGCTGCCGCAGCTCGTGGAAATCGGGCACGGCGTCGAGGCGACCAAGCGTCCGTTCATCTGGGTGGTGAAGCCCAGCAACGCCGGCGAGTTCGAGCGGTGGCTGTCTGAAGACGGCTTCGAGTCCCGCGTCAGGGAGACGGGCCTCGTGCTCAGGGACTGGGCACCACAGAAGGCGATCCTGTCGCACCCGGCAACGGGCGCCTTCGTCACGCACTGCGGCTGGAACTCCGTGCTGGAGTGCGTCGCGGCGGGGCTGCCGATGGTGACGTGGCCGCACTTCGCCGAGCAGTTCATGAACGAGATCCTCGTGGTCGACGTGCTGCGAGTCGGCGTGTCCGTCGGCGTCAAGGACGCCGCGCAGTGGGGAGTGGAGACGGAGGGTGTGGTGGCGACGAGGCAGGACCTGGAGACGGCGGTGGCTGCGGTGATGGACTGCGGGGAGGAGGCCTCCGCGCGCCGGGCAAGGGCCGCCGAGCTCGGCAGGAAAGCTCGGGAGGCCGTGGCGCACGGTGGGTCGTCGTACCGGAACGTGGCGCTCCTCATCCAACACGTCAAACGGTCAAAGCACTAGAAAGGTACAAATCCATGGCCGGAAAATAAAAGGATCAATAAGGCAATTCTTCGTCCACCCGGATGCTCCCGAAGTTCCTTGCCACTCGCCTCTACGTCTACAATGGTGCGCACGGAGCACGCCCTCTCAGCTTCCTTGACAGCGACACCGACTCCGCCGCCACACTTCGTCCTGGTCCCTCTCGTGGCGCACGGCCACGTCATCCCTCTGGTGGACCTCGCGCGCCTCCTCACGGAGCACGGAGCGCGCGCGAGCGTGGTCACCACGCCGCTCAACGTCGCGCGCCTTGAGTTTGTCGAGCTGCCCTTCCCGCAAGCTGAGTCCAGCCTGACTGCCAGAACACGCCGACATGCTCGCCAGCAATAGCCATTTCCTCCCCTTCTTCATGGAGCTGCGGGAGCTCGCCGGCCCGTTCGACGCCTACGTGCGCTCGCTGATGACGCCGCGCCCCAGCTGCATCATCTCCGACTGGTGCAACCCGGGGACGGCCGGCGTGGCCAGGAGCCTCGGCATCCCGCGGCTGTTCTTCTACGGGCCGTCGTGCTCTCTCTCTCTCTCTCTCTCTCTCTCTCTCTCTCTCTCTCTCTCTCTGCGATCGACTTCTAGGCCTCCAACCACGGGCTGCACGAGCGGCGGCGACCAGAGCAACCATGCCGTGCCGGTTGTGGTGACGACGAAAGCCACCGTTCCTGGCTTCTTCACCCACCCAGCGACCATGAGGCCATGGAGGCCATGCGCACAACCGATGGCGCAGCCGTGAACACGTTCTTAATTAGACCTCGAGGTTCAGTTCGTGTCGTGCTACAAGCCTACGAGGCGGCACTGGGCAAGCCAGTGTGGACGCTCGGCCCGCTCAGCCTCTGTAACCGGCCGGGACGCCAAGGCCACGGCGTCGCGCAGCAAGGTGGCTGCCAGCGCCTCTGGCCAGCAGCAGGCCATCACGGTCACGGCGTGGCTGGACAAACAGGCCGCCGGTCGTGTACGTCAACTTCGGCTTCGGCAGCGTCGCGCGCAAGTTTCCGAAGCAGCTGTTCTAGATCGGCCACGGCCTCGAGGAGGACCCCGGCCGACTGTGGACTGTACCACTGGGTTGGTCGTGAAGGAGTCCGAGGCAAGCACGGCGGAGGTGCAGCGGTGGCTACAGGATCTGGAGGCGCGCACGGCCGGATGCGACCTCGTGGTCCGCGGCTGGGCGCCGAATGTTGTTGTAATAGGGCGTCACGAGGGGTAGATGCGTTGAATGGGCCCGGAATTACAGCCCATGTTGCGCAGTTCGTGAGGGGAGAGAGATGATGGGCCTTCTCATTGTATATTGGGCTCGTAATTGTCTATTCTTCTTCTTATTATTTTACTGATGAATAAAATGTAATGTTTAAGGCGTTTAATCAACAAGTCAACCACTACAATACTCCATGGTTCGTACCCAGGTCATCGACCATATCCTTGCTTTTGGGTTTATGTACCAAATATTTGGTTCTCCGCAGGGTTAAAACTTTGTTATGTTATCTATACCTATTAATAAAAAAGTAAAATTTTAGTTTTTTTTGGACTGGAATTTTTTTGTCTGACATGTGCCCACAATATCAAGTCCGGCATAAACACGGTAGGGAGATCTAATTATAGTCGTTTAAATTTTTTTCCTAAGCATGCTATAATTTGCCCCGCAACATGTTGTCTATACTTGGACCAAACAAATTTTAGGCCCGTCAATCAATGGACCAGACAGATCTAGGTCCATCATTCCACTGGCCCATGCGGCACATACCGAGAACAACGCAACGAAAGCTAGACCAGCTTGTGTGTAGCAGACTAGCAGTTGTTGTGGACACGATCACCTTTTTGTCCTCCCCTTTTTCTTTTAATTAACAAATGATTCTCGATTAATCTACATCTATAATCTTTGGTCCTTTTTTGTCCAACCATACCCAATGAGAAATCTATGTCTGTGTCACTGCCCGATTTCTTTTCAGTTTCAACGTTACCGAAGGGGATTAGGAGTGGGAGAATTTGGTCAAGAAAAATATAATATATTAATCTTTCATCACAAGCCATGTTAGAATAGGATTTGTATGTAAAGTCGGTTGTTTCTAAGTTCAGGTTATATACATGACCTAATAGGTTTTGGAATCAGACTCTATATCATGTTAGACGAGAGCTATTCAAACTTGTACGAGTACGGGTTATATATATATATATATATATATATATATATATATATATATATATATATATATATATATATATATATGTGTGTGTGTGTGTGTGTGTGTCGGGTACAAAGATAAGGGGTACCCTAATCTCTGGCGATTTAGTGTTTAATATTCAGGCAAAATCCAAAAGTCATCCAACATATAAGGTAAGGCCCATGAAGCAGGGGCCTACCTCCCCATCAAACATGACCAGTCATGGACCGGCCCATTACTAAGGGAACAGTAGGCAGGATCCCCCTCGACCTCGACCCCTCGAACAACGGAAGGGGGATCGATCGAACGACCCTCGACCTCGATCCCTCGAACAAAGGAAGGGGGATCGATCGAACGACCCTCTGCCTCGACCCCTCGGACAACGGAAGGATCGACCCTCGATCTCGACCCCTCGAATGACGGACAAGGGGTCGATCGAACGACCCGCGAGCAGGAGGCTCGATCGACTCACCCACTCCCAGTATGGGGTAAAAGGAATTCAATGCGCCCATGAAAGGATCAAGATGCCCAAGAGGGGGGGTGAATTGGGCTCTTTTTTAATTTCTAAACAAGAATTAAACCTATAAAGAGCCAATTAACCCCCTAGTGCCTACCGCTTGTGTGTCCTAGCTAGAAAGCGGTAGCAAGGCAATGGAAAGCGAAAACTTCCTACACAATTCTAGTATGAATTGAAAGAGAAGTGCGGAAAGTAATGCAGTAATAAAGAGCTAGGGAAAGAGATGCTTGACACGACGATGTTTTACCGAGGTATCGAGGAGTCGACACTCCCCCCTAGTCCTCGTTGGAGCACCTCGCAAGGTATAGCTCCCCCTCAATCTCGCGCAAGGGATGAGTGCTCTCTACGGGCTGATTCTTCGCCACTCCGACTCGGTGAATCGCCCACAACCGATCACAACGTCGATGGAGAGGGGCCGCCGACAATCTTCCGGCGATCACCTTCCTCCGAGCACCACCGGACCGTCTAGGTGATGTCGATCACCAAGAGTAACAAGCCTCGATCTTCGCTTGACTCACTCAAGCTTCACAACTAGAGGATGCACACTTGAACTCTTGGATGAACTAGAGAGAGGATGGATGGATTCGCGAATCACTCTCTCTCTAGGGCTCTTGCTCTCTTCCCAACCTTCTTAACAAACTCAGCAACTCAAATGAGCAAAAGGCCAGGTGGGAGAGAAGTGGGAGGGGCTATAAATAGACCCTCTGAAAACTTCCTCGGGCTGGCAATTTAAGTTGGCGACGGACGCTCCGTCGACTAGGCGACGGACGGTCCGTCGCATGCCCAACGGCTAGTTTCTGTTCATAGTTGAGGCGACGGACGCTCCGACGCCTAGGCGACGAACGGTCCGACGCCTTTGTCTAACGGCTAGTTCTGACACACTGTTCCCAGCGACGGACGCTACGTCACTGGGCGACGGACGCTCAGCCACAGCGTCCGACGCTGAGTTCTGGCTAGGGTTGAAAAACACCCTCTCTGGAAGGTCGACGGACGCTCTTCCCAGCGTCCGACGCCTGGCCGACGGACAGCGTCCGACGCACCCTGAAAAACTTAGCCAGAAAACAACCTCTCTGGAAGGCCGACGGACGCTGTGGACTCAATCACCCAGCGTCCGGCGTCTTTGTCCGACGCGACGGACAGCGTCCGGCGTCTTTGTCCGACGCCTAGAAAACGATTTTGACAACTCCGTTTTTCGTCGCGATGAATATGGAAGTTGTTCTAGGCTATCTTACGGTCACCATAGGCTTGCTTAGAGCTAAGGAAGTCAAGTGTGCACCACACCTAAACATGAAGCTTTCCTAAGTCAAGCTACTAATCTCAACCCCTCTTAATAGTACGGTCAAAGGTAAAAAAGAGAAGCCCTATCTAATTCTAAGTGCCCTTCATCTCCTTATGGCACTTAGCCTATCATTCTAGGGTCTTCATCATGTTTCCTTAAAAACCGAAACGATATCCATCTTAGGGGCTAAGTGATGACCATTAGAGCCCATTCTCCTTGATCACTATGGCTAAGCTACGCATAGCCTCTGCAAAACACACGTTAGCCATAATAACCTCTAATTGTCGTTAATCACCGAAATCAACTAGGGCCATGATTCTTCAGCCCACCTGCTCCCGCCTAACGTCATGGGCGGCCACTACCATGGTCAAATCTATTAACTCGTCGCCCATACTCGGGCTCTCTGACGATCGTGCGGCCACTGTAGCCACATCACAAGTACAGAACCCAAAGGCACCCCCTCGAGCCATGAACGGAACAACCATCGACCGTGTTTACAGGGGCGCGTCAGGGTCACGCAGGCCTCGACGCTCCTCGACTCGGGGGCTCGACCGTCACCTCCAACCACTCGGGCCTATCCGCTCTGCATCGGCTGCAGAGCTCGCACCCATCCACTGGAGGCCGATCATCCTACACCATGATGTTCGGCAGCGTCCGGTCCGCTATCACCATGCCCTGAAGCACCGAAAGGACCGGAAAGCCATACCGCTACAACGATCGATGTCCCACCGCAAGCATGGCCCATGGACACGCCTCCCATGCCGCTACAGTCTAGTACCTCTGTACTCTCAGGTCTCCCCTTGGTCTATAAAAGGGGACGCTGGGATAGTAGGGAGGGCATCGGGACACAGAACAGAGGCATAACCTCACACATCAGAAACACAACAGCAAGATATCCGCTCACACTTGCTACCGTCTAAACAACACCCACTAGCACTCTCCACAAACCCCCTAGCATACGCAACAGAGTGCCATCTCCGAACACAATACAATCTAGTGATGGCTTGATCCACATCTCAAGCAATCAACCGACTCACCTAGGGTAGCACGGCTAGTCCTAGTCCTCAGCTCACTCCGAGCACCCCCGTGTAAACCAGCTTGTACCCCCTGTACGAGCACTTCGGTGAGAGATAATACAATTCTTCCTTCCCCGCTGGACGTAGGGTCTTCTTTTATCGAACCAGGATAAATACTGTGTTCTTCTTACATCACATCTGGGAGAGGGAGCACGCAATAAACAAATTTACTAGTTGGTGATCGACCCTCTGGGTTGAAACGCCGACACTATATATATATATATATATATATATATATATATATATATATATATATATATATATATATATATATATATATAAACACTATTCTGAAGCCTGGGTGTTAATTAAATATAATTTAGCATTCCGGCGAAGCGCCGCCACCGTCCGACGATGTCTAGTAATAAATTATTCATATACCAATTGCTCGTATTTACCATACTGTATTTATCACCAGTAAAAGTAAATTAATGATAATATTAAATATTACTCTCCAATAAATAGCAACCTCCATCAATCTTCGTCATTCCATCCGTCACGGCGATGATGGCGTGCCCTTCGGATGAGCATCGTCTCGTCTCATCTCGTGCCTTTCAGAAATTTGCCGGTGGCTGCCCGCTTGCATCCCCTCGAGCACGACACCGGTGGCCCCTTCTCCCAAGACGCTCCACCGTCAAAGCTCCCTCCAGTCAGCTAGCCAGGATCGTATTTGGATTCATCATCGAGCGGGCATAGCCTGGATCTAGCCAAAGGTGAGTTGCGCAACCTTTCTTGATTTTTGATTGGGGCCTATGGTAAACAGGTGGTGTCGATGGTTGCAGGTTGCAGCGACCGTCTCCTCGAGCGGCAGACCGAGCATGGGCTTTTTTTTCTAGACCGTCGAGTGTGCATCCCCGAGCCTTGCCTCGTCTATGGAGCACGGACGCTCGTACGCCGCGTTCATGATGCGGCTGTCCGAGCACAGCGTGGGATGACCTATACTACGACGCCGTGGGCAACACAGCCTCTCACGGGCCCGTTCTGGTCCCGTGCGCTCGTCGATCGTGTTCATGTGGACTTCGACCTTAGCCGGAAGGTCCTGATGAGCGTCACTGTGATCCTCACTGGCGCGCTCCCGTCGTCACCGCCGCCCTTCGCCGCAACGCACCCAGAACTCAGTCATCTCGTTGCACCTTAACACGGAAGACCGCATGCTCGTGCTAGCGCCAGCACACCACATGTTCGAGCAAATGCCAGTGCCACCCACTCCATATTGTATTGTGTGCAATGATTGTTTGATATTTTTAAAGTATGCTTGCTAATACTATGAGATGGAAATGGTTCATGTTGTTCTAGATACCCATGATGAGAAAAAATTGTATTTTAAATATTAGCTTACCTTATTATTAGTTTTTTGTTTTGGTTTTAGTACTAGATATCAGCAAGAACGACAATATTGATTAATTGGTTTCTTCGGTTGTGTATAATATTTTGCAAGCTGGTTTCTTCGGGTTATTACAATATTTTGCTAACTGAATTCATTAGCTAATTGATGCAATCAGTAATAAAATTGTATCAGCAATGCGAATTTTTATTTAACCCAGCGGTAATTTAAAAATTCCATGTCATAATCATTTTTAGAATTTTGGAAATATTCAGCTCATCTGAATTTACCGTGTTAGTAATTAAAAATTACTAACTATAGTGTTAGGTACTAAATTTACACACTAACATACGTCAAATAGTTAATTTGTTAGCTAATTGATGCAATTAGTAATAAAAATTGTCCCATCAATAAGAATTTTTATTTAACCCAGTAGTAATTTATTAATTTCATGTGATCATCTTTTTCAGAATTTTGGAAATATTCAGGTCATGTGAATTTACCATGACAGTAATTAAAAAATTACTAACTATAGTGTTAGGTACTGAATTTACACCTTAACATATGTCAAGTAATTAATTTGTTAGCTAATTGATGCAATTAGTAATAAAAATCATCCCTGCAATAATAATTTTATTTTAACCCCAACAGTAATTTAAAAATACCATGTCATTATCTTTTTCGAAAATTTGGAAATATTCAGCACATGCGAATTTACCTTGTCAGTAATTAAAAAATTACTAACTGTAGTGTTAGGTACTGAATTTAAACACTAACATACTTCAAGTAATTAATTTGTTAGCTAATTGATGCAATTAGTAATAAAAATTGTCCCAACAATAAGAATTTTTATTTAACCCAATAATAATTTATTAATTTCATGTGATTATCTTTTTCAGAATTTTGAAAATATTCAGCTCATGTGAATTTACCGCGACGGTAATTAAAAAATTAATAACTATAGTGTTAGGTACTGAATTTACACCTTAACATACATCAAGTAATTAATTCGTTAGCTAATTGATGCAATTTGTAATAAAAAATATCCCAACAATAATAATTTTTATTTAACCCAACAATAATTTATTAATTTCATGTCATTATCTTTTTCAGAATTTTGGAAATATTCAGCACATGTGAATTTACCGTGTTCAGTAATTAAAAATTACTAACTATAGTGTTAGGTACTGAATTTACACCTAAACTTACTTCAAGTAATTAATTAATTCGCTAATGCAGGGACACACAAATAGAGTGTGAACTTACATGATGTGGATTTTATATATTAATTTTCCAAATGTTCTAATCTTTTTTTTTAATTTTGTGTTTGCTTTGTAGGATATTTGTCCGGCATCTTTGAGAAGATCATGGAAACTATATAAATATTACTGGCACGAGGTAATGAAGTGTGATGAATAGCATATGAGCTAATCAAAATGTAGAGCGTGCAGTGCTCAATAGTTATTTTATTACTGTTAGCATCAGTGATATCGTAAAATTATTATAGGCTGGTCATTGAGATTTAAAATAACCTACGCTGAAAGCCTTGCGGGGTCGATAGATGGACGACCTTTTTTTAATTCTAATAGTATAGTGCAAATTATGTACTGTCTTATGTGTGGTAAATTCATGATAGATTCATGTAGCCAAGAAAATTACTGATAGATACAAGTAGATAGATAATTAAACAAAATTTACTCATGTCTTGTGAACAGTGCTTTCGCCCGCAAATTAAGATCCTGTTATTTGGAAAATTTTGAAAATATGGAAAACAACTAATATGAGGCCATGTAAATCAAATTAATAACTTTTTTTTTATTTCTGATAGTATATTTTGGATGTGCAAAAAAAAAATCCTTACATATGGTGTCAATGACCATATCTTGTCCCTATATCATATTTTAATAAACAATATTCTTTGTGCATAGAAAGAGATGGACAATTCGGTCTGGTAAGCACCTGTAAAGGAAATTATTTTAAATGATACTTTATACGTGAAAGAACGTGTCCATTTTAATATTGATGTGTTTAGCCATTGTAATTAATTTATTTGTAGACCATTACATGCTAGTTCCTGGTGTTGTGTGGGACATAAGACAGTACATGAATTATTTAATGGCAGTCATGAAATCTGGATTACCTCTACCCGATTTTTACTCCCTCATACCTCGTTGGAATTAAATTGTACAGTTACGTGAACGCTGAGTAATCTAATCCCTGCATGCATGCGATCCTCCGGATGGTACGCACCCACCACCATTTAGTGTCGAACAGTAAATGACAGTAAAATATACAGGACCTTGAATGAAAAATTATTACCTTAGGGCTCGCCAGAATATAAATTAAGTGGTGCCTCCGGCAGCCGTAGTGTTGAATATAAATTAGCACCCCGGCTGCTAAATAGTGCAGTCATATATATATATATATATATATATATATATATATATTGTCTGGTGTTTAGACGAAGAGACAGAAAAATTTGGAAGGACCGAAAAAAGGCTGGAAATTTTATCAATTTATCGTTATATATGTAGGTATAGTATAGGTTATATATATATCTATCATTCACATTATCATTTTGTAAGCATTTCAAGTTTTACCAAAAATATATAATAATATAATAATATAATAATATTTATGATGTCACTTAAGTATCATTAAATTCTTCATCAATTATATTTTCATAATATACATATTTAATAAAATGAATCTTTATAATTTTCTCTGTAATTTTGGCCAAACTTAGGATACTTTGACCCTCCAAGATTCTTGGGATGTCTTAGAGCATCTCCAAGAGACTATTCATATCCTTCCTAAATGTTAGGAATAGAGATTTTGAGGAAAAACTATCCTCCAATAGTTTATCTAAATGATCATCAAAATATAGTCATGATCTATTCCGTATTTTTCGCTAGCCAAATATAGAAGATAAGAATGACTCTCTAGAGCGTGTGTGAAATATAGAAAAGCTGTTGGAAAGTGAAAAGATATACAAAACGATTTTTATGCAAATAACTCTCTAAATAGTAATTTAGAGAGTAGAATTTAGAAAGACTCTTGGAGATGCTCTTATAATTTGCAATAGTAGGGGTCGTTTTTTGCTCCCATTGCAATATTACAATGCACGGACATATTTGTTCGCTATTAAAAAAACCCGCGTATTCTATCCCATCAGGTAAATCGGAATGGCCACCGAAACGAACACATATGAGTGTAAAATCATGCACGTACGGTGCACCATAATTCTGGCCTCTTCTGACATGGTCTCAGTGTAGCGTACACTGTACGGTCATGCACCAACGGCCACCAAACCCAGGCCTTGTTTAGATCACTGTAGCGTTTCGTTTGTATTTGGTAATTATTGTCCAATTATGAAGTAACTAAGTTTAAAAGATTTGTCTCGCAAATTACAGATAAACTGTAAAATTAGTTCTATTTTTTTACTGAGATTTAATGCTCTATGCATGCGTCCAAAATTTGATGTGATAGAAAATTTAGAATTTTAAAGTGGAACTAAACAAGACCCCAAACCCTGCACGCTTGTACCCGCACAAACGCATGCATAACCGAACCGCGTGAGTCCTGCACGGCACGATGGGTCTCGTTTGTCTCGTTCCCAAATTTGTCCTGGGATACATGCATGCATACTACACCTCCCCTTTTGCACGTACGCGGATCGAGTACATTGATAGAGAAGCATATGTTTTGTGGGTACCATTTCCACGAGTCCTATAATAATGAGAAACATCTCACAGTTTTTGACTAGTTAAAAATTCAAAGCTCCTGGTGGGCCAGGAGCCCATTAGGGTTCCACCCTGGAGCCACCACCATCGTAGGCTGCTGCCACCTCGTCCCCCTCGGTGGCCTCACCCTCCCACCCCCTCCCTTCTTCCGCCTTCGACCTCCACCATCTGCGTGGCAGCCCCCTCCCCCAACGTTGGCTTCATCTACTTTGGCACCGGCACACCACCCCTCCACCTCCCCACCCGCGCAAGGCAGCCGACCCTGGCGGATCCGATGCGTCCTCGCTGTTCAGGTAGGCGTCGGCCATGGCGGCAGCCCCTTCCCAGGCGCTGACTCCCTCTGCTACGCCACCGGCGCTACACTCCTCCCCATCCAGTCCCCTCCCCACAAGTGCGTGGATCCACCGCTCGCCGGTCAGCCACTAGTGCCAGGAGTCGCCGACGCATCAGCATGGGCTGGACCTAGCCTCGCTAACTATCGCAGCTGCCCACTAGCGCCGCAACCCCTCTGTTGGCCCAGGTAACGGCGAGCACTACCGTTGGGGGCCTTTCCGAGCTGCCGCCGGCCGAGCCCCTGGTGGTGACCTCCTCGTCTAGGTCACCCTCTCTCTCACCAGATGCGACACTGTTGTACCCATATGCGGTTGGGAGCACGAAGCAGCATTGGTGACGGACGACCATGCTATCTCCTACCTGGACGCCGCTCGCCCCTTGGTGATGCCAGTCACGGTGTCCTCGTCGCGCGCCCAGACATATTCATTCTATCATGATTTTGGGATGCGTCGAAGAAGAGGCTGGCCGACACTGGCTAGGGTGAAGGCGGAGGAGGCGCAACTGACTGCGTCCACAGCTGGTGCACGGGCTGCCCGCTTGGCCAATGGATTAGAGTTTTTGTAAGCGATTAGAAAACATATCTATAAACCGATCCGATTGAGATCCATGTAACCAGACAATATAATTATGAGTAGAGCTAGAGCCACCGATCGCTACCTTTGCATACTCTAAGCTACATTGCTTAGACAACTAGTCATCAGCATATCTTATAAACTCGATCATACGAGATAGAGATCTACTCTCATATAGACATAGGGTACCATACACTTGAACCAGTATAATATATGTCTCAGTCTGCTATCCTTTGATTCCATGTGCATGATACGCTAATCTGCATGGCCGGAGTTGATACACATATGTCTGTTCTAGAAACCCACACCAAGTCCAGCAAACCAAATCAATCAGCTGAGCTACATTTAGTTTGCGCAGCATCACGAATCTTTAAGATTGAATCTTGATCCGATCAACATTAATGTTTTGTGACAGGAACTGGTTGCGAACCAAATCACTCGCGCACTCAACGCAGTCATCAATCCATCCACATCGAGTCATCAATCTACAACGCGTAGTAGTTGCTCAGACAAACCAGCAGGTCGGTTTGCACGTTCTTTTTTCCAGTCGATCGAAGAAACGACGCCCGCAAGATCTAAGAGTGTTATACATAGATTATTTGCCTCCAGTTGGATACCCGAATGTAAATTATTGGTCTAGCTAGTTCCTTTCGATACCTATGACACGACGAAAACGACGAGCTAGCTAACGCACGTCGAAGAGGAAGACGGCAACTTATTATTTGATGATTGGACTTATCCTTGAAGCAAGCATGCATGTGACCATTGGTTGCCACGACGAGCACTTGTTCGAATCGGACTAGCGGAGTCGCAGCCTATGAAATGCGGTGGCCAATACTGCCAAATGATGGAGAGGCGCCGGGCAATGGATGTCCGCATGTATGTTCACCCAAAAACAAAATAAAACAAAAGAAAAGAAAGACTTACGTGCTGGCATCACGAGAGAAATATGCATATATATGACGCTCTGGCCGGCCTGCCGGCTGGTGCAAATAAAAGGATCGTCTTATTTCTTGAAAACACTTTTTTGCTCGATAGTGGACGACCGAAGAAAGAAGTCTACCAATTTAATTTTTAATGTATTTTTTTAGAAAAAGAGTTTTTATGTTTTTTTCATCTAGTCTTTGTTTTCTTATGATATATGAATTGCAAGGCACTCTTTTAAGTGCTCTTTTATTTTTTTTTCTCGAATACGTAAAAGATTTGTGTATCATTGTATTAAGAGAAGAGTTTAGACAAATATATTACATTTATGAAATGCAAAAGGCGGTCAACCTAATACAACCGTAGTTGGACCATCCTAACAAGAGACCTCTAAATTCGATATTAAATTAAAAGAAACGACCAATACCGATATAGTGTGATTTAGGAGATGGCCTTGTGTCCTCGCGGCTGCCTAAACCGAACTGCTGGGAAATGCTCATGAAGCGCTTCAGCCTCGGACACAGTTAGGTCGCCGCCAAATAGCTTGTCGAAGGCCTCCAACTCCAACACAGATGGTGCTAATGGACCCTTGATGAAGCCCATGCGCTGCATGATCAGCACCTCGCCTAGCTTGGAAGTAGGTATACGAGAGAGGGGATAAGCCGCCAACCGCCTACTCTTCCATGGAATTACTAACTTAGCAGGGGACTGCTTTGGAGGCTCACGAATCAGTGGAGGCTCACGAGAGAGGGGCTGCTTTGGAGTGCCCTTTTACTTCAAAAACACTTTGCTTGTCAGAGATTGGAAATACAATATAAGGATAGTCGAGGCAGATTTTCCTTGCAATTGATGACCACAAATAGCTACTCACCATGGGCGACAAAGATCTTGAAATCGCTAGTTAGAGAGAGAATTGGTCTGTCAATGAAAATATGTTCTTACGTGGAATAATCTTTGGAACACACTTGCATTGCAAGAAGATGATGAGTTGTTCACTGTACATATATGGTGCACACTACAAATATACTGTTCAAGCATGCCAGGGAAAGCTTTGGGTGGAAAAAGAAAGATAAATGCTATAAAACACTCAAAATTTTTCATATTCACCTTTGGCCTCTCCCTCTCTTCTTCTCCAAATCTAATGACCTTAGGAGGGGATCGGAGGAGGTAGATCGGCAGATGATGGGGACGGCGAGAGGGTAACGTCATGGTTCTGGCGGCGGTGGCCAGAGGCGATCGAGCTAGGTCAGGGTGGGAGGAGGGAGGGGAAGAAGGTGACCACCATGGTCATGAAGCTCTGGCGACACCCTACCACGACGCGGTGGCGGTGTCGGTAGGAGAAAAAAAGATAGTGAATAAAAAAATTTGGTGTTCGTTTGAAGGCCCAAATTTGGTTTTGGTTAATTGATGACATCCATGGACTAACCCTAGTGCTAAGTGTATGATCAAGATAGGGTGATCCAAATAGACAAGTGGAGCTAGATGAAGGATCATGATGGATCAAGTGCTCCATGACTAAGGAAAAGAAGAAAGAGAAAAACAAAAATGGGCTCAAGGCAAATGTATATCATAGGACCATTTTTGGTTTAGTGATCAAGACACTATAGAGAGTGTGATCACATTTAGGATAGATAGCCGTACTATCAAGAAGGGAAAACTCGTTTCGATTACGGTTATCACGTGCCACTAGGTTTGCATTGCATATCTATAAAATGAACCTAAGTGTCACTAAAATTGTGAAACAAATCCAAGATAATTCATTACAGAGGCTAACACAGTGCACAAGTGTTTGGATCACAAGGTGTTAGCACTTGAAGACTTGGAGAAGAAGAGGCAGATCAGAATTGCACTCAGAAGGGCTCCGAACGCAGGGTCCGAACGCTGGCAAGATGCCGTCCGGACCATCGGATATACGACCGGAGGCATACCCTAGCGCTCGGCCTCTCTGGGTAGAGGATCCGGACGCTAGCTTTGGTCAATCGTCTGGATCAAAGGAGCTCTCTGGACCTCTCTGGTGCAAAG
The DNA here is from genome assembly GCA_022036555.1 of Microstegium vimineum. Lineage (NCBI taxonomy): Eukaryota > Viridiplantae > Streptophyta > Magnoliopsida > Poales > Poaceae > Microstegium > Microstegium vimineum. The sequence continues at coordinate 39,830,297 of CM039121.1, read as the reverse complement.
TCCGGACGCTAGATGTTGTCCGGACACCAGAGTCCGAACAGTGTCCGGGCAAGAAACAGCTCTCGGGGAGCTCTCTGCTGAGGTCCGGACGCAGGCGCTGATTGTCCGGACACACCCTGTTGCTAGCGTCCGGAGGTCATGCGTCAGCTCAGAAAAGAGGCGCCAACAGAAGGTTTCAAATGGAGGAGGGTCTGGACGCATGGCCATTGGTCCGGACCCCCCACACATCAACGTCTAGAGCTACGCAGGAAGTCAGGATGAAGGAGCAAAACGGCTAGTCTTTGGTGGAAGGCTATAAATATGTTTTGGCCGGCTCAAGGAGCTTCCTCTTGCACCTCCCATTCATTCTCACTCTTTGTGCTTGCTTGAGAAGGCCCCCAACTCATCTCTCTTTGCTTTGCTTGCTAATTCACAAGAGTTTGAGTGAACCAAGTGCTTGATCATTGCATTGCATCTTAGTGGCACTTGGTCATCGTCATCGTCGTGGGATTTCTTGTTATTCTTGGTGTTTGTCAACACCTAGATGGCTTGGCGATTGAGGATAAGCTTCGGCACGTGTTGGTGATTGTTCGTGGTCGGCTTCATTGGATTGTGAGAGGGCTTGTACCCACCTCGACGAAGTGTCAAAGGGTAACTCTAGTGGATTGCTCGTGTCATTGAGTTACTCTCACTTGGGTGGATTCTTGTGGCGCCCGGGTAGTTGTTGGTATTTCTTATGACTATTGGATAAATCCGCAAGCGCACAGATTATACCGATGTAGCACTTCACCGGGAGTATTCCAGGTATTGTATTTTCCACGGGAACGAGAAGTGATCTAACTAGGAATACGGGTATGTCCTATGATGGATCAAGGGAGACTATGATAACTGGGTTGAGAGGTTCGATATAGCAAAGATATCTAACAAGGTATAGCTGGTTATACTAGCTTTATCAGCCCTTCTCTTGCAAGAGGCGATGGGATAGATTAGAAAGAGGGCAAAACTCTAACCGGACTGCGCCATCATGTTGTATTGAAGCCCTACCTTTTAAGAACTTATCTGACACGCGTTGTGGAATACAAAGGCTAGATAGAGCTATCACTTTCTACTAGCATCCACGAACAATCCACGCGATAAGCGGTTTACAAAGGTAAGATCTAGTCTAGACACCATGTCTACACTATTCTTACTACTTTAACACAAGCTTTTAAGGTTAAAGCACTCTACTTAAAGTAAAGCGATGAACAAGCAGGAAAAGGTGTATAACAGCTAACCTAGACTTAGAATATCAAATACTATAAAGAACTCAGAAGAAGTCACTTACAAGAGCTGAACTTACAAGAGACTCGCATCCGCCGAGGAAGAACTCCGGAGAAGATTCCCGACAGGCCCGGGGCTTTCTCCAGAAGACCTTCCTCACTCTCCTCCAACTAACATAGCACTACTAGAGAGCTCCGCTAAGAGACTAATGAGTAGTGTTTCTCCAATGAGGCATGAAGAGAGAGTGAGGGCCTAGGGGTCTATTTATAGCTAGAGGTGGAGTAAGGGCTACTCCGGTGCCACGTCAGCGATCCACGTCACCTCCATCAGCCACCGTAGGATCAAACCGTCATTATAACCAACTTAGATCAACGGGGGAGATCAAGTGGATGCATAGAGGAATGCAGGGAGTCAGTGGGGAGGTCGGTGCACCTTTTGGGCACCTGACCAGGTTCGGCCGACCACCCTCTACAGGTGGGCCCTGCCCATTTCTTCTAGAAGTTGTCCCCACATGTCAGGGAGGCCTGTGGGTGGCCTGTTGGCCCATATCCACGGTCGGTCGAACATGAGTTGTGGCCTTTGGCCTCCATATTTCGTGTGGAGCATGGCCCACATGTCATTGGCACCTTGGCAGTGGTTTGGTATTTTTCCAAGATAGTATTGGATCGGCCGAACCACTTTTGTGGCTAAATGAGCTCATCTTTTGCAGGTAGCCTCTAAAGGTAATGCCCATCATGATGGTGTATGTATTTTGCATATTTACCATACTTGGAAATATGTCATGTTGAGCCCTGAATTATGACGTTTTGTGCCTACATTCAAATAGAGGACATATACATGTGAACCAAGTTATTGGGTAGATTATGTTCATGTTATTCTTGTTTTCCTTTGAATATGAGGATGTTGACGGTATTTTGATGGTGACAAAATAGCTGGTAATTACCGTCAACAAGATCCCCCATACTTACCTCTTTGCTCGTCCTCGAGTAAAGGTTAAAAGATAACAAGACTATGCTATTCAAAGTATAAAGCAAACATAAAGATTCATTCAAGACATTTTTTCATACCAATGGATATGTGGTATTGGCTAACATATATCCTTGAGAAGTTGAGAAATGGAACAATTTTCAAGGTAAAGTCATCTTCCCAAATCATATTTTAGTACTTGGAGTTTTTGATAAATTTTTCAAAAGAAAGCTCATAAGTCAACTTACTCCTCATATTGCACTCTAGATCACTCAAGGTGTATGAATCCTTACCAAGGCATGACATGAGGTTGCCTTCTTTTTTTATCTTCCTACTTCTAAAAGGCTTATATGGAGCTTAGGTAGGGATAAACAATGTAGCATACTTACCTTGCATATATTGTAAAGTCAAATTGCAGATCCAAGGAGAGAAATGTCATACACTTAGATCAAGATGTGCAAGTGTGTGGAAACATGGCGAATGATCAAAACTCCTTTATAAGATCTCTCTTTCTAACTTATAATTTTGAGACATAGCTATCTTTATTTTTTTCTTTTTCTATGAGCCTTGATTTGCTCATCATCATTCATTTTTTTTCTAAGACTTGGGACCTTCATGTGCCCCTATTTTTTCATATATTTTCATAATTTTGTATAGTCTATGTCTCATTGACTAACAACATATACTAGAGAGAGAATTTCTATTAGAACATGGAGTCTGAACTATGTGGAAAATGAAAGGCATGTTTCTGCGTACTTCCAGTGTAGAAGCAGCATGTATATGTGGCGTGTACGTGATCTTGATCTTGGGAGCATGATAAATCTCTCAACAAGGGTCACAAAACTTGACCAAACTCAACACAAAGTAAGTAGCTTATGTAGAAAACTTATATCATGAAAGAGCATATATGGCTTTGGTAGGAATTTTCTCACTATAGAGGAGTAGTGACATTATGGTTTTATGACGTTTTCAAAAGTTAATCTCCAAGAACCTTAAATAGATAGGGTATGAATCATGAGCCGAGAACTATATCACATTAATCAACAACTCAGTCAATATGGTTCCCTATCAAGATATTTTTCCACTAGCATAAGCAAAAGCCAGAATTCATCTTTATGACGCTTTTACCCTCAGAATGTCATAGATCATGTCACTTTTCAAAATTTTAATTTTGGATGCGATCCTCTTGTTTTATTCAATATTAAAAGGAAATTAAGCTAAGTGATGAATTTCATGAAGAAATTATTTCTATTTCATTTTTATTAAAAGAGAAAATGAGTAAACAAATGAAAAAAACATAAAGAGAAAAGGGAGAGACGTGACAAACCAGTCAGAATAGATGTTTGAAGTTGAAAGGATGCTGGCTGGTGGGCCCGGGGCCTATAGGCATGGTCGGTTGACCGCCCTACTGGTCCATTTGGCCACTTCGGTCTCTGCAATAGAATTCCTTACCTCTGAATGTTGATTCACTCTGTCTGTTCTGAATTTTGGCCTCCAAAGTGGATCGGCCGATCCACAAAAGTGGCCATTTCGGTCCAACTTTTTTGTGGAACATGTTATGGACATGTACAACATGATTCAGTGGTCATTCTGGTGTTTTGACATGTTGGAGTGTCGACCGACCTCCCCCATACTTGTTTCGGGGCATGCTGAAATCAGTGACAGAGACAGATCAAATGCAGGGGTTCTATTGGGGTAAGATACCAGCAGAACCAAGAGTTTTATTTGTGAGTTATAGCTTAGGCATAAGTTCTTTGATTCATGAGTGATATACTATTAGATCTAAGTATCTTATTGCTATGAAGGGCTAAGGCACCAAAGGAGAAGGTAGAGAGAGAACGTCCTATGGCCTTAGCATAAGGGATGACAAGCATCTTGTCATGCTTCCTTCTATCAGAGCCCTGAGGTAGGTTGTGTCAATGGCTCTAGGGGATGACTAAGGAGAAAGAAGTACAAGGAGATCCTTTCTCTCAATGGCTGCGAAAAAGTGCTTGAACTTTGCATTAGTGATAATGTGAAGATCATTAAAGCTATCTTCAAGACCTAAACGCACCATTTTCTCCTCAGAGACCTTTTCTTCTAAGTTGGTAATGCTCTCTCTAGCAACAAAATTCATAAGCTTTTCCATATCGCTCTTTTGATCTTCTTCTTGGTGGAGCCATGGTGAGGTCTAGGAAGGTGAGAAGGGAAACAAGAGGAGATGGAATTTCTACTAGTGGTGAAGAAGAATAAGGTAAGAGGAGGAAGAAGGAGAGGGAGAGGTTAAGAAGAGAGAATCCAACGTCCTTCACCTCTATTTTTACTTGTATCGTACCGAAAATAGGATAGGACTGTTGGTCCAACGCTCAGGAGCAACGTGCAAGGCTGAAGGGCCAAAACAACGGTCGACCGACCATCTTTTGAAAGATATGGTCCGACCGAGCCAGGTTTCCAACTCCATCGGGTCAGGTGAGTCGGGTCGTGAAGTCTCGGATTGATTGGCCCAAAGACACGGTCGGCTGATCCCCTTTTGAAAGCTAACGTCCGACCGAGCCATGTTCTGAACTTGGTCGAGCCAGGTGAGTAGGCTCGTGAAGTTTCGAGCCGATTGGGCCAAAAATATGGTCGGCCGATCCCCTTTAGAGGCCAAATGGGCCGACCTTTCACGAGGGAGGAGCCAAGGCCAAGTCTAGTCCATTTCTAAAGTTATTTTTGAAATTTGAACAAAAAAGTTAAAACATGTAGATTTTAGTTCTAATTGAGATTAATAACAAAATCTATCATGTCACTTTCATGCTCAGGTGATTCATGTTCATGAGAAGATTTGAGACATTGACCATTTACCTTTAAAGGTGTTGAGCCATAATCTTGAAGCGTGACGATTCCATGTGTCACGATATTGCTGATGATGAATGGTCAACACGTTGTACTCAGACCCTTTCCTCCATTCATTTCTTCTCTCATGCGAAGGATTAGTGGACAACACATACCCGAAGGAATTCTCATATGATTCAAAGCAGGGGCATTATTGTCATAGAAACAGAGGACATCTTTTATGCTATAGAAAAGTTGGCTTTAGCATTTTAGCACAGAGAGGGATGTTCCATCATTGTTCACCATTTCATTAAAAGTTAAGCAAGATTGAGGCAAAGATATGCAAGATGATTTCAAAACCATCTCAAACCTTGATTTGTCTCTTATGAATGATCTCATGACTTAACCACTAATTTTTTTAAGTTATCATACATTGGTTAGTCCAAAAGTACAACAAAATTTCATACAAGTTTACTTTTGGTTCATTAATCAAACTTGACACCATGTCTAATTTGATCAAGGAAAGCTATTTAACCTAAGCACAATGCTTAATTTAAAGAGCTTTTGGAAGCAAGATCTCTACTCCCAAACCAAAGCATACTTATAAAAGAACAAGGAAGCATGAAATAATAAAGAGAGTCATTTTAAGAAGAGACAAGAGCATGAATGGTGAACCATATGAGCATTTGCATTTTTTTCTTTTTACTTTTTGTGACTTAACAAGATGAGCAAGGTATAAAGAGAAAACAAGGTAGAGACAACCAAACAAAATTAAACAATGAAGCATGACATAAATTTCTTAGAGAAATCCACTCCACCATACTTGGATTTTTCAACATTTTACAATGTGAAAATCCAAGTCTAGGATGTGAAATTTTCTTTTCAATGTGCTTCATTATTGAAGGATGTTTGGTTGAACATACCTTGTGTTTTGCTCCATCATTCTTTTTGTTTAAACCTGAAATGGTTAGTGACAAAAATACCCGAAGGAACAATTTCACAAATATTCTCTTAATCTCATTTTACAAAGTCATTTTATTCATTTTAGAATTTTGGAAAACATTTTTATTTTGTTATATATATTTTTATTACAATCATTTTTTAATTAATTTTAATTTTTTATTATTATTATTATTTAATTAATTTAATTTTTTTTATTATTTTATTTTATTTTTTTAATAAATAAGCAAATTTTAACAGAAAAGAAAAAAGGATCGGGTTATCTCCCGAAAGTGCTTATTTTTAAGACACAAGCTTGTCTTTGGGAAACCTTCAAGTTGTAACTCATGTTGGTGAAGCGGTTTCCCCTTCAACTCCAACATTTCCGAACCTATCCTCAAGACCAAAATCACTAGAAGATTTGCAAAAATTATGGTAGATAAACACATCTACAACCATCCTTGCAAAGATTTTCGAAACAAGAAGAATGAAGGGGTTGTAGATCATGTGTGTAATCATGGTCGAGGGAAGGATTCATTTGGGAGATTTCTCATTTGAACATGGATTTGGTTGGAAGATCGGGGAATAACTTCCATGCTTATTGGTAGAATCTTCCGTTTCAAGGAGTGGGTGAGCACTTTCTTTCTCATGACATTTCAATTCATCCTCAAGACTTGAGTGGGTCATGGCTATTGGCATGATTGACATAAGCTCACCCCTTGGATCAAAAACTGATTTGGATTCTAACCCTTTGATGAGAGGACGGGAAGACCAAACGGGTAGATAAACTTCACCTATTCTATGACCAAGCTTCTCATTTCCTAAGGTGTTCTCCAAGATTCTATTGATTGGCCTTCCGATAAAGGTAAGATGAAAGGAAAGTCTAGGAAGGTCAAAGATATGAAAATCTAGGAAGATCTTGAGATCATCAACCATCACAAGAACATTATGGAGGACTCCTAAACAATCAAGGATTTGACAATTGGGGAGTCTAATGTGTTTTTGTGATTGAGATAGATGATCCTTTGATGATGTTGGAACATAGAAATGAGGAAGGATGTTGATCCCGAGGCTAGGATCATAGCAAATTTCACCATCAATGCCCAACACTTGACAGGATATTCTCCTCACATTTGTGGGCATTTTAGTGACTTCCTTTGAGGATTCGGCTTCATCCAACCATTCTTGACTTACAACAGTAGATAGATGCTCTAACCGTTGTCTTTGCTCCACTTGGTCAGATTTATGGCCCTCATGGCTTCCATGCCTCGGGTGTCTTAATGAATTCCCAGAGTCATCAAGTGGGTCATCATAAGACTTGAATGAAGGAACACATGGGGGCTACTCCGGTGCCACATCAGCGATCCGCATCACCTTCATCAACCACCGTTGGATCGAACCGACTTCAGAACCGCCTAAGGATCAAGGGTGACGATTTCCATCATGTGGGGAGTGAGTGAGGCGGTTGAGGGGGGTGAAACCGCCCTATGGGTGGTCGGCCGACCACCCATGCTTCCATGTGGGCCCTCCTGCACCTTCTAGATGGTGGCCCACTGGCCAGGGACCAAGTGGGGGCTTGTGGGGCCCACCTTGAGGTCGGCCGACCACATATAGTGGTCTGTGGGCCCCTCTGCTCCTTCTGGATGATGGCCCACTAATCAGGGACCAAGTGGTGCCCTGGTGGGCCCTCCTTGACGTCGACCGACCCCCATGTGGGGCCTCTAGCCCACCTCTGCCTCTTGGGTGCTGGTCCCATTTGTCATATGCGTTGGATGTTGGTTCTGAGTTGATTTGTCATGCTAATCTCCTTGATGTGGGCCCATGGATCCTCGTGATGCGAATATGAACCGTTGGGAGAAAACACACTTGGATCCAAGGGGTAGAAAGTGCTCTAGAAGGTGGTTCTTGGATCATGGGGGCTTGGGAGGTCTAGTGGTCCCACAGGGTGGTCGGCCGACCCCCTAAGTGGGCCCACTAGCTCCCAAAAGTCCCCATTTATCATTACGTGCACTCAAATAGTCAAGGGACATGTGGAACTAGTTATTGGGTAAAATATGTTCATGTGATACTTGTTTTCCTTTGAATATGAGGATGTTGATGGTATTTTGATGGTGACAAAATAGCTCATAATTACCGTCAACAAGATCCCCCATACTTACCTCTTTGCTCGTCCTCGAGTAAAGGATAAAAGTTAACATAACCATGATATTCAAAGTATAAAGCAAGCATAAAGATTTACTCAAGACATTTGTCATACTAATGGGATATGTGGTATTGTCTAGCATATATCCTTGAGAAGTTAAGAAATGGAACAGCTCTTAAAGCAAAGTCATCTTCTCAAATCATATTTTAGTACTTGGAGTTTTTGATAATTTTTCAAAAGAAAGCTCATAAGTCAACTTACTCCTCATATAGCACTCTAGATCGCTCAAGGTGTATAAATCCTTACCTAGGCATATCATGAGGTTGCCTTCTCCCTATTTCTAAAATGGCTTATGTGGAGCTTAGGTAGGGATAAACAATGTAGCATACTTACCTTGTATATATTGTAAAGTCAAATTCCGGATCCAACGAGAGAAATGTCATACTCTTAGATCAAGATGTGCATGTGTGTGAAAACATGGCAAATGATCAAAACTCCTTTATAAGATCTCTATTTCCTAACTTATTATTTTGAGACATAGCTATCTCTTTTTTTTTTTTTTTTTCTTTTTTTATATATGAGCTTTGATTTGCTCATCATTTTTTTCTAAGACTTGGGACCTTCATGTGCCCCTATATTTTTTTCATATTTTTCATAATTTTACAGTCTATGTCTCATTTACTAGCATTATACTAGAGAGAGATTTTTCTACTAGAACATGGAGCATGAATCTATGTGGAAAATGTAAGTCATGTTTCTGCGTACTTCTAGTGTAGAAACAACGTGTATATGTGGCATGTACGGGATCTTGATCTTGGGAGCATGATAAGTCTCTCAACAAGGATCACAAAACTTGACCAAACTCAACACAAAGCAAGCAGCTTATATAGAAAGCTTATATCATGAAAGAGCATATATGGCTTTGGTAGGAATTTTCTCACTATAGAGGAGTAGTGACATTATGGTTTTATGACGTTTTCAAAAGTTAATCTCCAAGCACTTTAAATAGATAGGGTATGAATCATGAGCCAAGAACTTATATCACATTGATCAACAACTTAGTCAATATGGTTTTTTATCAAGATATTTTCCGACTAGCATAAGCAAAAGCAAGAATTCATCTTTATGACGCTTTTTTCGAACGTTATAGATCATGTCACTTTTTAAATTTTGGTTTCGGATGCGATCTTCTTGTTTTTATTCATGAGGAAATAAAATTTTATTTTATTTTAATAATATTTATTTATTTATTTTTCTAAAATTAATTTTTTTTTAATTTTTTTAAATTTTATTTTAAAAGGGAAAAGAGTAAACCAAATGAAAAGTATAGAGGAAAAAGGGAGAGACGTGACAAACCAGTCAGAATAGCTGTTTGAAGTTGAAAGGATGCTGGCTGGTGGGCCCGGGGCTTATAGGCACGGTCGGCCGACCGCCCCCTGGGGCCGTTTGGCCACTTCTAACTCTGCATTCAGTTCCCTTACCTCTGAATATTGCTTTGCTCTCTCTTTTATGAATTTTGGCCTCCAAAGTGCATCGGCCGATGCACAAAAGTGGTCGTTTCAGTCCAGCTTTTTTGTGGAACGTGTTATGGACGTGTACAACATGATTCAGTGGTCATTCTAGTGTTTTGACATGTTGGAGTGTCGACCGACCTCCCCCATACTTGTTTCGGAGCATGCTGAAAATAGTGACAAAAGTAGATCAAATGCAGGGGTTCTGCTGGGGTAAGATACCAGCAGAACCAAGAGTTTCTTTTATCATTGATAGCTTAGGCGTATGTTCATTGATTCAAGAGTGATAGACTATCATGCCTAAGTATCTTGTTGCTATAAAGTGCTAAGGTGATCCAAGAGAGAAGATGGAGAGAGAAGGTCCTTAGCATAATGAATGACAAGCATCTCTTCATGCTCTCTTCTATTAGGGCCATGAGGCAGGTTGTGCCGATGGCTCTAGAGGATTACTAAGGAGAAGGAGAGGCAAGGAGATCCTCTCTCTCAATGGATTTGGATAAGAGCTTGAGCTTTGCATTAGTGATAATGCGAAGATCATTAAAGCTATCTTCAAGACCTAGACGCGTCATTCTCTCCTCAGAAACCCTTTTCTTCTAAGTTGGTAAGCTTTCTTTGGCAACAACACGTAGAACTTTTCCATATCGCTCTTTTTCTTGGTGGAACCATGGTGAGGTCAAGGAAGGTGAGAAGGGAAGCAAGAGGAGATGGAAATTCTATTGATGGTGAAGAAGAACAAGGTAAGAGGAGGAAGAAGGAGAGGGAGAGGTTAAGAAGAGAGAATCCAACATCCTTCGCCTCTATTTTCACTTGGATCGTGCCGGAAACAGGATAGGAATGTTGGTCCAACGCACAGGAGCAACGTGCATGATTGAAGGGCCAAATCCACGGTCGGCCGACCGCTTTTTGGAAGGTTTGGCTCGACCGAGCCTGGATTGGAGGTCCCACAGGTCAGGTTAGGCAGGCCGCGCAACGTCGGGCTGAGAGGCCTCAACATGCGGTCAGCCGACCGCCATTGTGGGAGGTGACAAGGCTAGGTACATGCTAATTCTAGGGTCGAACATGAAAAAATGAACAAAAATTAAAACAAGTAGATTTTAGTTCTTAATTGGATTAAGGACAAAATCTATCATGTTAATTTCATGCTCAAGTGATTCATGAAAGACTTTAAGACATTGACCATTTACCTTTAAAGGTGTTGCAGCCGTAATCTTGAAGCATGACGATTCCATGTGTCACAGCATTGATGATGACGAATGGTCTTTCTCTTGTGAATCATCGCATTGTACGCAGACCCTTTTCTCCATTCATTGTTTCTCTCCTGCGAAGGATTAGTGGACAACACATACCCGAAGGAATGCACAAATATTTTGAAGTAGGGGCATTATTTTCATAGAAATAGAGGACATCTTCTATGCTATAGAAAAGTTGGTTTAAACATTTTAACACAGAAAGAGATGCTCCATCACTATTCACCAATTTTTTAAAAGTTAAGCAAGGTTGAGGAAAAGATGTGCAAGATTATTTCATTACTACCTCAACCCTTGATTTGTTTCTATGAATGATCTCTTGACTAATCCACCAAAGTTGTGAAGTTATCTTACATGGGTTAGTCCAAAGGTACAACCAAATTCCACAAAAGTTTACTTTTAGTTCCTTAATCAAACTTGACACCATGTCTAATTTGATCAAGGAAAGTTATTTAACCTAAGCACCATGCTTAATTTAAAGAGCTTTTGGAAGCAAGATCTCTACTCTCAAACCAAAGCATACTTATAACAGAACCAGGAAGCATGAAGGCATCAAGAGATTCAAAAAGAAGACAGGATCATGGATGGTGAACCAGATGAGCGTTTGCAGATATTTTTTTATTTATTTATTTATTTATTTATTTATTCATGTGACTTAGCAAGATGAGCAAGGTATAAAGAGAAAACAAGGTAGAGACAACCAAACAAAATTAAGAATGAAGTATGATATAAATTTCTTAGAGAAATCCACTCCTCCATACTTGGATTTTGCAACATTTTACAATGTGAAAATCCAAGTCTAGGATGTGAAATTTTCTTTTAAATGTGCTTCATTATTGAAGGATGTTTGGTTGGACATACCTTGTGTTTTGTTCCATCATTCTTTTTGTTCAAACCTAAAATGGTTAGTGACAAAAATATCTGAAGGAACACTTTCATAAAATATTCCCTTAATCTCATTTTACAAAGTAATTTTATTTATTTCAGAACTTTGGGAAACTAAAAATATTTTTATTTTGTTTAATATATATTTTTTATTATTTTATTAATTTTAATTAATAATAATTTTTTATTTTATTTTATTTTAAAAAACAAATTTTAATAGAAAAGAAACAGTCTCGGGTTATCTCCCGAAAGTGCTTATTTTTAAGACACAAGCTTGTCTTTGAGAAACCTTCAAGTGCAACTCATGTTGGTGAAGCGGTTTCCCCTTCAACTCCACATTTACGAACCTATCCTCAAGACCAAAACCACTACGAGATTTGCAGAATTTGTGATAGACAAACACATCTACAACCAACTTTGCAAAGATTTTAGAAACAAGAAGAATGAAGGGGTTGTAGATCATGTGTCTAGTGATGGTAGAGGGAAGGATCGATTTGTGTAACACCCTAAAATTTGCTTTCTGGAAAATAGGTTTAAAATGATTTAATTGTGGATTTTGTGCTCATAAGAATGTAGGAAAATAAAAACATTTTTAACAAATTAAAAATTATCTTTAGTTAGCTACATGTTTGTGCATACAAGCTGGTGCATTTGGTTTATTGACTTGAGTGGTTTGAAAACAAAACCTAAAATGAATTCAAAAGGGTTTGAAAATGTGTTAAAAATGGCTTGAGAAAATAATTTTGAAAAACATAAACTTTCCCCCATCCCTATCTAGCCCGAAGGCCCAGCTCCTCACTCCCTCCCCCTCTCTGTTTCTGGCCCGAGAGGCCCAAGCCCTCTCCCCCTCCTCTGTCCGCGAGGCCCAGTGGTGAGGCCAGCCCAGTTCCCCTCTCCTCTCTCCCTCGGCCTTTCTCCTTTCTCCCGCAGGCCCAACGAAGCAGCAGGCCGTCCCATCCCCCCCCCCAACCGCGCGGATGCTCGCATCCTCCTCCCTGTCTCGCTGCCAGAGTGGACTCACACGTCAGCCGCACCCCCACCTTCCTTCTTCCTCCTCCCTCCTTTCCTTCTTCGCGCGCCGCCGCCTTCCTTTTCTGCCGCAGCGCGATTGGCGCTCGTGACTGCTCCTTCCTTCTCTGCCATGCCTCCGGGCTATTTAAGCCCCGCCCCCGTATCACACCGCCTCCACCCGGCCGTCTCGGAGCCCCACCGCACCTCCGCCGCCACCGAAAAATAGGCCCAGAGCCGCCGCCGTCGCCCCTCTGCTGCCAAGCCCCTCCACTGCCCGTCCTAGCCGGTCACCGAGCTCCGCGTTGTGGTAAGCAAGGCCCCAGGTGCCCTACATTTCTCTCCCTTGCTCTCTGTTCCTCCGCGCAACATCACCGGCTCTCCGAGCCATCCCGCCGAGCGCACTGCCCTCCATGTTGCTCGTTGACCCCAACCATTACCGCAATCGAGTTCGGCTCTCCCTCCTCTCTCTCCTGGTGTTTTTCCTTCGGTCAATGGAGCCCTATCGCGCCGCTGAGCCGTTCTCCGGCGAGTTTCTGCTCACGCCGGCAATGGAGCTGCCATTTGCCTCTAACCGGCCGGCCACCGCTCTCTCTCCCTTCCTCTTCCTTTCTGGACCGTCCATCTCGAGACCAACGGCTTAGATTAGATCCCTTTAGTGGATACCGGTTCGGTCCACCACACAGTGTGGACCAGAGCCCCACATGCGGTCCACGCCGCTCCCGTGCACCCATCGGCCCCGCACTGCAGTCCCCTTAGCGCACTCTCTGGTTTATGCTTTCCTCCATCGAAAACGAAAATCTACTCGGTTAATTCAGAATACGCTTTCTCTTAATCACAGAACTGCCATCCACTTTCAAATGTTTATAAAAAATGTGTTTCAAATCGGATTTCATCCATTCAAGTTGCGTTAGATTCGTAGAGTTTTTATCTACATGTTAAAACCATAATCAATCTGTTTTGCAAACTTTGAAAATAAATATTTATTTAATGCCTTTTAAATTCCAAGTTTAATCCCTAAAACTTGTTTAAATCATATCTTCTCCGTTTCAAATCCATTTCGATCCGTTCAAGTTGCGTTGGCTTCGTATCGGCATAACCTTTTTATTAGTAATCTTTAATACCATGTTAATATATATCTGTATTTTCATGGTTAACTCCTAACTTGATTAATAACTATGCAACCTATTTTATGCATAAAATAATGGTAGTTTCTACTTTAGTTTTAAAAAAACCAAATATAAGTTTGACTTAATCCAAATTAGGTATTTCTCTGAAATACCTTATCCACCCTTTTTCATAGATAAAATTAATAAAGCTCTTAGTTCCTGTTTTAAAAAGCAAAATCCCCGTTAGTGGTAGCTTGATCATCGTAGCACCGTTTAGCGTGTTCTTCGCGTCTGTGTGATCGTAGAAATGCGTAGTTTTCTTTTAAAATCCTTTTCATTGATTGGTGTATTGTTCTAATTTAGCCATGTATGTATGCTTTGTATGATCAGATGCTTGTGTGGTGTTTGTGATTTTGTCCAATCGGTGAGTGTTACGTTGGAGATCAAGAAGTTGGTGTTTCAGAAGATCTTTTGAAGAAGTTAATCTTTGAAGACGTTGATCTTTGAATAAAGGATCTGTTTTAAGGCAAGTATTATATGGGATCTTCCTTGATGTCCTATTCATGATGTTTTTGAATAAAATCATATGCATGTGTCTAATCTTGTTACCATACGACTTACCTAGATTTGTTACCTTGAACCTTGGAATCCTATGGGTTATCTTTGCATTTGGGTAGTATTGCTAGTGCTCCTTTTTAACAAAGCATGATCTTGAATCTTGATTAATGACTATATGAACTGATAAAGTAAAACGTGACTTTTTAGCAACATGGATTTAGGATCCTATCTGTCAGCAAAAGCTGGGACATACAGTACAACCACAAGCTATATGGCTCTGGCTTGACTCAGTATTAGAATTCTACTGATTTTTGGCAACTTACCCGAAAGGGCGCAAGAGGGGCTCACCTTAGTTCCCTCGTAAAGGGGTGGTACTAACCATTGAGGAAACTTGTAGCGGGTTGTTACCTACCAGTGGAACCTGTGAACGGTCTCGTAGTGTACCCTGCTCCACTTCCTTGGTAGAGGTGATGGCATATGGGGATCACGACTTGTGGGTAAAGATGTACACCTCTGCAGAGTGTAAAACTATTATAATAGCCGTGCTCACGGTTACGAGCGGCCCGAAAAACTCACAGAAACTTTGTTTACTTGTTGCTTATTATTATGAATCACTTTATCATGATATTATGTTATTCGTTCAGTTGTTTATATGATCATGCAGTTTAATTTGGGGGCTTAAGCATAACCTTTGATTTACCACTTGCGAAGTTTTGTTATAAACTAAAAATGCCTACCGCAGTAAACCCTGTCAACCTTTTGAGCCTCATGAACCCCATGTATACTTGTTGAGTACGAAAGTACTTACGCTTGTTTATTCTTTTCTATATTTGGATAAAAATCCCGGATGGGTACCAGTTTGCGAGAGTCTTGAGCAGTTAGGCTTGTGATCAACCAGTCAGTTGGTCCCTGTGGAGTGGAGTCTTCACCTGAAGATCGGAGTGTCTTACCGCTGTTTGCTCTCTTAAGGTTATTTCTTTGACCATATATGTTATATACTTAAGTATTGTCTTTTGATATTTCCTTGTTCTGTGGCTATATGTGAGAATTGACTTCCTGGGCTCACATATGGTGTATATCTGGTTTTCTTCTTAAAACCGGGTGTGATAATTTGGGGGATTTCTCATTTGAGCATTGATTTGATGGGAAGATCGGGGAAAAGCTTCCATGCTCATTGGTGGAATCTTCTATTTTAAGGAGTGGGTGAGCACTTTCTTTCTTATGACATTTCAAGTCATCCTCAAGGCTTGAATGGGTCATGGTTGTTAGCGAGAAGGACATAAGCTCACCCCTTGGATCAAGAACAAGTTTGGATTCTATCCCTTTGATGAGAGATCGGGAAGACCAAACGGGTAGATAATCTTCACTTATTCTATGACCAAGCTTCTCATTTCCAAAAGTGTTCTCCACGATTCTCATGATTTGCCTTCCAATAAAAGTGAGATGAAAGAAAAGTCCAGGAAGGTCAAAGATATGGAAATCTAGGAAGATCTTGAGATCATCAACCATCACAAGAACATTATGAAGGACTCATAAACAATCAAGGATTTGGCCATTGGGGAGTCTAAGGTGTTTTTGTGATTGGGATAGATGATCCTTTGATGGTATTGGAACACGGAAATAAGGAATGATGTTGATCCCGAGGCTAGGATCATAGAAGATTTCACCATTAATGCCTAACACTTGACAGGATATTCTCCTTACATGTGTGGGCATTTTAGTGACTTCCTTTGAGGATTTGGCCTCATCCAACCATTCTTTATTTACAACGGTAAACAGATGTTCCAACCGTTGTCTTTGCTCCTCTTGGTCAGATTTATGGCCCTCATGGTTTTCATGCCTCGGGTGTCTTAATGAATTCCCAAAGTCATTAAGTGGGTCATCATAAGACTTGAATGAAGGAACACATGGAGAATCATCGGGATCAAGGATGGGTTCATAAGATAAGTCAAATGTGGGCATAGAGAAGGAGAGGATAGATTTGGCTTCTAAACACTTTAGTTCTTCTTCTATAGGCTCACTCGACATTTCTTCATCAAATATCCTAAGCTTTTCCTGATGTGCCATGTGGGAAGTCGAGCATAAGATGTTGTTGATTTGGGAGGTTTTTGAAAAGATCCCTTAATGAGAGGTCTAGAAAGATGTTTCTTAGAAGGTCTCTTTAGGAAAGGATCATTTTGGGCATTCCCAAAACCAGCAAGATTATATGAACGGTTAGCCTCGAACTCGAAGGAATGGTTTAGATACTGGATTTCTTCTTCCTTCGAGATTTGTGGTATTTGTGGTTCAGGATCGATGGCAGAATCTTTGGATAGAAGTGGTGGTGATTCGGCTATCGAGATTTCCTTTCTAGGGACTGGTTTTTCTTCTTCTATGGTTCCTTCATCATAAATGTTAGTGTAAGGGGTGTTTTCAAGAATCTTCGTGAGAAAACTCTTCCCTTCACTAACGGGTAAACATAGGAAGGCTCCCCTAGAAGTCATATCGAGAATTTGTGTAGAATCTTTGCTAAGACCGTCATAAAAGTGTTGTAATAATGTTGGCTCGGTTATAGCAAGATCAGGGCCAGATGATGATAGCTCTAAAAGACGGGCCCATGCCGCACCTAGAGGTTCTTTCTCCTTTTGTTTAAAGGTTAGGACCTCTATTCGAAGACGAATAACACGGGAGATAGGGAAGAAAGCTAGGCAGAATTTGGATTGTAATCTTTCCCATTCTCCGTTTACACTATCTACGTTGCGAAGGTACCATCGTTTGGCTATTCCCGTCAAAGAAAACAGAAATAACTTCCACTTAAGGGTACCTCGCCTCATCCCTTGGATGTTGACACATGAACACAATTGTTCAAAGTCACGTAGGTGAGTGTAAGGATTTTCATCTTCATCCCCACAGAAAGATTGTTCCTGAACTTTGGCTATGAAGCTAGGACGAAACTCATAGCTAGGTTAAAGAATGGGATGTGATGATGGTGGTGGTTCCAAACTACGGTGAAAGGATCAAGATGCCCAAGAGGGGGGGGTGAATTGGGCTCTTTTTAATTTCTAAACAAGAATTAAACCTATAAAGAACCAATTAACCCCCTAGTGCCTACCGCTTGTGTGTCCTAGCTAGAAAGCGGTAACAAAGCAAAGGAAAGCGAAAACTTCCTAGACAATTCTAGTATAAATTGAAGGACAAATGCGGAAAGTAATGCGGGAATAAAGAGCTAAGAAAAAAGATGCTTGACACGGTGATGTTTTGCCGAGGTATCGAGGAGTCGACACTCCCCCCTAGTCCTCGTTGGAGCACCTCGCAAGGTATAGCTCCCCCTCAATCCCGCGCAAGGGATGAGTGCTCTCTACGGGCTGATTCTTCGCCACTCCGGCTCGGTGAATCGCCCACAACCGATCACACACGTCGATGGAGAAGGGCCGCCGACAATCTTCCGGCGATCACCTTCCTCCGAACACCACCGGACCGTCTAGGTGATGTCGATCACCAAGAGTAACAAGCCTCGAACTTTGCTTGACTCACTCAAGCTTCACAACTAGAGGATGCACACTTGAACTCTTGGATGAACTAGAGAGAGGATGGATGGATTTGCGAATCACTCTGTCTCTCTAGGGCTCTTGCTCTCTTCCCAACCTTCTCAACGAACTCAGCAACTCAAATGAGCAAAGACACCTTGGGAGAGAAGTGGGAGGGGCTATAAATAGACCCTCTGAAAACTGCCTCGGGCTGGCATTTTAAGTTGGCGACGGACGCTCCGTCGACTAGGCGACGGACGCTCCGTCGCATGCCCAACGGCTAGTTTTCTGTTCATAATTGAGGCGACGGACGCTCCGACGCCTAGGCGACGGACGCTCCGACGCCTCTGTCTAACGGCTAGTTCTGACACAGTGTTCCCAGCGACGGACGCTGCGTCACTGGGCGACGGACGCTCAGCCATAGCGTCCGACGCTGAAAACTGGCTAGGGTTTGAAAACACCCTCTCTGGAAGGCCGACGGACGCTCTTCGCAGCGTCCGACGCCTGGCCGACGGACAGCGTCCGACGCACCCTGAAAAACTTAGCCAGAAAACAACCTCTCTGGAAGGCCGACGGACGCTGTGGACTCAACCACCCAGCGTCGTCGCCTTTGTCCGACGCGTCGGACAGCGTCCGGCGCCCCTGCCAGGAGCGTCCGTCGCCCAGAAAATGATTTTGACAACTCCGTTTTTCGTCGCGATGAATGTGGAAGTTGTTCTAGGCTATCTTACGGTCACCATAGGCTTGCTTAGAGCTAAGGAAATCAAGTGTGCACCACACCTAAACATGAAGCTTTCCTAAGTCAAGCTACTAGTCTCAACCCCTCTTAATAGTACGGTCAAAAGTAAAAAGAGAAGCCCTATCTAATTCTAAGTGCCCTTCATCTCCTTATGGCACTTAGCCTATCATTCTAGGGTCTTCATCATGTCTCCTTAACAACCGAAACGATATCCATCTTGGGAGCTAAGTGATGACCTTTAGAGCCCATTTTCCTTGATCACCATGGCTAGGCTACACATAGCCTCTGTAAAACACACGTTAGCCATAATAATCTTAGATTGTCGTTAATCACTGAAACCAACTAGGGCCATGACTCTTCAATCTCCCCCTTTTTGGTGATTGACGACAATAGAACCTCGAGTATGGATAAGAGTTATGGTTAAGAATCAAGGGTGACTTGGAATGGTTGAGCAAGGGTTAGTAAGAAGGTAATGAAGTACACTTGCTCACCCAGGCCAAATCACAAAACATGGTACTTATGGATATGAATGAAGAAGCGGTACCTCATGATATTCTCAAAGGATGTATCGGAGTAAAATGTGGAAGATCAAATATCGTTAGGCAAAGAGATATATCAAGAACATGAAACAACTCACAAGATATATTAGAGAAACACAAGAGATTGTCACATGCAACCATATATACACATATATACATCAACCATCATCACATCAATGCAACCATATATACACATATATACATCAACCATCATCACATCACACATATAGACAAATGCATAGAAGTAGATATGATGAAAGAGAAAGGGGAAATAAAGAATACAAAGATCCAAATCCCTCCCCCTATCTCTATACTCAACCCTCTCTCTCCCCCTTTGGCGTCTAGCACCAAAAAACTACGAGTCTGGGGCTGGAGAAGAAGGCGAGGTAGCGGCAGCTCGGCGATCCAGCATAATGAAGTCCTGAAGGTCGGACTCGTCTGACTCATCTGACACGGTCTCTGCTGGTGTAGGTGCAACTGGGGGGGCCTCTGAAGCTGTCACTGGCACCTTTGGAGCTGCGGTCGCAACTGACTGTCGTGGAGACTCTACTGGTGCCTCGGACGGTCCTGCCTCAGTGGTAGCGGGCCTGGGGGCCCGACGAGTGAAGACTCGAGGCGAGGGGGACGTGGGCACTGCTAGTGCTACTAGGGACACTGCCGCTGCAACCTCTGCAGGCTGAGTCTGACCAGGAGAGGACACTGCCACTGTAACCTCATCTGCTAATGATATGGCATCCGTCTGAACGGCAGCTGGAGGTGTGGTGACTGTCTGTGCCGACTGCTCAAGTGCGATCTCCGACGACGCAACTGAGGACTGGTGAGTGCCTATCGCCGGAAGACATCCATGCGGTCTCTGGAGCTGGTGTGACCTGCTGAGGTGCTCCTGGGGAGTCTTCTCCCGTGATCTCCAGGTACGAAGCAGACAGATCTCGCGAGGCCTCTGCTAGAGTGGTTCCCCGGGTAGGAGTGAATCCCGTCTGGAACTCTCCGGGTGAACCTATCCAAGAGGACACCTGGGTCCTCGGAGTCTGGTACTCTGGAGAAGCTGCTGGCTGGAAGGGAGGTGTAGCTGGTGCCTGACTCTGCTGTCCTCTGGACGGTAACGCTGGAGTGGGCACCACTACTACTGGAGTCTGCGGTGGCGGAGAGGTGAACTGCTACTGCTGAGAGACTGCGGGCAACTGAAAGTGTGGCGTCGAGGTCTGCCCAGAGCTAGAGGCCAGAAGACGCTCAAGTAGAAGAGTCTGAGTCTTCTGGATCTCTACCTGCTGGAGCTGGTAGGCTAGGAACTGGCGCTGGAACTCATCCTGCCTAGCCTGTGTCTGTGCCTGAGCGGCCAGCTGCTGCTCAGTGAGCCTCCGTAGGTCTGCAGCCTGTCGTCTCTGCTCCTCTGCCTGACGAGATTGCTCCTCCTGCATCCTTGAGAATATAGAAAGCAAGGTAGCCTCTGAGGAGCTGGAGCCTGGAGCTGGAGCTGCTGCAGCTGTGCCTGACCCACCAGCCTCGTGGTCATGTGTCATAGGTGTATACTCGTGCACGGGCTGGTAGTCCTCGTCCGTGCTGTCAGAGTCGAGATCCTCTCTAAACACTGTCTCTGCAGCTGTATCGATCTCGGCGTCCAAACCAGCTAGCTCTGCCTGAGCTATCTGCTCAACTGTGGCATCGGCGACCTCGGCTGACTGTGGTGGCACTCCGGCCTGTCTCGTGCCTGGTCTGTAAGCTCTGCTGGGGCGAGGCAGCTGCCCATGAGCCACAAGCTGGCTCATCGAATAGACAGGGAACTCTGTAGCTGACCTCATAAGGGTGACTCTCATAACCCCTGACCCAGTCTTGGCAACTACCAAGTAAGAGATCCAGTGTGCGAACTGTAGCTGCCAATGACCTCTAAATCCAGCAGCTATGATGTCCTCGAGCTCGCTCACTATCAGATCCCATAGATCGAACTGCTCTTTCCGGACAATGTGAGCTAGGAGCCAAAGCTGAAGTCGAGTGATAGTATCCCTAGCTCCAATCCTGGGTAGAATGGTCCGTCTGAGAACCTCGTGGAGGATCCGAGCCAGAGGAGTGAGGTCTCGTGGCGTACGGCTCGAACCCTCAGTGAACGGCTGCTGAAAGCACGGACTGACAAAGTCTGTGGATGGTACTATGCCATCGTGAGGTCTGCGAGGAGCCTCCTGATCCCCATAGCAAAGGCTGTGGATCCTGGTAGGAGAGGATCCAAGGTGAAAGAGCTCTCGGAACCTGGCAGCTAAAACCCTGAAGTCACGTCCCTTATATGCGAAGTGAAGGAACTCGTGATCAGGTGAGATCCACAGAGAGGCGTAGAACTGATACACCCACTCCTTCTGATATGCCCTGAGCGACCCATCAGATCTGTCAATCCTTGGATGTACTGGAGATGCTGCAGGATCTCTGGACCGCCGATCCCCTCGATCTGAGTAGCTGGGCACACTCTGTGGGCCCTGAGGGGAGCATCGGTGTCAACATACGCTCGGTAGAAGTCCTCGTGCACTGTGGTATAGAAGTCTGGTCCGGCACGGGGGTCCCTCTGAGGTGGGAACCAGGACTGGAAGTCGACGAACCGAAGCATCTGTACTTGCTTTGCTGTAAGTGTCCTGACCTGGTGCCTCACGGGGTCTGGGAGCCGGGGTCCTGGAGGGCTGGGTGGAGCACCTGAGCCTCGGGAACGAGTGACACGACGGCTCATCAGCTCTCGAATGGTAGAGTGGCCCGCGGCCTCTGTCGGCCCAGTCGCTGGGACTGGCTCTGTAGCTGGTGCCTCTGTAGCCTCGACGGGCTCTGACACTGGAGGTGGAGGGGAGTCACTACGCGCTCCACGGCGAGGTGAGAGCCTCAAGCCGGCGCGACGTCCTCCTCGCTCAGCTCTCTCGGCTGCCTCTGCTACTGCAAGAGCGGCTACTGAATCCGGATCCATGGCCGGCCTCTTGCGCTTCCTCGAGATAACCTTTTGTTTGCCCTTCCCGCGGTCAGTGGGTGGACGCGGTGGAGGTGGAGGGTCACCACCACTACCGGGGACGGGACCTGCATTCTTCGTCCTGGCCATCTTTCCAAACTCTAGCAACTAAAACACTGACAGGAAGACTCAACAACCAAAGCACAGCTCCACTGCCAATCAGACACTGTCCCTGATCCTCTGGAACCAAGCAGATCAAAGAGTGGCACGCCGGCCCTGGACTGTCCTCGCGAGGCTTTGCCTCGATCCGTACTCGCGGGCTTTGCCCCGAGTTATCTGTCACTGCCCACTGTCTGAGTCTCTGATCAACTGACAAACTGACCCTGCTCGTCAGAGATAGACAGAGAGATATATACCATAAGCATATAACTAGAGGTACGAATCTATAGAAGCATGAAAATAGGAAAGAAAGGAATCGATTGATATTCACTGCCATACCTCGAGCCTCTGACCAAAAAGAGATTAGAAAAGAGATTTCCCGATCCGTCAACCGCCAACCACAATCCGCAAACCGTACTCTAATCAAGGCAGGAAGAGGAGTTAAAGGGTTTGGCAAGGTGATTTGCGAAAGAGAGTAAGAGTCAGTGAAAACGAATTTCACCTTGGCACCTTCTTGAAGAAGAACCCCTTGGCAAAGAGTGACCACCACGGCTTGAAGTACTCAGAGGAGTGGCAAAGCTAGAGCAAGGAGCACTTGGCGCGGCGGTGGAGCAGAGGAAGGGCTCTGGCGCGGAGTGCAGTGAAGGCACGGCGTCGATGGTGGAAGGTGCGCAGGGCAGGGATGGCGGTGCTGGGTGGAGAAACGCGGTGGCGCAGGGAGTAGGGATCCGTGGCGGCGCAGGAGGAGGCGCGGCGGTGCTGGCAAGGGCCACGGCGGGGCAGGGAGAACGGCGGTGAGAAGAGCGGCGGTTAGGGTTAGAAACTCGACGCGGCGGCGGACTGACCAGATCTGGCGAGACAGAGAGGAGATCGGGAGTTTCCAAAAAAAAATTCGCCGATTAGTTCGCGACGGACGGTCCGACGCATAGGCGACGGACGCTCCGTCGGCATGCGACGGACGCTCGGGGAGCGTCCGACGGCATCGTCCGTCGGGCTTCCAGAGCCGATTTAGAATGCCCAGCCGCATTGACCGCGACGGACGCTCCGCGACGGACGGTCCGTCGGCATGTGCCGGACGCTCAGGGAGCGTCCGACGGAATCGTCCGTCGGGCTTCCAGAGCCGATTTGGAATGCCCAGCCGCATTGACCGCGACGGACGCTCCGCGACGGACGCTTGGGAGAGCGTCCGTCGCTCTTTTTGCGGGCAAGGTTAATCTCCGGACGATCGCGACGGACGCTGAGGCAATTGATACCGAGCGTCCGTCGGCAGCGTCCGACGCATAAAAAGTGGAATTTTTTAAATTTTCTTTTTGCGTATTTCTCCCAACCAAGTTCCAATCCCAAGAAGATCCAAATAACACTTGATTGGACTTGATATGAGAATCATATCTCAAACACTCATTTTCAATTATTTTGCCATAGGCTTAACTTTAGTTTTTAGCTCAAAATATTCAAATGGAAGCGCCAAGGTGACATCATATGACCAAAAGAGGGGTAAATGAGGAACTTGAGCTTGGAATGCTCCCCCTAAGTGGAAAATCATAGAGGATGCTCAAGAAACTTAACCGAAAAGGAAAAGGGCAAACAACACACATGCATATGCTTATGCAATACGAAAAGAGAATCTAGGTTGCTTGCAAGTTTACACCGCGGTTAAGCTTTGTCACACGCTTTGAGGGCGGTTATCTTAACCGCGTTAGCCAAGCCTATGTGCATTACCATATTAAACATGTTATATTACATATGAATGCATGGTTCACACAAGATCATCTTTTAGTGAAATTTGAGTGATCAAGCACATTTAACTCGCTTCTCAACCTACAAAAGGTTGTTTCATCGAGTGGTTTAGTGAAGATATCCGCCAATTGCTCTTCGCTCTTAACTCCAACTAGTGTTATATCTTTCCTAGCCACATGATCTCTAAGAAAGTGATGGCGAATATCTATGTGCTTGGTGCGGGAGTGTTGAACCGGGTTGTTTGCAAGCTTTACGGCGCTTTCATTATCACACAATAGTGCAACTTCTTTTAAAAACACGCCGTAATCAAAGAGTGTTTGGGTCATGTATAAGATTTGTGCACAACTTGCTCCCATGGCAATGTATTCCGCCTCGGCGGTTGACAATGCCACACTATTTTGCTTCTTTGAGGACCAAGAAACAAGTGATCTTCCTAGCATGTGGCACCCGCCGGAGGTACTCTTCCTATCAACCTTACACCCAGCGTAATCCGAATCAGAATAGCCAACTAGATGGAAGGGAGCTCCTTTGGGATACCAAAGACCCATGCTAGGGGTGTGCCTTAAGTACCTAAGGATTCTTTTAAACCGCACAAAGGTGCGACTCCTTAGGGTTTGCTTGAAATCTAGCACACATACACACACTAAACATGATATCCGGCCTAGAAGCGGTGAGGTAAAGTAAGCTACCGATCATAGAACGATATAGAGTTTGGTCGACCGGTTTACCTTCCTCATCGAGATCGAGATGCCCATTTGTAGGCATTGGGGTCTTGATTGGCTTGCAATCCTCCATCTTGAATTTCTTGAGCACATCATAACTGTACTTCTCTTGAGATATGAAGGTGCCCTCCCTCAATTGCTTCACTTGGAAGCCTAGGAAGAAGGTTAGCTCGCCAATCATCGACATCTCGAACTCCTTGGACATCAATGCACCAAATTCCTTGCTATGACCTTGGTTTGTTGACCCAAATATAATGTCATCGACATATACTTGGCAAACAAAGATCTCTCCATCTAGCACCTTGGTGAAGAGTGTGGTGTCCACTTTCCCGATCTTGAAGCCCTTCTTGAGTAGGAAGTCCCTTAGCCTCTCATACCAAGCTCTTGGAGCTTGCTTCAATCCATAGAGTGCCTTGGACAACCTATACACATGATTAGGACAATTTGGGTCTTCAAACCCGGGAGGTTGTGAGACAAAAACAAGTTCATTAATGAAACCATTAAGAAAGGCACTCTTCACATCCATTTGAAAGAGTTTCATTTTATGGTGTGAAGCATATGCCAAAAGGATACGAATGGCTTCTAGTCTTGCAACCGGTGCAAAAGTCTCCCCAAAATCCAAGCCTTCAACTTGGGAGAACCCCTTTGCCACCAATCTTGCCTTGTTTCTCACAACCACGCCTTGATCATCTTGCTTGTTCCTAAACACCCACTTGGTGCCAATGATTCTTGCTCCTTTGGGCTTTTCTACTAGTGTCCACACTTCGTTCCGGGTGAAGTTGTTCAACTCTTCGTGCATGGCGTTCACCCAATCCGGATCCGCAAGTGCATCCTCCACACTAGAAGGCTCAACAAAGGAGACAAAGGAGTGATGTTCAACGTAAGAAGCAAGTTTAGATCGTGTTGTTACCCCCCTTGATGGACTCCCTATGATGAGATCTTGAGGATGTGCTTGAAGCATAGGTGTAGATCTTCTATTGATCACTTGGGGAGGAGGTTGCGGTGTTTCAACATTGCTTGCTTCGGCCTCGGCTTGATCTTGAGGAATGTGAGTGTCTTCTTGAGCTTCCCTCACTTGATCTTCTTCATCAACTTGAGGCGTGTGAGGTGGAGAAGGATCTTGATTCGCTTCATCTTCAACTCCTTCCACCTCTTGTGGGTTGATAGCACCAATTGGCATGTTCTTCATGGCCTCCCTCAAGGGTTCATCACCTATATCATCAAGATTTTCATGCTCTTCTTGAGAGCCATTAGTTTCATCAAACTCTAAGTCATACGTTTCTTCAACTAAGCCGGTGGCTTTGTTAAATACACGGTATGCTTTGGATTTAAGTGAATACCCAACTAAGAAACCAATGTCACATCTTCTTTGGAACTTGCCCAAGTGTTGGCGCTTCTTGTAGATGTACACTTTGCAACCAAACACTCGGAAAAAGGATATGTCCGGTTTCTTTCCATTCACAAGCTCATAGGGAGTCTTCTTGAGAAGCCTTTGGACAAATAGCCGGTTGGCCGCATAACATGCGGTGTTGATTGCTTTGGCCCAAAACTTCTCGGGGGTGTTGTATTCATCAAGCATTGATCTTGCAAGTGTGATAAGTGTCCGGTTCTTCCTCTCTACTACACCATTTTGTTGAGGAGTATATGTGGCGGATACTTCATGCTTGATTCCAACTTCATCACAATAGTCTTCAATCTTGGTGTTTACAAACTCAGTCCCATTGTCACTTCTTATCTTCTTGATCTTCACATCAAATTCATTTTGGGCTCTAGTTGCAAACTTCTTGAATATTGATTGAGTTTCTCCCTTGTCTTGAAGAAAGAACACCCAAGTGTATCTAGAGTAGTCATCAACTACCACCAAGCAAAAGAGATTGCCGCCAAGGCTAGCATAGGTAGTAGGTCCAAAAAGATCCATGTGGAGTAGCTCTAGAACTCTTGAGGTTGACATGAAAGCTTTGGTTGGATGAGTGTTTGCTACTTGCTTGCCAGCTTGACACGCACTACAAAGTTTATCTTTCTCAAACACCACATCCTTCACACCTCTAACCAATTCCTTCTTGACAAGCTTCTTCAACGTTGACATTCCCACATGTGCTAATCTTCTATGCCATAGCCAACCCAAAGAACTCTTGGAGAAAAGACATGTTTGCAAACTAGCTTCATTTGAGGTGAAGTCCACTAGGTAGAGATTGTTGTGTCGAAACCCTTTGAATATCAATGATGAATCTTCAATCTTGGACACAACTACCTCATTTGGAGTGAAGAGACATTGAAAACCAAGATCACATAGTTGTCCCACGGATAGCAAGTTGAAACTCAATGATTGTACTAGCAAGACATTTGATATAGATTGATCATTTGAGATTGCCACTTTGCCTAGACCTTGCACTTTGCCTTTTGAATTGTCCCCAAAGGTAATCTTGTCTTGCCCTTCACAATCTTCCTCAAGTGTGGTGAACATCCGGGAGTCACCGGTCATATGTTGAGTGCATCCACTATCAATCACCCAATGACTTCCACCGGTCTTGTAGTTCACCTACACACAAGCAACTTGGCGTTAAGCTTGTTGTTTGGGAACCCACACTTGGCGAGGTCCCATAGCCTTGTCCACCAACTCCTTAGCAACCCATAGCACTTTGGGCTTGTTCTTCATCTTTGGACCGAGAAAAACAACTTGAGGTCTACCCTTGGAGTCCTTGTTAATGATGAAGTGTGCATCATGAGCGAAAGGCCTTATGTGCTTGGGAAAGGTCTTGGGAGGTGGAGTCTTGCATTGGGATTGAAGATGACCCTCTTGACCACATCCAAAGCACTTCTTGGGTTTGGACTTTGGTGTGTCATAGTTGCTTCTCATAGCCTTGTTCTTGTAATAGTTCTTGGCTTCTATCTTGACCTTGGCCTTCATGATTTGGTTCTCCTTGAACCCAATGCCGGTCTTGTCGGTCTTCATGATAGTGTTCATCAAGAGCTCACTTTGAAGGTTGTGGCCCTTGGTGAACTTCTCCAATCCACTTGTAAGCTTGATCTTCTCAACCTTGAGCTTTGCATTTTCCTCTTTGAGAGACTTGATCAAGGTCATTGCATCCTTGTCATCTTGTTTGGCCGACTTGATAGTGAGTGGCTTGCTTGCCTTGAGGTTGATTAGCTCTTCCTTGAGCTTGGAGTTTTCTTGCCTCATCTTCACATAGTCATCATGCTTGTCGGCCTCAACTACCTTCTTGCCCTTGCACTTTGCATTTTGCTCACTAGCAACTTCATCAAGCAAGTCCTCACAAGAAGTAGCTATATCACACTTAACAACCGGGTCAATAGCAACATGTGTAGCAAGATCATTTGAAAGCAATTCATTAGCTATCACAAGTGTGCCATGTTCATTTTTAACTTGGTTGTAGTCATCTTTTAGCAAGTTGTACCTTGAATGGAGCTCTTGTGTTGACCTCTCAAGCTTATCATGTTTCTCATTTACTTGCTTGAGTGAGGCTTTGAGCTCCCTAGTGCTAGATGAGAGAGATTTATTCTCAAGCTTCAATTCATCATTAGCACTAGTCAAGTCATCAAGCTTAGCATGCAGGTTGCCATTTGCTTTCTCTAGTGATTCACTTTTGCCTTTATACTTCCTAATGAGCTTAGTATATTTCTTGCAAATTTCAATTAGCTCATCATAGGAAGGTGCCTCAAATTCATCATCACTATCATCACTAGAGCTAGCCTCATCATCACTATCCTCTTTTTGTACCTTTTTGTCACCTTTAGCCATGAGGCATAGGTGTGTAGAGGATGAGCCCGGAGATGACGGAGGTGGTGGCGGTGGAGTAGATGAACCAATCACCAAGGCGGCCACCTTTTCTTCTTCACTTTCATCTCCGGATGAGTCACTTGAGTCTTCAATGTCGGTGAGCCAATCACCAACAATGTAGGCTTTGTCATTTTTCTTCTTCTTGTGGAAGTTGAAGTTCTTTTTCTTCTTGAATGGCTTGTCATCCTTCTTCTCCTCATCACTTGACTCAACCTTGTTGCCCTTGTTGTACTTGAACTTATTGTTAGTTTTCTTGTTCTTGTACTTGTCTTTCTTTTCTTCGGGACATGCATGAGCCAAGTGTCCAAGTTTGCCACAATTGTAGCAATCCATCTTGGAGAGGGGCTTTCTTGAAGAGCTTGTGAAAAATTTCTTCTTCTTTGAGTCAAACTTGACTCCATTCTTGCTTAGCTTCTTCAACATCTTGGTTGTTTTCTTCACCATGAGAGCGAGATCATCATCATCATCATCATCGCTTGTGCTCTCATACACGACTTGCATCTTGTGCTTTCCGACGAGGATGCCTTGAGAGCCAAGTCCTTCTTTTCATCCTTCTCTTTTTCTTTCTTCTTGGAGGAGGAAGATGAGCCACTATCACCAATCTTCATGAACATCTCATGGGCATTGATCTTGCCCAAGATTTGTGTTGGTGTAGCGGCGGAGAGATCTCCTTGGTGAAGCACCGTGACGATGTGGCCATACTTCTCAATGGGCAAGACACAAAGAATCTTGCGTACCACATCGGCCGGTTCCATTTGGTTGAGACCGAGCCCATTCAATTCCTCTACAATAATATTTAGTCGTGAGTACATTTCATTTGCATTTTCATTTGCATGCATAGAGAAAGAATTTAGCTTAGCCATAACCAAGTGATAGCGTTCTTCACGCTCACTCTTTGTGCCTTCGTGAAGTGCACAAATAGTGGTCCACAATTCAAATGCGTCTTTGGCATTACGCACTCGGTTGAAGACATCCTTGCTAATGCCTCGAAAGAGTATGTTCTTTGCCTTGGCATTGTGCTTTTCAAAGTTGAGGTCCTCCGCGAAGAGAGTACCTCCCTTTGTGGCGGCTTTGAGCACGCCCACTTCAACGGCCTCTAGGTAGGCCTCCATACGAACTTTCCAATAAGGAAAGTCGTCTCCATCGAACATGGGAGGTGGTCCATCCCCATGGGACATCTTGCTCTAGGCGGTGAAGCCTAATTTAGAGCAACCTTGCTCTGATACCAATTGAAAGGATCAAGATGCCCAAGAGGGGGGGGTGAATTGGGCTCTTTTTAATTTCTAAACAAGAATTAAACCTATAAAGAACCAATTAACCCCCTAGTGCCTACCGCTTGTGTGTCCTAGCTAGAAAGCGGTAACAAAGCAAAGGAAAGCGAAAACTTCCTACACAATTCTAGTATAAATTGAAGGACAAATGCGGAAAGTAATGCGGGAATAAAGAGCTAAGAAAAAAGATGCTTGACACGGCGATGTTTTGCCGAGGTATCGAGGAGTCGACACTCCCCCCTAGTCCTCGTTGGAGCACCTCGCAAGGTATAGCTCCCCCTCAATCCCGCGCAAGGGATGAGTGCTCTCTACGGGCTGATTCTTCGCCACTCCGGCTCGGTGAATCGCCCAAAACCGATCACACACGTCGATGGAGAAGGGCCGCCGACAATCTTCCGGCGATCACCTTCCTCCGAACACCACCGGACCGTCTAGGTGATGTCGATCACCAAGAGTAACAAGCCTCGAACTTTGCTTGACTCACTCAAGCTTCACAACTAGAGGATGCACACTTGAACTCTTGGATGAACTAGAGAGAGGATGGATGGATTTGCGAATCACTCTGTCTCTCTAGGGCTCTTGCTCTCTTCCCAACCTTCTCAACGAACTCAGCAACTCAAATGAGCAAAGACACCTTGGGAGAGAAGTGGGAGGGGCTATAAATAGACCCTCTGAAAACTGCCTCGGGCTGGCATTTTAAGTTGGCGACGGACGCTCCGTCGACTAGGCGACGGACGCTCCGTCGCATGCCCAACGGCTAGTTTCTGTTCATAATTGAGGCGACGGACGCTCCGACGCCTAGGCGACGGACGCTCCGACGCCTCTGTCTAACGGCTAGTTCTGACACAGTGTTCCCAGCGACGGACGCTGCGTCACTGGGCGACGGACGCTCAGCCATAGCGTCCGACGCTGAAAACTGGCTAGGGTTTGAAAACACCCTCTCTGGAAGGCCGACGGACGCTCTTCGCAGCGTCCGACGCCTGGCCGACGGACAGCGTCCGACGCACCCTGAAAAACTTAGCCAGAAAACAACCTCTCTGGAAGGCCGACGGACGCTGTGGACTCAACCACCCAGCGTCCGTCGCCTTTGTCCGACGCGTCGGACAGCGTCCAGCGCCCCTGCCAGGAGCGTCCGTCGCCCAGAAAATGATTTTGACAACTCCGTTTTTCGTCGCGATGAATGTGGAAGTTGTTCTAGGCTATCTTACGGTCACCATAGGCTTGCTTAGAGCTAAGGAAATCAAGTGTGCACCACACCTAAACATGAAGCTTTCCTAAGTCAAGCTACTAGTCTCAACCCCTCTTAATAGTACGGTCAAAAGTAAAAAGAGAAGCCCTATCTAATTCTAAGTGCCCTTCATCTCCTTATGGCACTTAGCCTATCATTCTAGGGTCTTCATCATGTCTCCTTAACAACCGAAACGATATCCATCTTGGGAGCTAAGTGATGACCTTTAGAGCCCATTTTCCTTGATCACCATGGCTAGGCTACACATAGCCTCTGTAAAACACACGTTAGCCATAATAATCTTAGATTGTCGTTAATCACCGAAACCAACTAGGGCCATGACTCTTCATACGGCCCTTTGGAAAAGCAAAATGAGAGATGGATGATTCGTTCATGGTGTGACAAGGATAAAAATGAAAAAAAAAGATAAAACAAGGGTAATAGGACCAAAGGGTTTTAGTTAAAACAGCTACCGTTCCCCGGCAACGGCACCAGAAATGCTTGTTGGTATTTCTTATGACTATTGGATAAATCCGCAAGCGCACAGATTATACCATTGTAGCACTTCACCGAGAGTATTTCAGGTATCGTATTTTCCACATGCAACGAGTAGTGAGTTAACTAGGAATATGGATATGTCCTATGATGGATCAAGGGAGACTATGATAACTGGATTGAGAGGTTCGATATAGCTAAGATATCTAACAAGGTATAGCTGGTTATACTGGCTTTATCAGCCTTTCTCTTGTAGGAGGCGATGGGATAGATCAGAAAGAGGACAAAACTCTAACCGGACCGCGCCATCAAGTTGTATTGAAGCCCTACCTTTTAAGAACTTATCTGACACACGTGGAGGAATACAAAGACTAGATATAGCTGTCACCTTCTACTAGCATCCACAAACAATCCGTGCGATAAGCAGTTTATAAAGGTAAGATCTAGTCTAGACACCACATCTACACTATTCTTACTACTTTAACCCTTGCATAAGATTAAAGCACTCTACTTAAAGTAAAGCGATGAACAAGCACGAAAAGAAGTATAACAGTTATGCTAGAAGTAGAATATCAAATACTATAAAGAACTCATATGTATCACTTACAAGTGTTGAACTTACAAGAGAATCGCATCCGCTGAGGTACAACTCAGAGAAGACGCCAGACAGGCCTGGCTCTCCTCTAGGTTCTCCTCACTCTCTTCCAACTAGCATAACACTACTACAGAGCTCCGCTAAGATACTAAGGAGTAGTTTCTCCAATGAGGCATTAATGATAAGGGAGCTCTAGGGGTCTATTTATAGCTAGAGGTGGAGTAGGGGCTACTCCGGTGCCACATCAGCGATCCGCGTCACCTTCATCAACCACTGTTGGATCCAACCGACTTCGGAACTGCCTAAGGATCAAGGGTGACGATTTCCATCATGTGGGGAGTGAGTGAGGCGGTTGAGGGGGGTGAAACCGCCCTATGGGTGGTCGGCCGACCACCCATGCTGCCATGTGGGCCCTCCTGCACCTTCTAGATGGTGGCCCACTGGTCAGGGACCAAGTGGGGGCTTGTAGGGCCCACCTTGAGGTCGGCCGACCACATATAGTGGTCTGTGGGCCCCTCTGGTCCTTCTGGATGATGGCCCACTGGTCAGGGACCAAGTGGTGCCCTGGTGGGCCCTCCTTGAGGTCGGTCGACCCCCATGTGGGGCCTCTGGCCCACCTCTGCCTCTTGGGTGCTGGTCCCACTTGTCATATGCGTTGGATGTTGGTTCTGAGTTAATTTGTCATGCTAATCTCCTTGATGTGGGCCCATGGATCCTCGTGATGCGAATCTGAACCGTTGGGAGAAAACACACTTGGATCCAAGGGGTAGAAAGTGCTCTAGAAGGTGGTTCTTGGATCATGGGGGCTTGGGAGGTCTAGTGGTCCCACAGGGTGGTCGCCCGACCCCCTAAGTGGGCCCACTAGCTCCCAAAAGTCCCCATTTGTCATTACCTGCACTCTAATAGTCAAGGGACATGTGGAACTAGTTATTGGGTAAAATATGTTCATGTGATACTTGTTTTCCTTTGAATATGAGGATGTTGACGGTATTTTGATGGTGACAAAATAGCTCGTAATTACCGTCAACAACAGCTCTAGAAGAAAACTATCAAGGGCCCAAAAACAATCACCCTAGGCCCTCGGGCGCACTTGACCCTCGGAGGATCAACATTCTCCATCTTGCTTCGATCCCGCAGGAATCTGACCCTCGAGAGACATTGTTCACCTTGCCCGACCCCCTGGGGGACCAACCTTCCGCCTCGCCAGAGGTCTCCAAGAAGGCCCGACCTCTCCTTAGCTCCTGGAGAAACCCGAGTCCCCGGGGACCGACCTTTGGGGGCATTCTCAGCCTCGCCCGAGGTCTCCAAGAAGGCCTGGCCTCACCCGAGCTCCAGGAGAAACCCGAGTCCCCGGGGAACCGACCCTTGGCGGCATTCTCTGCCTCGGCCAAGCTCTCCAAGAAGGCCTGACCTCTCCCAAGCTCTAGGAGGAACCCAAATTCCTGGGGGACCAGCCTCAGGGGCATTCTCCGCCTAACCCAAGCCCCAGGGAACCCGACCCTCGGAAGGAGAGGGAAAGATCGTGTAGCACCGGAGTGTCTCCCACTACGACCGAAGGGACTACTGGGACGGCCAAATGGGACTACTGGGACCTAGGACAATAGTGGGGGAACAACCCCCTAGTACCGTCGAGTACCCTCGATACGGCTCTGGTCGTGTCCAACACCACTTGGCGCACATGTCTTCCCAGTGACAACGGTAACATCGACTATTCTTCCTACTCCTTTCTCTGGGATGTCAATGCATATATACTTTCCGCCCATACGAGGGTACCTAGTAGAATTGACGAAGCCCCCATCGCTCTAGTGAATGGGATGACCCCAGATTGACAGTCATCCCGTCCCCATGCTACAGGATAAAAGACCCTTCTAGGGAATGGAGAGGCGACACACTCCTAAGGCTCCTTTTTCTTTTCCCTCTTGCATGATCTTTTATGTCAAAACTCTGTAACCTGAGCCTTCCCCTTATATGCTATAAAAGGTGAGGTAGGGCCCAAACTAAAAGGAGGAGAGAACACTCCCTTTAGACGGAACACACACAACCTACCGAACCTCACCCAACACGCACAACACCAAAGACTTGGAACCCTTTCCTCTCGGTAGCTTCTAACCCCTACTACGAGCGCCTTGGCTCGGAGTAACACGAGTATCATAACTCACTGGATGTATGGCGTTCTTGACTGAACCAGTATACATTCTTATGTCCACTCTGTGCAACCATCCAATCCTAGACGCGCGGTACAAATTTACCGTTGATGTCTAGAGCGTCATTTTAGACGCCGACAAAAACCATGGAACACAATCACTGTTGTTACATAGGAGTAGTTACTACATTACATACTAGTTTAAAAAAAAGGAAAACGTACTTACATTCCATACTGTTGATGAAAAAGAACATTGCAATTTGCAAGCTTCTGCTATTCTTTATGCATCCGTACTGCCTTTGCAATGGTAGATTCATGCACTGTTCTAGCGTACCCCTTTTTACCTCCACATTGACTGAAGCTCTCAATCAGCTGTGTCAGGCTCTCATACGAGGAACCTCCTTTCTCCATGGCCACATGAGCTTTCTCCCCGTACTCCTTGGCCTTCCTCCTCCTCTCGTCCGCCTCTTCCCCTTCGCCCATCAGCGCCGACACCGCCCGCATGATGTCCCCACGCGCCACCGCCATGTTCTCGTCGTCGAAGAGCATCACGGGCGCCGTGACGCCGACGGGCACGCCGACGCCGAGCACGTCCACCACCAACCGCTCGTTCAAGAACTGGTCGGCGAAGTGTGGCCACGTCACCACCGGCACGCCGTGCGCCACGGACTCCAGCAGCGAGTTCCAACCGCAGTGGGTGACGAAACCCCCCACGGCGCGGTGGGACAGGATGGCGAGCTGCGGCGCCCAGCCACGCACCACGAGGCCGCGCCCCGCCGTGCGCGCCTCTAGCGCCTCTAGCCACTCCTGCACTTCCGGCGCGGCCACCTCGGCCTCCTTCACCACCCAGAGGAACGGCCTGCCGGAGTCCTCCAGTCCATGGCCGACCTCGAACAGCTGCTTCGGGAGCTTCCGCGCGATGCTGCCGAAGCTGACGAACACGACGGAGTCCGTGTCCTTGGAGTCGAGCCAGGCGGTCAGCACGCTCTGGTGGACGCCGCCGCCCGACGTGTCCCCGCGCGACGCCATGGCATCGACGTCCCGGTTGGAGAGGCAGAGCGGGCCAAGCGTCCACACAGGCTTGCCGAGCGCCGCCTCGTAGCACGACACGAACTGGCCCTCGAGGTCCACGAACGTGTTCACCACCACGCCGTCGGCCGTGCGCATGGCCTCCACGCACTTTGTCCAGAGCGCCTCCCACCCCGGCGTGTTAAGGAAGCCCGGCACCGTGGCCTTGGTCACCTCTACGTGCACCGGCATGCCTGGCACGACGAACCTCTCCTGGTCGTCGGCGGCCGCCGCGGTCAGCTCGTTTAACCCGTGGTCGATGCCGTTGACGTCGCAGAGCGAGAAGAAGCACGACGGCCCGTGGAAGAAGAGGCGAGGGATGCCGAGGCTTCTGGCCACGCCGGCCGTCCACGGATTGCACCAGTCGGAGATGATGCAGCTCGGGCGGCGCGCCAGCGCTCGCAGGTACTCCTCCAGCGGGCCGGCGAGCTTCTGCAGGGCGTTGAACAAGGGGATGAAGTGGCCGTTGTCCGTGACCTGGTCCACGTTCTCGATGCCCGGGGCAGGCCGTCGGTGTCCGTCGGGAACGGGAGCTCGACGATCTCGAGGGACAGCTTAGTGCGCGCGGCCTGCTCGGCGACGCCACGCAGCCGTGCGCCGTTCAGCGGTGTCATCACCAAGCTTGCGCGCGCGCCGCGCTCCGCCAGGAGGCGGGCGAGGTCGACCATGGGGATGGTGTGGCCCTGCGCCACGAGGGGACGATGACGAAGTGAGGTGGCGGTGGTGGCGCTGGCATAGCAGCAGCGGACTCCTCCGTGGGCGCCATGGACGTGCTAAGCTAGCTGCCTGCCAAGGACTTCGATCGGGCGCGCACCGCAGGAAAGGTTGAAATGGAGTGGCCTGTGTGTCTGAGACTGTGACCAGAAGGATCGAGGTGCTGATTTTATATGGGAGCGTATGTTATGCAAACTAAAGAGCTATGCAAATTATGCAAACTTTAATCTAGACCACTAGACTCTAATTCGATGATTAGAGGTAAAGGTGGGTTATTTTAGTACTTAAACCCCCCACTTATCCCATCTAATATAAGATTTTGTAAATCACCATAGCCCCACACGCCTGTACAGTTCCCTTCCATGTGCGATCCCCAATCCTCGTAGGTACGGCGGCGGCGCATTGAGGTCCGGCTGTGCTGCCTGCAAGAAGCAACGTGTGTGTACAATGGGAGGAGAAAATGTGTATGGCTGTGTGGGTCCTCCGGTTGGCGGCCACCGTACCTCCGACATGGATATGCATATATGGAACCTGCCGCCAAGAGCGAAGCTTGCTGGGCCATCGTCTCCGGCTCCGGTGCGTGAATCAGAGCGTACATGTGCAATGTAATAAGATAACAATTCAGAAACACAATCGCAAGCACAAACGCAACAAGAAAGCTGAGGCAAGCCCAAGAAGAAGAAAAAGTCTAGAACGAGAGATGGGAAGCGAAGGCAGCACAAGCCTAGCGGCTTGGGGAGCTGCGTGCGCGGTCTACGGCGGCGCCGCCGCGGTGGTGTACTACGCGGCGGACTCCGGGGCGCTTTGCAGCCCCTGCGACGCCGCCGTGCACGCTGCGAACCTGCTGGCATCGCGCCACGAGCACATGCCTCTTTCCATGGCCGCCGTGGTGGCTGCGTCTGGCGTGTACGACGACCTCTTCGCGCCCGACGACATCGACGCGGCGTCGTCGTGGCCGACCGTGCCCGCGCACTCACAGGGGCAGGGCAGCCTCCAGAGCGGCAGCTCGTCGACCAGCTTCACCAGCAGCAACAGCGGCGCAGAGGTCTGCGGCGGCGCCGTGAAGGTGTACTACGCGTGTGGGGCTAGGGTGATTTGCAAAATCTTAGATTAGATGAGATAAGTGGGGTATAAGTGCTAAAATAATCCACCTTTACCTCTAACCATCGGATTAGAATTCAATGGTCTAGATTAGAGTTTGCATAGTTTGCATATCATACGCTCCCATTTTATATAGTCATGATTGGAGGCTACTCTTCTTTTTTTCCACAAGTAAGCTCGATCCTCTCAGGTTTTTTAGCCAAAATTTTGTAAACATTTTGGTAACATTCGTAGACTCATTTGATGAATACAACAAAAACGCCTTGTAGTATTACTCCTCCGACAAACGTATCTCACTTGTTTGGAGTGATCCAAATTGGGTCACCGCAAACACAATTTGATTGTTTTCACAGGAGCATCAGCCTTGTGTTCGACTATCTGGCTCACAAGGAATGATTTGTTTATGTCAAAAATAAACTTTTTTATAGATACTGTTTTGGAGGACATATTGGCTCCGATTCTAGACTCTATTACAGCGTGGGATCAGCACAAGACTTCCATTGTGGAGGCATGCAGGCTTTTAGAGTTTACCGTCATGTTTCTGTTTGCTTATCATGCATGAAGTTTTTCTTATCGTCTTGAACATTAGGATTGGTTTATATTTTTCTTATGTCTGTAATAATTAGACTAATTCTTCTTCCTAAAAGAAAGATGGAGTCGGAACTTTTGTTTCTATTATTTAAAAAATTTAAGAGTCATTTGATCTTCAGAAAGCAAAGCAAATGCACGCGGCTGAAAACCTTAAAATTCTCAACTGAACTCCAAACATCAGTGTGCTGTACTTATTTTCTTTTTCTAGAAAGGCTGATGTTGTCAGAACATACATTTACAAGCTTGATGTTCTAGTATGGAACATGAGGAACCCTATATTTTGATCTTTTCTATTCTATGATGCACAATCTCCGGCCTCTCTAAGTTCATCCACGGCAGTCGGACATAGAACATCAGAGTTCCTTGCAAAGTTTGAGTTGGAGATGTCGAACCGTTTTGCTTTTGCAGGAGCCGCAGGCACCATCGACGCCAGCAATTTTGGCGCCATCGATCTCACCAGAAGATTGCACAACAGCGTGAGATTTCCAATGATCTTGCCTCGTCGTGTCTGTGATATGGAAAATTAAACACAACAAAGACGCCCTTCTGGAAACTTGGTTGGGTTACATAGACTTGGAGCTCAGAGTTCTATTTAATATTCTAATTCATCTTGTAACTGGACTATGTACTATGCTATAATATGCATTACTCTAACTCGTATGAGCACACAAGAAGAAAAGATTTGATCTTTACCTGATGTAAGATCGTTTTTTTTAAAAAAACCATCCTTAATTTTGTTTATAAAACAAACAATGAAATGGTTAAAATAGTTAGGTAAAAAATAAAATTCTAGCGAAATAAATAAATAAACCCCAAGCATCAGCGGTTATGCTGTTCACCGCCTGCTGTGTTTATATCCGTCTTATGGTTCTTCCAGTTAACCTTTTTCACCGGATCTTAGATCCCAAAGGCAGGTTCTCGGTGAAATCACGTTATCTGGCTTTGATTCAACTATAGGTTCCCAACTTAAACAAAACTATTGTAAAAAAAAAACCTAACAAAATTATTTGGAAGCTAAAAGTTCCAATGAAGATAAAAAAATGTTTTTGTGGTATCCTAGTAAAGGAGTGATTCTAAAAAAAAGATAACTTATCCAAACACAACTATCCTATTAAAGGAGTGATTCTAATAAAAGATAACTTATCCAAACGCAACTGACAAGGCAGTGAAAAGTGGAAAATGAGACAATTAAACACCTATTGGTCGTTTTGATTATATACAGAAATGATTTGGTG
Organism: Microstegium vimineum; assembly: GCA_022036555.1. Lineage (NCBI taxonomy): Eukaryota > Viridiplantae > Streptophyta > Magnoliopsida > Poales > Poaceae > Microstegium > Microstegium vimineum. The sequence goes on along the minus strand of CM039121.1, from coordinate 39,791,343 downwards.
TTTGAAAAGAAGCATGCTTATTTTCTTTTGCAGGTAGTACATTTGGTTATCCATAGACTCCACACATGGGTTATCCTCAAGAAGCTTACATGGCAGGCTTTAGTTGCACTGATCACGCAAGTATTAGGATTGATAGTGAGTATCATGCTCTTCTTTTGGTTTTTAGGGCTTTTGCTTTATGCAGAGGTCGGAAGTAGATTCATAAATCAAAGCTCGCACATTCTCAACCGAACTCCGAACTCGGAACAGTCTGAGCATACATTTAAAACTAGGGGTTATATCTACCATCGTCTACTCGTGTTGTCAGGACAAAATTTTACAACCTTGATTTTCTAGAACAGAACATGAGCAATCCTATTTGGCTACTTTTATCTCTTGTATGATGCGCAATCTCAGCCTCTCCAAGCTCATCCGTGGACCGTGGGCACGCACTGGGCACCGAACATCAGATAGGCAAGGATGCCCTGTGAATTCCTTGGAAAAGTTTCAGATGGAGATGTTGTCGGGCCGTTTGTCAGGAACCGCACCATCGATGTCAGCATTCTTTTGCGTCATCGATCTCACCAGAAGCTGCACAACTGCCTGAGACCTCCAAATGATCTTGCCTCGTCATGTGTTACGGTAACTGTAGGTTAGAGTGGCTGCCGGCGAACAAGCGCGGCGGGGGAGCACGGCAGTACGGTCTCAGAAGCAGATGAGCACGGCAGAAAAGTAGAGTCGGGGGGCTGCTATGCTGCCTTTGTGTGCGTATGTAATAGAAGTTCGCGGAGTTCACAGAATGGCAGAAACCTGCAACGTTGTAATGGTAGATATCCACTCCGAAATCGATCTGAATCCGTACCATTTTCGACATCCTAAAAAATCTGATTTTCTATGCGAAACCATATAATATCCTATCTGCACCGAATCATATTAAAAAAATAAAATTCGGATACGAGGAAACTATTATCCGCACCGATCCGATCCGTTTTTCCATGGTTCCGAAGCTAACGGGTGACGAGGCCACGGTAGTTTCTGACTTCCCGCAACCACAGTACATCATCTTATCATCCTATTAGCTACGTATAGATCTGAAACTTCGAACAACCTTTTCTATTTCCATTACTTCTTTTTAAATTGCTTTTTTGTCCCCCCCCCCCTTATTAATTTCTCTTACTTCTTACTTCTTATATTTTTTATGATTTTATTTATTTCATATTCCTTTTTATTTACGTAATTTATTCCATTTTCCTTTTTATTTTTTATTTCTTCTTTTTCCTTTTTTCTTTTTTTCTTAAAGTTATTTTTTATTTATTTTCATTTTATATTTAAATTGTTTTACTTTCATTTTTCTTGTCATTTCATTTTTTATTATTTTATTTTATTAATTTCCCTTTTTCTTTATTCTTTTGTCTAGTTTGCTCTTTTTACTTATTGTTTTCTTACTCTCCCTAAAAATGATATATTGAAATACTCCTCTTATAACAGAAATGATCATTCTAAGGCAGTTAACTATTTATGATGTGTATTTTGAATTATGTGATATTATTATTGTTTTTATGATATATTACATGATGTATTATGTATTGTTGTCATAGTATTTTAAAAGTATTTTATGATGTAATATTATCCGTGTTTCATACATTTTGTCTTTTATCATGCTTATATAGTACATGTGAGGTGTTCTATGGTGTATTATGCTTATATAGCTACAAATGATGTTCACATACACGATGTTCATGTAGTATACATTTGATGTTCTATAATGTATTTTTGATTATCTGCACCGTATCTTTAAGATGTCCATGGTGTATTCTGAGATGTTTATATAGTATAAATATGATGTTTAACATTGTATCATTTATTATTCACATAGTATCTGTGAGATGTTCCTTGATATATTTTAGGTTATTCAAGTGGTATCATTACGATGCTATTTTTTATTTTTCTCTATTAGCTTGTACTTGTAGTAATCACATAGTACTCGCTAGAGGTTCTATGACATATTTAAGGTTGTTCAAGTAGTATACATGTAATGTTTTATGATGTATTTTTAAATGTTCAGAAGTATATATAAATGGGTTATTTTTAGGTTTTTCTTTTTGAAAATACTTTCTTAAATACTTTAAATGTTCATGTAGTGTCAATCTTGTTTATTTTGCTCTGGTTATAATACTTTAATATTTTATTTTCTTTGTTTTTAGATTTTTCTTTTTTTAATTCCTATAATAATCCATGATATATATATATATATACACGATGTTCACATAGTATATATGTACTGTTCTTCCATGTGTTTTGAAATGTTCTATATGTATTTTAGAAATTTAGATTGTTTAAGTAGTATTCGTATGGATTTCCCTTTTATTTTATCTATTGTGTGATTTTCCTTTATCTTTTGTTATTATTTATTAATTTTTATTTAGGTTATTTATTTATTCAATAACTTAAATTTATTTTGTATTTTTTGTTTTTCTATTATGTTTTTACATTCTTAAGTTATATATTTTCGTAAGATACATTTGATGTTTGTATAATACACATGTGATGTTCTATAATATGTTTTCGGGTGTTTATGTAGTATAAGTTCGATGTTCGCCTAAATATGATGTTCTATGACATATTTATTTGATATTTGTGTAATATACATGTGATGTTTTATGATATTTTTTTAGATATTCAAATAATATAAGATTAATTTTTAATGATTATTTTCAAGTATTCATATGTTACTTGTGGATACTTTTTGGACTTAAATGATTTGATATCCTTTAATAATTGTTTTTTGTATTTATCACAAGGGCAAGTTTATGGTGCAGTGGTGGGGATTGTCATTGTTAAACATTAGAAATCTTGTGTTCGAGTCCATCAAATGTTCTAATTTTTTCAATGATGGATTTTTCTGGGAGGAAGGGATGTGGCCTGCTTGGAGCGAAGTGGGCTGTACTTGGAGGAAGAGACGTGGGCTGCCAGGAGCGAATCGTCGGAGCCACGGTGGGCTGCCAAACTGAAAACAGCCCAATTTTCCCGCTAAGTCTACCGGCCCAGCTGGCTGTAGACAGCAGACCTCGAGTCATTTGGGCCGAAGTACTCGCTGTTTCTAAAAGGAATGTATTTTTAAAAATAGTGGTATATTAAAATTTATTTAAGTTTGATTAGATTTTTATAAAATAATATCATACTGAAATCATTAGATTCATGAAAACATGTTTTTAGTATATCTATTTCAAACCATATGTCTATTGTATTATTTTTATGAATTAGTCAGATTTAATATAGTTTGATTTTGATCAGATTTAAAGCTATATTTTTTTATGAGGTACTCCCTCGATCCCAAATTATAAGATATCAAAATAATCTTATAGTGTCAAAATATCTAAAGTTTGACCAAACTTATATAACAATATAATAATATTTATAATTCCAACTAAGTAGCATTTGATTTTTTATCAATTATATTTTTATAGTATGTCTATTTGATGTCATAAATTTTTATAGTATTCTCTATAATTGTTGATTGAACTTAAGATACTTTAATTCTCCAAGATTTTTGAAATGTGTTATAATTTGAAATGGAGGGAGCGCTAGCTAACTAGCGAGGGAATCATCGACGGACGATCCGCGACGCAACGTGGATAGTTGGACAGATTCCTTTGCAAGGCTACCACTGTGCGCCGGACTGCCGGAGCATGCCAGCGACGTTGAGCTCTTGAGCCTGAGGATTGAAGGCCATATACCCATATGACAATTGTTTGCTTAGTTGTATATCACCTAAAGCGTTGTAAACTTACGCACATCAGACTTTTGACAAACAAGAAAAAAGGTTTTTAACGGAATCATAATTTATTTGTAGTGGGATATTTGAAAGGAACGTAATCAATAACTTTTCAAAAAAAAACAAGACACCCAAGGGAAGTTATGAACATATGTAGGGGTGACATCACATAATACAACTTTGTAATGCATAATGCAGACATTACAGTTTAGCCGGCGTCCAGTGGTTTCGTCGGTCCTTTTGCGGGGGTTGGTGGTTGGCGCTTCAGCCGGTTCCCTTTCCATTTCAAAGCGGTTGGGGGGCTGTTGTGTTGTTTCAGTATTTCCTATGACCCCGACTGAGGTTGTCGCTTTTTTCTTATTTTTTCTTTTTGAGTTGAGTTTGAAACCATATTTTGTTTTTTCTCGGCTAATAAAAATAAAAGCAAAATTGCTGCCGCTGTTTTAGAGAATTGCCGACGGATGATCTGTGACGCAACCATGATAGGTGATGGTCGGTTTGATTCTACCCTACCACCGTTCATCGGAGCATGCCAGCAACGTTGAGTTCTTGAGATTGAGCGTCGAAGGCCTTATACCCGGCCAGATGACCATTGTTTGCTTAGTTGGATCCCCTAAAGCATTGCAAACATATGCACGTCAGCCTTTTGACAATAAAAAAAAGGTTTTTGACGAAATCATAAAATATTTCTAGTGGCATATTTGGAAGGTACGTAATAGAAGAACTTCTTTTGAAAAAACAAGACATGGACAGATCTAGCATTGGGGCAGGGTGGGTTCGAGCCCTACTACCGCTGCTCGAACCATGGAACTCCTAAGCTTGAAAGAAAAGGCTAGGGATGAAAGATTATGAGATAAGTCCTGTCTTGCTTATTTTCTAAATCCACCACAAGATACCCAAGGAAAGTTGCGAGCGTATGCAAAGATGACATCACACAATACAACTTTGTCAAGGGCGTTCAGCCCCAAGACAGGAGAACCTCGGCTGTGGAGTTCATAGCCGGAGTTGGTACTGGCGCTGGGGTTCTCCCCAGTACGGCCAATGGTGAAGAGGTGGGATTAAGACAACATAGGGAGGTTAGAGAATTGGTTTCTGATTGTTTCCTCCATCACGTCTGATTACAACCACTATATATATATAGAGAGAGAGAGAGACTCCTAGGCCAATTCAAAGACTGGAATTGAAAGCTATAAATCCGTTAAACTTAGCCTTCCTTGCATGTAACTCAAGACAGGAATTAAAAGATATAAATTCCCTAAACTTAGTCTTCCTCGCATGTTGCTTTCCTTTATCTGCTCTTGGCGCCAACTGGGTGCAATCACCATGCGCCTAGGCCTTGCTGGAGCCATCAGTGGCTTTGGTCTTGTGCTGCCTGCAGGAGTAATGGCGCCCCCACATGACAACTTTGTAATGAATAATGTGGACAATACAGTTTAGCTAGTCTTTGGACCTTTCGTCGACCCTTTTTGTGAGGGTTGGGGGTTGGAGACTATTGTCTTCTTTTGGTATTTCCTACCGCCCTCTAGTCACCACTTTTTTTCTTTTCTTTTGTTGAGTTGTGTTTGTAGCCCCATTTTGTTTTTCCTCGTCTAATGAAAATTATTTACTTTTTTTTAGTTTAAAAAAACACTTATGCAACTTGTTGTAATTAAGTAGTCGCACAAACACCTATGCAACTTGTTGTAATTCAGTAGTCGCACAAATGTTACACTTGGATATGGGGTTCCATAAAAGTTCAATGAAGATGGTGCTTTACATCGTACAAAAATGAGACGTCTTTGGTTGGAACCATGCTATGTGATAAAAAATGTAATACTTCTGTCTACATGAACCATAATGTTTCGTTTTTTGCTTCAATACTAAGATATGCATTACATTTTGCTTGTTTGATTTGCATCATGGCACATCTTGTATTGTTAGCACAAATAATATACTAGTAGATCTACAGAGTGTGGTATATATCAGAAACCCACTTATTGTTCACTATGTGCTAGGATATGGAAGCAGTAAGATCTTAAGTCTTCCGAACAAATGAGCTTGTTTGATTCACTCCAATATCTAGTCAACACGGTCATCGAGAAGTTTTCACACTACATGGCATGAGAAACTCAAATAGGAATTGGCATAGCGGCATGCCTCTAGCTGCTTCATCATGATTTACTTATATACTATAGAAAGATTCAAAGGAGAGCTCCAGACAGCTCATCCGTTTTCGCTTTCTAGTATCGATGGAACATTGTGTTTATGATGACCCTTTGACCAACAGGATTTTTGCATGAAACAAGAACAAGCTGTGTTCCGCTTGACCAGCAGGCCTATTCTGGGCTGATGCGCTCCGGGCACAGAAAGTATATTTCGTTTGGGCAGAAGTTAGCACTTCCAAGTTTTACAACAGTTAAAATAGTTTGAGCTATCTTGCAAGGCTACCACCGTCCACAGGAGCATGCCAGCGAGGTTGAGCTGTTGAGCTTGAGGGGTTGAAGAAGGCCTTGTACCCAGATGGTCATTGTTTGCTTAGTTGTATCCCCTAAAGCGTTGCAAACTTACACACATATCAGCCTTTTTGACAAGCAAGAAAAAGATTTTGAACAAAATTGTAATTTATTTCTGGTAGCATATTTGAAAAAAGTGTAATAAAAGAATTTTTTTTTCAGCAGTAGACAAGACGTTCAAGGGAAGTTGTGTGAGACTATGCAAGGATTACATCACAAATTCAACTTGGCAATGCATAATGTGGACAGACACTACAGTTTAGCCAACATCTGGTCGTTTCGTCAATCCTTTTCGCGTGGTTGGTGGTGGGCGCTCCAGCCGGTTCTCCTTTCATTTCAAAACGGTTCGGAGATTGTTGTCTTGTTTTGATATTTCTCTCCTTTTTTTAACCCTATTTTGGTTTTTCTCGTCTAATAATAAAAATCATAGCAAAACTTTTATCACTCCAACCACATTTGCTCGAGCCACATACAACTCATCCTTTTTTCCCATTTCGAATTTTATATATACATTTTTTTTAAAAAAAAAGGGGGGGAGAGGGGAGAGCTTGTGCTCGATAAAAGACCGTATATTCTTTGATAAACCAAGAGCCATACGCCCCTACTTATTATAGTAGTATTCGTTATCTCGTATACCTGTGGTCTGTGCCTCTGCCTGTGGAGCTCGCAGAAGCAAGAGCGAGCGACGGCAACAGAAGGTCAGAAGCAGAAGCGTACGAGAAGGAGGAACCTGCGTCGCCGGCGAAAAGGAAAAGCGAAAAAGAAAAACACACACAAAAACATAATTTGAAGGCGACAGCAGTGAGATGTTTGAACTTTGAAGGCAAAGAAAGGTTCAGTGCAAGAGGCCCGTGAGGGTCACGCGCGTAAAGCCAAAAAGGATGGGCCTAACAGCTATTAGCCCACACTCCACTCCAACCACTGTGCAAGCAGTTGGAATGCTGCATCTCCTTCCTTCCTTCCTTCCGATTCCCCGAGAGCACTCGTTCCTATCCTCGTGGGTTGACACGGAAATTTAATTACCACCCGCTTGGGGCTCCACTAGTGGCTGCGAACTAGAATATGTGCCGATCACTACGCTCCATTCCAGTAAAGTAGCAAATGACGCCCTTTCGCCGTGAGTACTCCACTCGTGTGCTCAAGTCACGTCCAGGTCAGGTCAGGGCACGACGACGGCACGTTGCCCTTGCCCGACCCGACCACAGTTTCGAGCCTGGCCGCCACGCGCTGGATCGGGGAGAGAGCGAGCGTTGCAGACCGTCCATTTTGGCCACACGGAGGCTGTGCTAGGTACCAAACACGTCAATCCTACCGTTGTCGTAACTAAAATTTTACTAGCTGCGACCCGTCTACTAGTTGGATGTATATACTGCTATTACTACGCGTGCAAAGATGTTTTTTTGTTCACTTCAGCTAACTGTATTTGAGTCATACCGAGATGGTACCGATAACTCGATAAGGACTTGTCTGATACGCATGAATTTATCTTAATCCACGTATATTAAAGTAGATTAGAGTAGAATTAAATTAAGTTTCATTTCAATTCACTTCAATGCATATGGCTTGAGATAGCTATATATATATCCAAACAAAACATAAGAGGAGATGATTTCCAATTTTTTTTAGTGTTGTCACTCTTTTGGTAGTTTTTGGTGTTGCCAAAAACATGAACACCGGAATTCAAAATCCTGCTCTCAAGATATTTATATATATATATATATATAAGTTTTGTAGTTTAGAGATATGATGTATACTGGTTCTTGTAATCTTATTATCGACTCCGAGGGAATTTTGTTCATCTTTCATCAATGGTTTGCCAACAGCCTCATGTCCTGTCTTCATTTCTTCTCATATATGCAACAAATGCTACTTTTGGGTCTTCTTTGAAAGCATACGAAGTTTTGTGGCTTGTGGTTTTTTTAGGGCAGCATTGAATTGAAGCTGACCTCGCTAAGAATTATTTCATCCGTTTAAAATTTTAAGTCATTCTATATTTTTTAAATATGTAATTTTTTTATTATGTATGTAAACACAATGTTTATTTAAGTGAATAGTAGAATCTATGTAGGTATAAAAAAAGTCATGATTTAAAACGGAGGAAGTAAGAACCAAAGGTGTCGATTTTTAAGCTTTTGGAAAAGTTTTTTTTAAAAAAAAGTAAGGGCCTGTTTGGAACGCGGGATTTTTTCCTGTTCCTATATTTTTTTCCTGTGAAAATGAATTAATTCTTGTGAAATTCCTACGTTCCAAACAGGTCCTAAAAAGGGAATGTTTGAACGCGGACCCACCCGAAGTTGCAAAATAAAAGCACCTATATATAACTTATATAAGTGTTGAGATCTGATGGCTACAAGTGCAACTGAATTATGAGACACTTTTAGGTTTGGCGTAGAGTGTGTACTGCATTACAAGACAATTTTATAAATGCAAAAAAAAAAGCATGAGAGAATATCCTCACCTCACTGACAGGGAGTGACCAGTAGCCCACTCTGTCCCGACCCCACCCGTCAGCTCGTTCGTTCACCTTCACTCACAATCACTCTCTCCCCTGTCTGTCCACGATTAGCGAAGGTTCACTCCGTTAATCCCTCGGTAACCAAACGACCTCCCTCCTCTAATCTCCGCTCCACCACGTGCACCACCCTGTGTGTCCTGGAGGCTGGAGTATAAGACAGCGGCCTCCCCTTCCCAAACCCCCTGCTTGCCGGGCGCCCGACCTTATCTCCTCCTCCATCTCCACCCCCGAGATAATTCCACGCCTCCTCCTCCGCCCCGCCACCATGGAGTCCGGCCTCGTCGCAAGCCACCGCCTCCGCCTCCCGCTCCCCTCCGCCTCCGCCGGGCACCACCAGCAGCACCACCTCCTCCGCCACCGCCACGCCCACGCCCCGGCGGCCGCCGCGCCCCTCCGCCTGAGCCTCCCGCGCCACCTCCCACGGCCCGCCCCGCTGCGCCTGCCCGCGGCGCTCCCGCTCCGCCCCTACCTCCCACCCCTCCGCGCCTCCGCCGCCTCCGCGGCCCCAGCGGCCGGGGACGACAACGCGGCGCCCAAGTTCCTAGGCGTGGAGACGAAGACGCTGAAGAAGATCGTACCCCTGGGGCTCATGTTCTTCTGCATCCTCTTCAACTACACCATCCTGCGGGACACTAAGGACGTGCTGGTCGTCACCGCCAAGGGCAGCAGCGCCGAGATCATCCCGTTCCTCAAGACCTGGGTCAACCTGCCCATGGCAATCGGATTCATGCTCCTCTACACCAAGCTCGCCGACGTCCTCTCCAAGGAGGCGCTCTTCTACGCCGTCATCTTCCCGTTCATCGCCTTCTTCGGCGCCTTCGCCTACGTGCTCTACCCCATGCGTGACGCCATCCACCCCACCGCGCTCGCCGACCGCCTCCTCGCCTCCCTCGGCCCCAGCTTCCTCGGACCCGTTGCCATCCTCCGCGTCTGGAGCTTCTGCCTCTTCTACGTCATGGCTGAGCTCTGGGGCAGCGTCGTCATATCCGTCCTCTTCTGGGGGTTTGCAAATCAGGTACCTGTCCTCTCTGTCTCTGTCACAGCTAATAATTTAATACTAATAATGGTTCACCTATTACTGAACTGCTAGTGATTCATGGCTAGACATTTTAAAATTGCAACCAGTAATTGATGCTTGCTCTGTTGTGGACTCTGAATACCCCGTTTCCAAAAAATAAACGTAGGAATTGATGGTGGGGCATGGTTGTCTTTATGCGCAGAAATTAACAGAGTTCCCTTGGAAGATCAAGTGCAGTTGTCCTATGTGCAGCTTGATTATTAATCTTCAGGTGCTTTTAATCATTGCAGATTACTACAGTTGAAGAGGCCAAAGAGTTCTACCCGCTGTTTGGGCTTGGTGCCAATGTTGCCCTCATCTTCTCTGGGCGCACAGTAAAATATTTCTCAAACATGAGGAAGAATTTGGGTCCTGGAGTGGATGGTTGGGCAATTTCGTTGAAGGCCATGATGAGCATAGTGGTTATACTGGGTCTTGTCATCACCGGTATCTATTGGGGAGTGAACAAGTTTGTTATTGATAACTCATCTATGCCCGTGGTTGAGCGGAAAAAGAAGGTTGGCACTGGCAATTTCCTACTATTCTTCTGCTTGTGCTTATGGATCTCTCCTTAACAATTCTGCAAACATAACCTTTCAGGACAAGCCAAAGCTCAGCCTGGGTGAGAGCTTGAAGGTTCTGTTGTCATCTCGGTATGTGAGGGATCTTGCCACATTGGTTGTTGCTTATGGAATAAGCATTAACCTTGTCGAGGTGACATGGAAATCAAAATTGAAAGCACAGGTACGTTAATCTAAAAGCATGCATTCTGGCCTGTTAGTAACATATACACACATTTACAGTATAGTTACCAACTAATTTTCCACTGGTGTCTTGCAGTTCCCAAGCCCGAATGAATATTCTTCATTCATGGGTGATTTCTCAACTGCCACTGGCATAGCTACATTTACAATGATGTTGTTAGGGAGAGTAATCTTCAGAAAGTTTGGGTGGGGAGTTGCAGCCACGATCACGCCTTCAGTGTTACTTCTCACAGGAGTTGGGTTCTTCTCACTGATTTTGTTTGGTGAGCCATTGACTCCTCTTATGACCAAGTTTGGGATGACGCCTTTGCTTGCGGCAGTCTATGTTGGAGCAATGCAGAACATTTTCAGCAAGAGTGCAAAATACAGTCTGTTTGATCCTTGCAAAGAGATGGCATACATTCCTTTGGATGAGGATATGAAGGTGAGTCTCCAAAAATTACTGATTCTTGTGTAGATTCATATCAAATGCACATCTTGCCATAAATGACACTTGTATTGGCATGAGTGCTCCAATGAGCAGAAGAATAATTAAAGATTGCAATACTGTTACCTGATTACTTAACCTCATTAGAGAAGTAGGTGTGATCAGCATATATCATAACTTGTACAACACGAGATTCCTATTTTTGATGAAGCCACATTAATTTCTGTTGGAAACTGGAAACTGTGTTAAATTTAGCTCTATGTGAAAGATATTATGCTGATTTGTCCTTGACTCTAGTTGTGCCTGTATCTCTGAAACACTGTGATAAGTGACTTAAGTCAAGTGAAAGGCTCATAATCATCTACCAAAAGTCATGTAAACGTACATAATAAGATTTTATGCTTTTATTGATGATGGCAATTATATTCTCCCAAAACAAAAAATAATAATACCTAATGTTCAGTTTGATGAAACCTTTTGTTCACGGCTCTTTCTTGTCATGATAACAGGTTAAAGGTAAAGCAGCTATTGACGTTGTCTGCAACCCCTTGGGGAAATCTGGAGGTGCTTTGATCCAGCAGTTCATGATCCTGTCATTTGGATCTCTTGCGAATTCGACACCCTACCTTGGTGGAATACTCCTTGTGATTGTTCTTGCATGGCTGGGTGCTGTAAGGTCCCTCGACTCGCAGTTTTCTCCCCTGGCAAAGCAAGCACTCGAGAAAGAAAAGATGCTCGAAGCACAGGCCATCGAAACAACTGCCAAAGTAGTCGGGACTGGAAATGGTTCTCTCCAAGAAGCTCTAGTTAGTGAGCCATCTGCAAATGGCACAGCCACCAAACAGTCTCAAGAACCTGAGAGTACAACCACGGAGAAATCAGGCCAACAGTCTCAATAATTTTTCCCCAAGAATTTTAGTTAGTACAAGCCTTTGGAGGAACCAAAAGTTTCTTGGCCCTTTTATCTGAAGCTGCTGAAGAAGGCAGGAATGATATGAGAAATAAGAAGGCCTGTTCTTCTGTTGTTGTAGCATATTTTTTACTTCACCGTGAGTATCTGTAGCTGTTTGTTTCATTCCATAGGTATAAACTGTTTCTGTTTGTTATTAAAATTTTGGGAAGTCTGCTTCATGATAATCTTCATTAGCTAGTCCTCGTGAAAAATTCTTTTGCCTGGTTTTGATATTTATGGGTATCATATATTCCAATTTATTCATATTCCTACTAAACAGTGATGTAGCCAGGTTCCTTTTACACGTAAGGTTCATGGGCTTTCCCCGGACAAATACCTTTTGCCCTAGGCCCACAGCCTAGGTGCGCATAAAAGCGGACATGGTCATGGTTCATTCAGTGATGCAGAATGCTCATACTAACGGAACTGGAAATGATTTTGTGTAGAGAGTGGAACTGGGAATGTTTTTGTTTGATCGTTATAGAGCGCGTGCAACGACCGGGACAAGCATAACTGCTACACGAATCCATTGACGGGCCCACATTCCCACAGAAGCGGTGGAGGTCTGGATCATGTGGTTTAATTCGATGTAAAGCCAGAATCATGTGGTTTAGTTTGATGTAAAGCGAAGCGAAGAATATTATTAGAGCTTGATATTACTAATTTATTATACCATGAATCCTCTTTGAAAGAGAGTGGTGTCCTCGAGAACGTGGACATAATGGGTGTGTTTGGTTCGTTTCTTAGACCTGGCTTGGCTAGCCAACTAAGCTAGGGTAACACAAACTGGCTCTCCCAAAGTAAGAGATTGTTGTTTGGTTAACTTGTCTTAGCTAATCCTAGCTTATTCAAAGTATGTTTAGTTGCCTAGATAGCTCGAATATAGATACCTCATCCCCATTTGCGTAAGGTTACCTCATTGAGGCATTCATTGGAACTTATTACGAGCACCTCTGCGGCCTAGATGTAGCGGGTACCTCCGCTGTCATCGTTGTAGTTATACATGATCTCATGGGTATAAATTTTTTAATACAGTCTAAATATACAATAATTAGGTTATCATAAAAATTTCACCATAATTAAACCATAGAAACTGTAGTTATAAATAAAAAAACAAAACCGCCTTCAAGACTCCTTATAAGCCAGGGAGATAAACCACACGGTTTTGAAAGTTGAGGAGAGTGGTTTGTCAGTTTAGGGTTTAGGGTTTAGCCGGTAGGAGAGTGGTTTTTTTTCTTTATTAAAATCTTCACCAGTTGTGCGGAGGCAAATATTCCAATTGGCCCATGTCCTTAAATGGGCCAAGACTGAGAACAGGCTGCACGGCGGGGGTCTTGGCCCATCCACACTACACCATCGCCCCGTGAGCGAAACGGACGGCGGAGATCGGCCGGCCGCAGATGGCGAGGGGACACGCTGACCCGTGATTTTTGTAGATCAGATCCGACACAGCTCGCCTTCCCGTCCGTCTTTCCCTCTCCCCCACACGCGGTCGTCGTCGTCGCGGCGTGAGCGAGCGAGAGCGAGAGGGGAAAACCCAAAACCCTAGCACTCCCCGGCCCCGTCGCCGACGGCCGCCAGGGTAGATAGATGGCGGTGGACGAGGTGAATTCGGTCTACGTCGGCGGCCTTCCCTACGAGGCCAACGAGGAGATGCTTCGCGACGCCTTCGGGTACTACGGCACCATCGTCTCCGTCAAGGTCCGCCCCGCTCCTTCCCCCTCTACTCTCCGTTTAGTCACCTCCCGCGTTTGCTCTCGAAAAAGTTCGCCGGGCGCTTCTGGTTTCATTCAATGGAGCGAGGCTGTGCTGCGGCCGGTGATGTTTTTTTTTAAATATATTGGAAAAGTGGGTAGATTTTATAACGTGTGTTTTTTTTATGTTTATCTTTGGCAAAAGGTTCTTTTTTAGAATCTTAGTGAGGATTTCTGGAGTGGTTGTCTTACACACAAACAAAAACAACAGCAACAGCAACATGAGAACAGAAAGGAAAGAGAGGAGGCGGTGTCTGCCCATTCCGATTTTTTGATAGCTAAACGAATTTAATGCCAAGATGAATTGGCAGGTAGAGTTGTTGAGTATAGCTCAGATTTTCAGTTCATCTGGTTGTGGTATTTGCATGGTAGATGTTTGGTTTTCTTTTGGATGCCGAGAGCATTATGGTTTATATGTTTTGAGCATCTTACTTTTTTTCAACTGAGAGGAGTATGAAGATGATGGCATCATCATTTGCAAATGTGATATATGGAATTGCCAAACCACATACATACATACATACAGAAAGACAAAAGCAATCTCATTTGATTTTGTTTTGCTTGTTTGCTAGTATGATTTAGCAGTCAATGCTTCCTAGTGATGTAACCAACTGTTTTGAGTCTGTGAGATCATATAGCTTTTGTCTCCCGATTAATTTGTGCATTCCAGGTGATTAATGATCATACTGTCAAAGGCAAGTGTTATGGTTTTGTTACTTTCACTCACCCCAGAGCTGCTGAGCAAGCAATTGCAGGCATGGACGGCAAGGTATGCAGTATTCTCCCTATTTTTTAACTTACTTGGCACCTTTCCTTAATATTTTGTTTTAACACAACTTTTTTGTTTGGAACAGAAATTAGGCAATCGTATTATTCGAGTAAATGAAGTGCGTACAAGAGGTCCCCGAGATTTTGGTCGAGATGGTTTCAGAAGAGATCCAAGAAGGTATGGTAGGGATCCATACTGGGACAGAAGGGATAGGGAACGGAGCTATGATCGTGAAAGAGATCCCTACCATGACAGGGATAGTGATAGATCCCGTGAGCATGATAGAGAAAGAGATTATGAGCATGGTGGCTTTAATCGAGAAATTGATTATCCCATGGATCGAGATCATGAAGTAGATGAGAGACGTCCTAGAGAACATGATCGTGCAGCGGAAATGCATAATATGGATTCAGATAATGACAAAGATAAGGAACATGGATCAAGAAAAAGGTTCAGGTGCCATGTTGATTTTGTTTTTTCATAGTGGAGTTATGTTGATATTGCTAACCATGGTAGCTATTTTTAATATTTGAATGAAAACAACATTGTGTTTGAATTATTGATATGTATATTTTAGGAAAAAAATTTGTGGAGTGCTTAATTGATGTTCTTCGACCATTTGAAATTAATTTGCTAGAGCATCTAACTTGGGTGTTGCATTTCAAGATCTTGGAACGTACTAGGGAAAATTTGATTGTAGCCTTGTAGCTACTCCTTTCATTCCAAATTGTAAGACATTTTGGCTTTTCTAGATATATCACTTTTGTTATGAACTTAGATGTACACTATGTCTAGATACATAGTAAAAGCAATGTATCTAGAAAAGCCAAAACATCTTACAATTTGGAACAGAGGAAGTACATGAATAAGAAAAGGGTCATATTCACCTTGGTGAAGTTTGAACAGCATTTTTTAGTGATATTTGTATGTTTCCCTGCATTACTCTATATCCACTCAATTAGTTTTTAAGTTAATATAGTGAATACTGGATGCACAATTAGAATGATGAGCAGGTTTGATGACTTGTTTGCCCTAACATGTAAAAGTTCTTGTATGCTGACTAGTGGCCTTGAGATTGCATAAACTTCGTCATTATCATATGATGAAACTTGGTACATTGTTTTTTTATAAGGAACTGAGTTAGAGACCATCTTTGGTTACCCTTACTGTGAAATTTACACCATTTTTTGTCTTAAGTCCAGATTTTAATGTACTGACTACTGTCTATTTATAAAGAAAGGTTGTACCAATATGGAAAATATTTCATGGGTCAATTATAATCCTTGGAAAAAATTGAGGCATTTACTGTTCTAATGTTCTCTATGCAGCCGCCCAAAAGGTCGTGATAGCCGAGAATTATCGAGTTCCAGTGATGATCTTCAAAATGATGTAAGTGCATCTTTTTTCTGTGCTATTGTGAATGGCTGTTCCTGACTCTATATCAACTCCTTTTTGTTTTGGTAAACTTTTCATTTCTCTTTTTGTATAACAGGGAAAACATCAGTTGGATAAAACTATTCAGATGCGCGAGGACCTTGAAAATGAGGCATGCCATTTCCTTAGAGACCTTGTTGTGTGTTAGTTCGATCCGGAAACCTTAAAATCAGCTGGCACTAAGAGTTGTAAAATCATGATGGATTTATTTCTTTGCCAGAGTCCATTTAAGTTAACTTGCGTACATTGCTTTTGGAATATAAAGATGAAAACATGTTAAATGCAGTGTGAAAGTAATCAAAGTTCTCCAGGCTTAGTGGATGTAGATTTATGGATATTGATGACCTGCAGAATTAGATCATGAACTCATTTGCATTTGCGAGGTGCAAAAACGGATAAATGCCTGTTGAATTTGTAGTCCCATTTAGGATTTATCTTCTGCTTGACTTCTGCAGAAATTTCATTTAGCTCGGTTTTATTTTATACACTGACATGCTTGGATACCTCAGATGACAACCATGCATTGGTCACTGAAGGCACAGGCTTTATTTACTCAGAAAAGGTTCACAATTAGTTGCCTATTGCATTACAATATGTATTATTACCTTTTCAACTGAAGTTATATTCTACATGGGATGTAGGATCCATGAACCATGATAGACTGATAGTACAACTACTTTTTAGATAGGCATGAGTGCTTTTGTTCATGATTTAACTGTTTCTTGTACTTTATATTATGAGCTTTGCAGGTTAACCAGATTAAGGATAAAATATCTGCGAAAGATCAGCACATTGCAGATTTGCAGAAGAAAGCTCAGGTGATCCATGTCATGATTTTCAAAGGATTCTGCTGTCATCGTTTTGCCCCATTCATATATGAGATAGCCACTGTTTGGTCATATCTTAGAGTCTCATTTGGGATGAGTTCTGATGATAAGTAAAAAAAAAAAACATTTTTCATGTCAAACTACAGAAATTAGAGGATGAACTGGTTGCTGCGCGGAAAGTCTCTTCAGAACGACAATTAGCTGTTACAGACGTATGTGCTCTTCACTTGTTGGCTGCTTATTTTTGCAACATGCAATTGGAATCCTGCAATGGCTTGTCTGATGCAAATGTTATGTATGCAGCTGTACAAACATTTTCTTCAACTTCAAGACTACAATGATAGGGTCAAAACGGCTGAACAGAGGCTGCAGGTTATTTTCTCACCATTTTGTTTCTCTCATGACTCAAGTTCCATGGTCATGTATTCATTAGTGTTTGTTGAGAGCAACTATCCAGTCGTTTAGGTTTGCTTGTGTTGGCAAGGTGAGGACGGTGTGCTGACTCTTTCTGTTTTGATTCTAGTCTCTTGTTGATGCTGCCATGGTCGAGCTTGACATGGGCGAAGATGCTAATACCAGAGATGGCTCGATGTATGAGAATGGCGTGGTTTGAACACCCAAAGGGCTGCCAGCTGTCATGGTTCGTGAGGTTACTAATTTGTTAGACTTGGTAGTTTGGATTTGCCATGTAATAGAACTGTACTGTAACAAGAAACAAAAAATGTTATGTAAGGGGTCAGAAAATGAGTGGCTGCGCTGCACATTTGCTATTGTGGTCGGGAGTCCGGACTCGTTTTTCAATGTTGAATTTATTAGCCGGCCTGACTATTGCCGATACGGTGTGACCGTGATGTGTCGGCTGTTCTGTTAAGCAAGTTTGACTTGAGAAATGTCGGTGTTCATGTTCATCAACAACACCTATCTGCGTTTGGAGACGGAGAGCGGATGTCTAACATATTGGCGTGTGTTGATGCCTGAGCTTTGGCACCATGATCTTCTCTGCTAATAATTCCCTGAAGTTGAGTTCTAAAAATTAATTCCCTGAAATTGCCGAGCCTTATGAGAGTAACAGCCAAATGCAGTCAAAAGAGTACACAGGCTTTTGTTTTTATTTTGCTGGAAATAAAGGTTCCCCTGCCAGCCGCCGTAGGGCTCGCCGGCGCGGCGAGTTGGGTCACCGGACTCGGGCCGTCAAACACGGCCACATCACGGTCATCAGCGTCCGCACGAGGACCACTTCGCTCTAGCTATGACTCTAAAGAAATGATGACAGCTGAGTCGCTGAAGACTGCATTGCCTTCCACCCGAAGTGAAGTAGTGCTGCTCTACGCTGTAACCCAATTGCTCAAGCCTAGAGACAGGAGAGGAGAGGAAAGGAGACTCCAGCGTCACGTGAAACAGAGCGGAGCAGGCCATCTCTGACTTGTAGCGGCCGGCCTGCCGCCTGCCACGATTGTATTCTAGGCGCCGGCGACGTCAACGGCCAACGGCGCAGGCCCATCTTGACCGCTTCTCATCCGTACCCTCCTGAGTCCTGACGCAGTGCGCCGCTCACCGTGGTCTGCGCTCTATGACTTGCTTAACCCGCGAGGAAGGATAATTAGTACTCCCTCCATCTCAAATTGTAAGTCATTTCAAGAATTTTGAAGAGTCAAAGTTTTTTAAGTTTGACTAAACTTATATAACAATATAATAGTATTTATGATGTCAAATAAGTATCATTAGATTCGTTATCAATTATATTTTCATAGTATACCTATTTGATGTTATAAATCTTTATAGTTTTGTCTATAATTCTTGGTCAAACTTGAGATGCTTTGACTCTCCAAAATTTTTGAAATGACTTACAATTTAGGATGGAGGGAGTATTTAATACTCCATATGTTCCATATGTCCCTGAATGAATAAATAGATTCTCAGAGTTATTTTAAGTAAATTTCTAGAAAAAATATTAAAATTTATAATATTAAATTAATATCATTAGATTAGTATAAAAAATATTTTCACAAGGTTTCATTTTATGCTATAAATGTTGTTATGTTTTTTTTCAAATAACACAGATTCTAAGAATCGATTTACATAGAGATGGAGGGAGAATTAATTAACACGGGTGGTTGTTGTTGGTTACCATACATAGAGATGGAGGGAGAATTAATTAACACGGTGGTTGTTGTTGGTTACCATGCCCACTTATCCTGGACGTGACGGCAATTGTGAAAGGCAACAACAGCACTGCGGCTGTGTTTAGATGTTGAAAAGTTGCTAAAAAAATTATGTATCACTTTTCGTTTGTATTTAACAATTAGTGTCCAATCATGGACTAATTAGGCTTAAAAGATTCGTCTCGCAAAGTTAAAACAAACTGTGCAATTAGTTTTTGATTTCGTCTACATTTAATACTCCATGCATATATCATAAGTTTAATGTGACGGAGAATCTTCTTTTCCCATGGTGCCAAAGTTTAAGATTTTTGTGGTAACTAAACACATACAAACCGTTCGTCCCGACCGGGGAAGCAACGAACGCCAGTGAGCCGGTTGTCCAGGACAGTGGACAGGACACGAGACCAGCAAACAGCGCACCGACACGTGTACTCCTGCACTCCGTCTTGGGCCCGGTCAAGCCGTGCACAGCGGAACCAGGTCAAACGGTCAAACTATTTACGCTGGACTCGCAATAGGAAAGCAATAAAAAAAACCCTGCTTTATTAGGTTCTAACGCCCGAATTTCCCGCGAATCAGGTGAACGACGCGCCCGTCACCTAAGAGCACTTCGCACGCACTAATCACCTTCCCTGACGACCATTAGCGTGCGCAGGTATTTATACCTCATCCGCCACCGGCCTCCTCATTCCGGAGACACTAACACTTCCCTTTCTCACCCTTCTTCTTCCTCATCATCGTCTTCTTTTCTTCCCGGAGATCAGCAAGCTACAAGAGCAGCAGCTACCTACAGCAGAGAGACAGAGAGCAGAGAGTCAAGCTCAAGCAGGGGAGAAGTGATCGGGAAAGAAAAACAACAGAGGGGGTTTGAAGACATCAGTCGAGCTGTGACCTCTGAGGATGGATTTAGTGCGGATGGGGAGCATCGCCAGCGGGAGCATGCGGCGGACGGCGTCGTCGTGGCGAGGGTCCGGCAGGAGCGACGTGTTCGGCCGGTCCGTGCGGGAGGAGGACGACGAGGAGGCGCTGCGATGGGCGGCCATCGAGAAGCTGCCCACCTACGACCGCATGCGCAAGGGCATCCTCACGGGGGCCGCTGCCGGCGTCGAGGAGGTGGACATCCAGGGGCTCGGCATGCAGGACCGCAAGAACCTCATCGAGCGCCTCGTACGCACCGCCGAGGAGGACAACGAGCGCTTCCTGCTCAAGCTCCGCGACCGCATGGAGCGGTGAGCACTCATTCACTCACCTTCTCTCTTGCTTCAATTGTCCTTGGACTTGGAAAAGAACATTCAGATTTCAGAGAAACTTCGGAAATGATCTGCACAAGCATCAGGAATCATTTCATTGCGCAGCGAATCACAAAGAAGCATCTCGTGCTATGTATTCACTAACTTATTCATGATTTTTTTGGGGGGTTTCGCAGAGTTGGGATCGACAACCCGACAATAGAAGTGCGGTTTGAGCACCTGAACATCGACGCCGAGGCCTACGTCGGCAACCGGGGTGTCCCGACGATGACCAACTTCTTCTCCAACAAAGTCATCGTATGCATCTCATCTCCAGAAAGTCACCTTGATGCTTCCTAACCATGGAAAAGAAAAAAAAAACTTGTCAAGTTCCTTCAGCTTCTAACTCTTGTGAGCTCTTCCTCTCACAGGATGCACTAAGTGCTATGCACATCGTTTCGAGCGGGAAGAGACCTATCTCTATCCTTCACGATATCAGTGGAGTCATAAGACCCGGCAGGTAAGGAATCTATGAATTTTAAAATCCAAGATTTCAGTTTTTTTCTGTAGTTGTACTTACTATTGCCTATCTGTTCAGAATGTCTTTGCTGCTTGGCCCCCTGGATCCGGGAAAACAAGTCTACTTCTGGCTTTGGCAGGGAAACTTGACTCGACTCTGAAGGTACCACATCTTGCAATATTTTCTTGATTGTGAACATCTAAATCCTAGGCAAAAAAAAATTATACATTTCCTATTTCGGAGAAAGATAGCTGTAAATTATACTAAAATGGATGAACTTGCAATGAAAATTTTCAGGTGTCAGGAAGGGTAACTTACAATGGTCATGACATGGATGAATTTGTCCCTCAGAGGACATCGGCATACATCGGGCAGCACGATGTTCACGTCGGCGAAATGACGGTCCGGGAAACACTTGCCTTTTCTGCAAGATGTCAAGGAGTTGGAACACGTTATGGTATGTAACACTGACATTGAAAAGGAACAAAGATAATCATTCACCTTTGGTAAAGTGAATCTGATGGTCTTTCCAATTGCACAGACATGCTTACTGAACTATCAAGAAGAGAGAAAGAAGCCAACATTAAGCCAGATCCTGATATCGATGTTTACATGAAGGTAAAATTCATTTAATTCAAATCAAACCGTGTATTTACGTTGGAAGTAACAAAGGTTACTCAAAGTTATTGTGTGCCTCTGTGCAACAGGCTATCTCGGTGGAAGGTCAGGAGAGTGTGGTCACAGATTACATCCTCAAGGTGAGTAAAAATATACTGCACAAAAAGAAATAGGAAAATGGATATGCCCCTTAACAGTACCTGTATTTGTTTTGTAGATTCTGGGTCTGGAGATCTGTGCAGATACAATGGTTGGAGACTCTATGATCAGAGGTATCTCAGGAGGACAAAAGAAGCGTGTCACAACTGGTATGTGCAATCTGAAGTTAAATTAAGATTTGCGTATCAAGCCCCTCGACCCTGGTCGAAAAAACTGACTTCATGTCTTGTTGAATTTTCACAGGCGAGATGCTTGTTGGTCCAGCTAAGGCGCTATTCATGGATGAAATCTCCACCGGTCTGGACAGCTCCACAACATATCAGATCGTCAACTCTCTAAGGCAGTCGGTCCACATCCTTGGTGGAACCGCACTTATTGCATTGCTTCAGCCTGCGCCTGAAACATACGAGCTCTTCGATGACATTGTTCTCCTCTCTGAGGGCCAAATTGTATACCAGGGTCCTCGGGAGAATGTCCTTGAATTCTTTGAGGCCATGGGCTTCAAATGTCCTGAGAGAAAAGGTGTTGCAGACTTCTTGCAAGAAGTGAGTGATCCTGCAGAACCCTATTTACTGCATGTTCAGACTAGGAACCAAATTTGACATTGAGCTCTGTGATCACAGGTTACATCTAGGAAGGATCAGCACCAGTACTGGTGTAGAAGAGGCGAGCCATACAGATACATCTCAGTTAATGACTTTTCAGAGGCGTTCAAAGCATTCCATGTTGGGCGTAAGCTGGGATCAGAGCTCAAGGAGCCCTTTGATCGCACCAGGAACCATCCTGCAGCTCTCACAACATCGAAGTATGGTATCAGCAAAATGGAACTTCTGAGAGCATGCTTCTCTAGGGAGTGGCTACTGATGAAGAGGAACTCATTTGTTTATATCTTCAAAGTAGTTCAGGTATTCATCTTGCTTCCTGAAATCTTCTCAACTTCCAAATCCAGATAGTAAATTCTGATGAATGTTGCATATTTGCACCAGCTCATAATCCTCGGAACCATTGCAATGACGGTCTTCCTGCGCACAACTATGCATCGACGTGGTATCGAAGATGGAGTAATATTTCTGGGCGCCATGTTCCTTGGACTAGTCACACATTTGTTCAATGGTTTTGCTGAACTCGCCATGAGTATTGCAAAGCTGCCGATATTCTATAAGCAGCGGGACCTCCTCTTCTATCCATCATGGGCATATGCATTGCCTACATGGTTGCTAAAGATACCAATATCATTCTTGGAATGTGCTGTGTGGATCGGCATGACTTACTATGTCATTGGCTTTGATCCAAACATCGAAAGGTTCTTTCGCCATTACCTGCTGCTCGTACTAATCAGCCAGATGGCATCTGGTCTTTTCCGGCTTCTTGCTGCACTAGGAAGGGAAATGGTTGTCGCAGACACATTTGGGTCATTCGCGCAACTTGTTCTTCTGATTCTTGGTGGCTTCTTGATAGCAAGAGGTAAGACAAGTCTTCATTCACCCATTGCTTTGATAGTTCCAGGAGCATGTAATTGAGTTTTCTTCTACAGATAACATCAAGAAATATTGGATCTGGGGCTATTGGTCCTCCCCCTTGATGTATGCCCAGAATGCCATAGCGGTGAATGAGTTCCTTGGCCATAGCTGGCAGATGGTAATGCAGTGACTTCTGAATCAATCTAAGCTATGATCACTCTAAAATTCAGATACACGATTGAGTTAACAAACAATGCCAATCTTTGTGCAGGTTATCGATAGGACACAAAGCAACGACACGCTCGGTGTTCAAATCCTAAAGGCCCGTGGCATCTTTGTCGATCCAAACTGGTATTGGATTGGTGTTGGTGCATTGCTTGGGTATATCATGCTCTTCAATGTACTCTTTGTTCTGTTCCTCGACTGGCTTGGCCGTGAGTATCCACTCTGCACAAAAGGATCAGTCCACACGATTAAAAACCTCTTATGTTTGGCACTAACATAATTTTTGTAAACACAGCACTTGGAAAAGGTCAGGCCGTAGTATCTGAAGAGGAACTGAGGGAGAAGCATATAAACCGTACTGGTGAAAATGTTGAGTTGCTGCCTCTTGGAACAGCTTCCCAGAATTCCCCTTCAGATGGTCAGTCATAAGCAGATCTCCACGCAACATACATCAGATGATACATGCCATTGTTGCATCATTGTAACAAGTCCATAAAAATGCAGGAAGAGGAGAAATTGCTGGAGCTGAAACCAGGAAGAGAGGAATGGCACTTCCATTTACGCCATTGTCCATCACCTTTGACAATGTCAAATACTCGGTGGACATGCCTCAAGTAAGCATAAATTAAAGATCAGTCTTATCACCAAAATACAAATCTGATAATACTAAATAGTAATTAATAATTGTATGACTCTTTGACAGGAAATGAAAGACAAAGGTATTACTGAAGACCGTCTACTGCTACTGAAGGGTGTAAGTGGAGCCTTTAGACCAGGAGTCCTTACAGCACTGATGGAGTCAGTGGAGCGGGTAAGACTACCCTAATGGATGTGTTGGCGGGAAGGAAAACTGGTGGTTACATTGAAGGAGATATTTCAATCTCTGGATACCCAAAGAAACAAGAGACCTTTGCTCGGATTGCTGGCTACTGTGAGCAAAATGATATCCATTCTCCACATGTCACTGTTTATGAATCCCTCCTGTACTCCGCATGGCTCCGGTTGCCCCATGAAGTGGATTCAGAAGCAAGAAAGGTAGGTCAAAATTGACTTCATTCTGCTAGCTCTTAAGCAGCACAGTAACATTTTTCATAGCAACCGATAATTATAGTGCTTGGCTAATCAGATCACTTCATGGGTGCAGATGTTTGTGGAACAAGTCATGGAACTTGTGGAATTGACACCACTGAGGGGAGCATTGGTAGGACTGCCAGGAGTAAATGGTTTATCCACAGAACAGAGGAAGAGACTCACCATTGCTGTTGAGCTCGTGGCCAACCCATCCATTATATTCATGGATGAACCAACTTCAGGACTAGATGCGAGGGCAGCTGCAATCGTGATGAGGGCAGTCCGAAACACGGTGGATACTGGGAGGACTGTTGTCTGCACAATCCACCAGCCTAGTATTGATATCTTTGAAGCTTTCGATGAGGTAAGTGGCAACAACCATAAACCAAGGTTCTTCCAATGGTATTTTTTTAACTCTGAAGTAACACTCACATGTCTTCTTGAACTCTGTAGCTATTTCTGATGAAACGGGGAGGGGAAGAAATATATGTCGGACCTTTGGGACGCAACTCGTGCCATCTGATTGACTACTTTGAGGTGAGCTTCAGCATTCACCAATTGAACAAACACGTTCACTTTCAACTTATGACATCCATGTAACCCTGCTTCGTGCTTCAAATGCAGGGAATAGAAGGGGTAAAGAAAATCAAGGATGGTTACAACCCTGCAACATGGATGTTGGAAGTGACCACCTTAGCTCAAGAAGATATCCTTGGAATCAACTTTGCCGAAGTATACAGAAACTCTGACCTGTACCGGTATGTTCAATCAGATTAACCTTAGAATGGTGTTTATGCTTTATCTGTGCTTGTTTCATGTCACTGATTGGGGTGCATCATTGCAGGAGGAACAAAGCTCTGATTAGTGAATTAAGCACACCACCACCAGGGTCCAGGGACTTGTACTTCCCAACCCAGTATTCACAGTCCTTCCTTACACAATGCATGGCTTGCCTCTGGAAGCAGCACAAGTCTTACTGGAGGAATCCGTCATATACCGCAACTAGAATCTTCTTCACAACAGTTATTGCTCTCATCTTCGGAACTATCTTCTTAAACTTAGGAAAGAAAATGTAAGTACCTTTTCTTACAGCACCGGCTGAGACCTGATATATGTTGGCATATTGTGACAAAGAAACTTATTTGTACTTTGACTTTTCTTTCAGTGCCACTAGGCAGGACCTGTTCTATGCTTTGGGATCCATGTATGCAGCAGTTCTTTTCATTGGAATTCAGAATGGTCAAACTGTGCAGCCAATTGTGGATGTTGAGCGAACAGTTTTCTACCGAGAAAAGGCAGCTGGAATGTACTCTGCTGTACCCTATGCTTTTGCACAGGTAATTTGGTTGTAACTGAACATTTGGATATTAGGAAATAATTGTTCTTTTCTTCCTTAAACCTAGAGCTGAGTTCTTCCTTTCAACAGGTTCTTATTGAGATCCCACACATCTTCCTTCAGACAGTCGTGTATGGTCTCATTGTCTACAGCCTGATTGGCTTTGAGTGGACAGTTCAGAAGTTCTTCTGGTATATGTTCTTCATGTTCTTCACCTTCATGTACTTCACTTTCTATGGGATGATGGCAGTCGCCATGACACCAAACAGCGACATTGCCGCTATAGTCTCAACTGCGTTCTACGCAATATGGAACATCTTTGCCGGCTTCCTTATCCCCCGCCCGGTAAGTGTCCAAGAGTAACTCTTGTACTATGTTACACCTCAATTTTCTATGTACTGTTGATGCTGAAGCATACATGGCTGGCTTGCAGAGGATACCAATATGGTGGAGATGGTACTCGTGGGCTTGCCCAGTGGCTTGGACGCTATATGGGCTTGTCGCCTCACAATTTGGAGACATCGATGACGTCAGGCTGGAAGATGATGGGGAAATAGTGAAAGAGTTCATCAACAGATTCTTTGGATTCCAGCATGAAAACTTGGGTTATGTAGCTACTGCTGTTGTTGGATTCACTCTTCTCTTTGCTTTCGTCTTTGCCTTCTCCATCAAAGTCTTCAACTTCCAAAGAAGATAAGGGTGGGCGCCATCTAAAAAAGGATTTGGTGTTGCTTCTGCTCACTTTCAGTATATAGGCACTGCACCAATGTAAAATGATGAGTATATATGTAGCCTTTTTTTTCTAAGAAGTTTGACTTCATTTTTTGTTTTCCGACCAGTTTGGCATGTATTGAACAGAAAGGGGCCTCTGTGTAAATTGTATGTAGATTGTGCACAGCTGAGTTCAATACTTCAATGTAAGATTTTCCATTAAATTTATTTAAACCTTCTGTCCAACTGAGACCTGCCTCCAGAAATTAAGTCCTTGGCAGAATAACATGAGAAAAAAAAGAAGGCAGTGCCTATGTAACGAAGAAGGGCATTTTGGTTCAGATACAGATACTGAACATTCAGAAGCAGCATCCCTCTCACTGCTGGCGAACAGCAATTCTGCTACTGAGTGGCTAGGGATGCTAAATTCCGCGCAATCCCAATCCAATTGGTATCCTAGACAAGACCATCAAATGCCTTGTGAAAAATTCCCATGCAGAACCCAGAATGGTGCTCCGACCAGCAAAAGAGCCAAGGAACAGGCAGGTGCGAGTAGGAATAAATCCTAAATCAACCTTTTCCCCATCGGCAGGCTTCTTCTATATCTAAAGGTAATGGATCGCATTTTGCGGCGCAAAACTGCACAATGGAAGGATAAATCGCTGAGATTATCACCTGCAGCCATACCTCCCATTGCTTACGCCAGCCGCCGCAGGCCGCAGCCCATGCCATATGCCATATGCCAAAGCAGCAGGACGAAGACGGAACCGCCAGGCCACCACCGTGGAGGCTCGTTACGCCGACCGCCCCGCCGGAATGGTCCGCCACCTATGCAGGGTTCGCGCGACTCGGGCGCGGTGGGGTTTAGGGTGGGCAAAATTTCGCTTAAACAGATATCGATTTAATGGAAAAAGTCAGTTAACTGAAATTTTTATCGTCTATTTGACGAAGACTTTTGGCGTTATTGGTTTAATTCGGTTTTAATTTGGCATGAACTGATTTTTTGTTATATTAAATAATGAAATCGTGTCCATTTGCACGTTCAAACGTATTTCTATGTGGCTTTCTTTGTAAAAAAAAAAGTAACATTTGTTGTCTTTTTTTTTATTACAAGTGAAGATGCATTTCTTGTTAGCTATTTTCCAATATACTTATATTGTTAGATTATCTTATATTAAAGTATAATATGTATTTCAATTAATCAAAACTGATTTTGATCTGTTATTACTTTTTTTAACAAATTTGGTTAACATTTTTTCAAAACGGAAATCCTCGACAACTGATTTAATCAAACCTCGATTTTAACTAAAGCCTAGTGGGGGTTGTGGTGTTGCCTGCTGCCTGCTGGCTTTAGCATTAACAAGGGGTAGGCTCGGGCGTGAATTCAACTAGCCCGTCTTGAGATTTTAGAATTGAAAGGGGCTCTTGTATTTAACCTCTGTTTTGCATTGATTTTATGGACTTGTTTTTGTTTTTTTAACCTTTTGAATTTACCGCTATGTTTCCAAAAGAGTAAAGTGCACCAGCGGTCCATAAACTTGTGCTCCTATGTCATCCCGGCCCCTAAACTCGTAAATTGACCGTTTAAGTCCTTAAACTTATTAATTTGTGTCATCCTGGTCCCTAAACTCGCAAATCGGCCATTTAGGTCATTAAACTTATTCATCTGTGTCATTCCGGTCCCTAAACTTGTTCGGTTGTGTCATCTTAGTCCAAACAGAATCTAAATATCAAAAAATAATTCATAACTTTTTCATATAAACTCGAATAAAGACAAACTTTATACCAAAATTGTAGCTCTCGACGTGATCTACAACTTTGTAGTTGAAAAGTTTTTAAAATAAAACTGTTTAGGCTTCCAAAATATTAGTGTATGTTTATAGATTTTGAAATTAAAAATTAAAAATTAAGTTTTCGGATACTAAATGACTTCAAATAGAAAACATTTCAACTACAAAGTTGTAGATCACATCGAGAGCTACAAATTTGATATAAAGTTTGTCTCAGTTGAGTTCATATAAAAAAGTTATGAATTATTTTTAATATCTAGTTTTTAGATCATTCTGTTTGAACCAAGATGACACAACTAAACAAGTTTAGGGTCTCGGATTACACAGATGAACAAGTAAGGACCTAAATGGTCGATTTGCAAGTTTAAGGATCGGGATGACACAACTGAACAAGTTTGAAGATTTAAATGGTCGATTTGCGAGTTTGGGGACCAGGATGACACACCTGCGCAAGTTTAAGGACCGCTGATGCACTTTACTCTTTCCAAAACAAAGCGCAACTTTACTTCTATTCGGTCACTGTCCAGTACCAGTGTTAACTTTTATATAAAAGAGCAAATATACTTATGTGATTTGGTCTCTGGTTTTTTTTAGTGTTATTTGTGATTTTACCTTTAATTTGGAATAAGATATTTATATTGCACTTTGAAAAAAAAACCGTTAGTAGTCAATATATTTGACACAGTTTGTAATTATTTTAAATCAGATTTAATAGTGAAAAAAATATTCAAATATATGTGGTCCTGTAGTGTACAAAGACACAACTCATATAAATCTGCATTACTACTTTTTAGTCTTTCATGAAATAAGAAATATCTTTTTTTAATAGAAGGAGATATAAATTTCTCTATTTTTCAATTGACACATTTTTTGTTTTTTTATCTAGTTTATTTATGGTTTTATGCACGTCACAAGTATTCCTTTTTATCCTCATTGGCTGGTCGGTCCTAAAAACGGCGGCAGCTAGTGAGGCAGTGGCGGTGGGAGGGAGGGGCTGAAGGGGGGGGGGGGGGGGGGGGGGGGGGTGGGGTGAGGCACTACTCAACATGCTGATGCCTCCACAATATCCCTCCTTCAGGGCATGTTTGGATTTTCCCCTCTAAATTTTAGAGCTAAAGCTCCAAATAAGTGGTCTAAAATTAGCTCTAAAGTTTAGTTCATCTCACATTAGAGTTGTAGACCTAAAAAGTGCTCTAAAGTTTAGAGGCCTCTAAAATTTAGATGTAGGGATCCAAACAGGGCCTTAATCATTCACAATATCCCTCGTTTAATCATTCAATTAGTAAGATAACAATGCTAATTAGTGTTTTAATTGTTTATTCTTTTTTCTAATTATCTAGGATTAGCCTTTATATTGTCTTTTTTATTTCTTTTTCACTCTTATAATTCTATAGCTAGTTATTAACAGGTATAATTAGTGTCTTTCTTGTTTATTATCTCTTTATATTGATCTCCAACGATATTTATATTATTTAGGACTAGTCTTTTTTTTTATCTATCTTGTTTCTATTACTACCATGATATTTTTTTTGCCTAAAAATTAGAACGATCAAGTGGAGTTACATACCTAGTGCTAAACTGTTAATTAATTTTTATTCACTTTTTCTTTGTAATATTTACTATCACATATAATTATTGTCAAACTAGCCGCTCTATGCTTAAATTTTGGCTCCGCCCGTGTAGCGAGGAGTTAACGACCTAGGGGATCACCAGGCAGCTCTTTCGCTCCTAAAGTATGAACAAAGCTTATTTTCTTTGCAAGCAAAACTACAGTAACATACGCCCGCCCTCGCGTTGCTGCATTTGCGCAGGGCTGCTTTAATCACAATTTCAACAGTGACACAAGAAGAATAATGCCTAGATATATATCCAACACAAAAAAATAAGGGTAAAAATAAAGAACATGGCAATCGACGCCGGTCGGCGGCGTAGGAATCAGCTACGGCTGCACTCGACAGGCAGCCCTGCAAGAACCTCCAGCCGGCAGCCATTACTTGAATTATACATATGCGCCATGTTTTGCCTATACATATGCACAATGTTTGCTTGAATTATTTTAAGGAGCAACTGACCATATTTAATATTTTCTTCCAAAATTCAGTCCATATACAAGATAGACAACTAGTGGCTGCAAAATATTGTTCGATTTTATATTTATGAAAGGAATATTTCATACCTATATATATATATACAAGCATACACAGTTATATATCTGTACAACATTACTCTTATGTTACATTATTCTTTTGGGAACCTCTACAGTTGTATATATATATATATATATATATATATATATATATATATACAAGACTTAAATCACTGCACTATACAAACGAATGTACAAGGATCTTTACATATTATACATTATACGTCCGGGATATGAGTGCAAATAAAAATCAACGCATCAAGTAATCAAACTTATTGTATATACAAATAAACAAACAGAATCCATTTCTCTCTCTGCCATAGCCATGGGACTGGCTTAGACCACACATGGACCGATCTTCTTCCTTAATAACGTTGACCCATCGCGGGCATGATAGTAGACGCACCGCTAGCAGCTGGTGGGGCTGACATGGGAAAAAGATGGAATATCAGTGTTTGTCTAGCTAGCTAGTACATCGTCCAACAAAATGCAGATGATAACGTGTGTGTACCTGTTGCATTTCTGTTTTTGCTTTGGTTTTGACCAGCTTGACCATGGGTGTAAGGCGATTGGAACTGCTGCCCTGGAGTACCAGTTGGTGGTACCTTATCCACCAAACCAATATAGCTCGATGCTGCACGCACACAAAATTAAGGTCTATTATTAGTCGCGTACAGTGAATAAAAAGGGGGGGAAATGAAACTTCATAACCAAAGAAATTAATTTTCGAGCATTTGGTTTGAGTGAAATTACACAACTTTTTAATCATGTTTCTTTGTGTGACTAGTCAAGGTTTTTGTTGTTTTTGTTTTTGGGACGAGTCAACGTTTTTGTTCGGACTGGCTTTTTCTAATACAGGGTACCGATAGTAGTAGTAGCCGCATCAGGTCCAAAAATGTACTAGTATTCAGATGTTCTGTTAATAAGTTAAACCGAAAGGGAAATAAGAAAGTAAGAAAGGCGTGCAAACGACACAAAAAAAAAAAGAAGAAGAAGATGTGGATGCATGGTACTTCGTACATCAAATCAAAGATGCCGAAATGATCATAAGGTCGAACCAATCGGGATAGAGTTTTGCTTTCCGATCCGTTGTAACGCGAGCGACCAAAAAAGAAAGGAATCGATGAACGTACTAGCTTGTTATATGCAGCATGGCTAAGCTATATATGGAAGATGATAATGATACTAACCAGATGAGGGTGACGATGTCTGTTGTGCATGACGTTGGTACTCCGGACGGCCGCTTTGTGGTCCTCCCTGCTGGCTATAATAGCCATGTAACCCTGCGCACATAGGGTCCAATTAACTTGTTAACCATATGACAATTAATACTTAATATGATGGCTAAGCTATACATAGGTGCAATCAGATAAAGAGCGGTTATTATTTACACTTATTAATTAATAACTCAATTTCAAATTAATTATAGTTCATTTGACTTTTTGATATCAAATTTGATCATTTATTTTATTCAAAATTTTATGCAAAGTATCACTTTTTTTAATTACGGCTTGCTTTAGTGATAAAAAGTTCTTCGAAACTGACTTAGATTTAACTATACTTACATAATTTTTTTAATAGTAACATGAGTAGTAGTTAAATTTAAATCGAAAAAGTCAAATGAACTATAAATTAAAACCAAGGAAGTAGATAAGAGAGGCTAGCTTATTACCATTACTTCTGGAGTTCATTGAGGCTCCCGACATGCCTAGCTACGTACTTGTGATCTCGCTCGCTCTCCTTATTCTTGCTTTGATCGTACGTGTTCCCTTGATGTTGAGGCAGTAGCTAGTGCTGGATGCTAATTTGGGCTAGCTAGCTAGCTATTTTACATGCATATGGGCCTCACCTAATAGCCACAGCTTATATAGCATTTGGGCTTGGTAGAATCATGGAAATTCCATGGTATAATCCTGGAAGTCTTATGGGCTTAGTTAAATCTAATTCTTCTTATTACATTAATTACCTCTTCCGTGTTCTAGCCAGCTGTATGCATGAGTTACGTGTTACGTGTTACGTGTGGCATCCTTCATTCGCTTCTCCATGAAGTTAGCGACTATGTACCTAGATTTCTCCAGGAACTTATTAGTAGTCTTCTCTCTTGTAATAATGTAATGCCATGCTCACCGACATATATGCATGTATATGCACCGTACGTCATATATATATATATATATATATATGTTTTTTTAGAAATTCAGTCACAGTTTTTTTTTAAAAATAGCTTAAGATAACTCTATTTATTCAGACACAGCGATAGTATGTTAAAATTTGGGTATTATATGCAGGTCGTTCTGGAAGGTTTACACATTAAATGCATGTAATGGCGAGAAAATTACCCTGTATTTTCTAGCTAGCTAGGTTCCTCCGTGTGAATTAAACAAAAAAAAACTTGGAGTACTTGGTCGTCATCCCATCTAGCATGCATTTACCTGAATTCTGATATTTTCCCCACCAAATTAAAACAATGTGTCACACGTCGTCAAGAGGTACACGGTGCATTCTCACGTCTGAACATGCACGAAGCTGAAGGAGAACTGTTGCGCAGTGTCATGCACTTTCGTTCTTTGTTCTCCGAATTTTTACCTTAGTACTACTCGTCGTTATTATTAGGTAAGACATCGTTATCATGTAGCCATGCACCGACCGTATGATGAAGAGATCGAGTTGGTGCCAATTAAAATCTTGCATTTGACGACCTCACAAGAATGACTTATTTGCGTCATGTTGTTACAGGGCACGTATAACGCAGATACACTGACGTCAGTGTTTAAAGAGAGAGAAAGCAAAAAACATTATCAAGCAGTCCTAACTTACAATTGGAGAGGCGCTTCTTTACTTGAGCAACAACAGCAGTTAATTAGCTTATCATGGTAGGATTTGCTTCAACCTCAGGCACAGGCGTCGAGCAAGTGTCGGACATGCATTAGGCAGCAATGTCGTGTAAAAGCGCCTGTATCATGTCCACCGTGGCAAGCAAAATACATAACTGCTTACAAGCACCTGCACAGCTAGGAGCATTGTACATACCCTTAGTCTATTGTCTTATCAATAGTAGAAAAGAATTTTGATTGTGATTATTATGTTATCACTCCTCCTATATTTCAATTGTGTGAATTTTAACATAATTTCAGCTAACACTCTAGTACTACGAGTTAGTACAAAAAAATATCACATTTGTGAATTGTTCTATGTCTTTGTGCCATAACATATCAAATTTTTATCCTTGTTTGACTATAGAAATAATTGTAAATTGTTAAATTATCTTTGGGTCAACATATATAAGAATTTGGCAGGTTCGCGGTTTTGTCCAACATATTTGAAAGGTCTGTTTGATGGCTAGAGGGGAATGAATAGCCTAAATAAAAACTCTACAAGCTAAACTCAACATAAGTTGGATACAAAAGAAGCAAAGCAAATTTCCCTAACCTAGTGGGGTTGCAAGCTAATAATGATCTAAGTCACACACAAGGTCTAGCTCTACACAAGCTAACAAGATAACAAGAGCAAAGAAGGCTACATAAGCAAACCACCTTGTTGACATTAACTAACGTCATTAATAAGAACGATAGTCCCTAGCAACAGACATCTCTTACCCTATTTGTTTGGTCGTTTCGGTGGCTGATAAGCCGGCTGATGTCGTTTTTGGCTGTTTTTCTATGAGAGAAAAACATTGTTTCGGTGGCTGATAAGCCAAGCGAACAAGACAGCCCCATGTGCGCCCGCCCCGCGCGTGTCCTCGGCGTCAGCGCAGCCCGTGCGTGCGGTGCCTTGTCGCCCCGCCGCCGCCGGTGCCTGCCCTGTGCGTGATCCCTGATCAAATTCCGACAAATCCGTTGCTGAACATGATGAGGTTGGCATTGCAAGTTCATACTAGTTTTAAGTGCTAAGGCACTGAAAGGATCAAGATGCCCAAGAGAGGGGTGAATTGGGTTTATTTCAAATTTCTAAAGCAAATATGAAATCATATCAAGTGTCAATCACCCCGTACCTAACGATTCGTGTGTCTTAAACTATGAAAGCGGTAGCAAGCCAAGGAAAGCGAAAACACCCTACACAATTCTAGTATGAATTGAAGAACAAGTGCGGAATGTAATGCAGTATGAAAGAGTTAGGGAAAGAGATTCTTGACATGGCGACGTTTTGCCGAGGTATCGAGGAGTCGACACTCCCCCCTAGTCCTTGTTGGAGCACCTCGCAAGGTATTGCTCTCCCTCAATCTCGCGCAAGGGATGAGTGTTTTCTACGGGCTGGTTCTTCGCCACTCCGGCTCGGTGAACCGTCCACAACCGCCCACAAGTCGATGGAGAAGGGCCGTCAACAATCCTCCGGCGATCACCTTCCTCCCAAGCACCACCGGACCGTCTAGGTGATGTCGATCACCAAGAGTAACAAGCCTTGATCTTCACTTGACTCACTCAAGCTTCACAACTAGAGTGGATGCACACTTGAACTCTTGGATGAACTAGAGGAGAGAAAGATGGATGGATTCGCAAAGCACTCTCTCTCTAGGGCTCTTGCTCTCTTCCCAACCTTATCAAAGTACTCAGCAACTCAAATGAGTAAAGGCGGGGTGGGAGAGAAAGGGGTAAGTTATTTATAGCCCCCACACACTCAGCCCTCGGGCTGAGAAAAACAAGCATTTTAAGTTGGCTAGCCCCAATGGCTAGTTCCTGTTCACGTCAGCAGGCGACGGACGCTGAGGCTCAGCGTCCGGCGCCAACTGGTTGCTCTTGGGTTTCTGGAAAAATATTCCCGGACGCTCGCGAGCGCGCGAGCGTCCGACGCCCATGCGACAGACGCGTTCGTTGCAAACTTGCCGTCTCTGGAGCTTTCTGCTGGCTCGACGGACGCTGCGTTATGCTGACGCCAGCGTCCGGCGCCAGCGTCTGGCGCGCCAGACAGCGTCCGGCGCCTCTGGCCTTAGCGTCCGACGCCCAGAAACTGGCTCTCTCAACTTCGGTTTTCGTCGCTATGAATATGAAAGTTGTTCTAGGCTATCTTACGGTCATCATAGGCTTGCTTAGAACTAAGTTAAGTATGCACCACACCTAAGTCATGAAGCATTTCGTGTTACTCATGTCTTGTTGTTCTTTTTACCTTTTGGGTTTTGCAGAGTTGGGATCGATAATCCAACAATAGAAGTGCGGTTTGAGCACTTGAACATCGACGCGAGGCCTACGTCGGCAACCGGGGTGTCCCGACGATGACCAACTTCTTCTCCAACAAAGTCATGGTATGCATCTCATCTGCAGCGGCACCTTCATACTTCCTAGCCATGCATGGAGGAAAAAAGAGGATTGTCAAGTTCCATCAACTACTAATTCCTGTGAGCTCTTCCTCTCACAGGATGCACTAAGTGCTATGCACATCGTTTCAAGTGGGAAGAGACCTATCTCTATCCTTCACGATATCAGTGGAGTCGTAAGACCCGGCAGGTAAGGACTCCACGAATTTTAAAATCCAAGATTTCAGTATTTTCGGTAGTTGTACTTATTATTGCCTATCTGTTCAGAATGTCTTTGCTGCTTGGTCCCCCTGGATCCGGGAAAACAAGTCTACTTCTGGCTTTGGCAGGGAAACTTGACTCAACTCTGAAGGTACCACATCTCATAATACTTTCTTGATTATTAACTTTGAAATCCTAGGCACAAAACAATATATGTATTTTGGGAGAAAGGTACCTGCAAAGTGTACTAAAATGGATGAACTTTCAATGGAAAATTTCAGGTGTCAGGAAGAGTAACTTACAATGGCCATGACATGGATGAATTTGTTCCTCAAAGGACATCGGCATACATTGGGCAGCATGATATTCACGTCGGTGAAGTGACGGTCCGGGAAACACTTGCCTTCTCTGCAAGATGTCAAGGAGTTGGAACACGTTATGGTATGTAACACTGGCATTGAAAAGGAACAAAGATAACTGCACGCCTTTGGTAAAATGGATCTGATGGTGTTTTCAATTACACAGACATGCTTACTGAACTTTCAAGACAAAGGTATTACGGAAGACCGTCTACTGCTGCTGAAGGGTGTAAGTGGAGCCTTCAGACCAGGAGTCCTTACAGCACTGATGGGAGTCAGTGGAGCGGGTAAGACTACCCTGATGGATGTGTTGGCGGGAAGGAAAACTGGTGGTTACATTGAAGGAGATATTTCGATCTCTGGATACCCGAAGAAACAAGAGACCTTTGCTCGGATTGCTGGCTACTGTGAGCAAAATGATATCCATTCTCCACATGTCACTGTTTATGAATCCCTCCTGTACTCAGCATGGCTCCGGTTACCCCATGAAGTGGATTCAGAAGCAAGAAAGGTAGGTCAAAATTGACTTCATTCTGCTAGCTCTTAAGCAGCACAGTAACATTTTTCATAGCAACCGATAATTATAGTGCTTGGCTAATCAGATCACTTCATGGGTGCAGATGTTTGTGGAACAAGTCATGGAACTGGTGGAATTGACACCACTGAGGGGAGCATTGGTAGGACTGCCAGGAGTAAATGGTTTATCCACAGAACAAAGGAAGAGACTCACCATTGCTGTTGAGCTCGTCGCCAATCCATCCATCATATTCATGGATGAACCAACTTCAGGACTAGATGCGAGGGCAGCCGCAATCGTGATGAGGACAGTCCGAAACACGGTGGATACTGGAAGGACGGTTGTCTGCACTATCCACCAGCCTAGCATTGATATCTTTGAAGCTTTCGATGAGGTAAGTGAAAACAACCATAAAACGAGGTTCTTCCAACGGTTTTTTTTTTTAACTCTGGAAGTAACACTCCCATGTCTTCTTGAACTCTGAAGCTATTTCTAATGAAACGGGGAGGGGAAGAAATATATGTCGGACCTTTGGGACGCAGCTCATGCCATCTGATTGACTACTTTGAGGTGAGCTTCAGCACTCACCTACTGAACAAACACATTCATTTCCAACTTATGACATCCATGTAACCCTGCTTCGTGCTTCAAACGCAGAGAATCGAAGGAGTAAAAAAAATCAAGGATGGTTACAACCCTGCAACATGGATGTTGGAAGTGACCACCTTAGCTCAAGAAGATATCCTTGGAATCAACTTTGCCGAAGTATACAGAAACTCTGACCTGTACCGGTATGTTCAATCAGATTAACCTTAGAATTGTGTTTATGCTTTATCTGTGCTTGTTTCATGTCACTGATTGGGGTGCATCATTGCAGGAGGAACAAAGCTCTGATTAGTGAATTAAGCACACCACCACCAGGGTCCAGGGACTTGTACTTCCCAACCCAGTATTCACAGTCCTTCCTTACACAATGCATGGCTTGCCTGTGGAAGCAGCACAAGTCTTACTGGAGGAATCCATCATATACCGCAACTAGAATCTTCTTCACAACAGTTATTGCTCTCATCTTCGGAACTATCTTCTTAAACTTAGGAAAGAAAATGTAAGTACCTTTTCTTACAGCACCGGCTGAGACCTGATATATGTTGGCATATTGTGACAAAGAAACTTATGTGTACATTGTCTTTTCTTTCAGTGACAATAGGCAGGACCTGTTCTATGCTTTGGGATCCATGTATGCAGAAGTTCTTTTCATTGGAATTCAGAATGGTCAAACTGTGCAGCCAATTGTGGATGTTGAGCGAACAGTTTTCTACCGAGAAAAGGCAGCTGGAATGTACTCTGCTGTACCCTATGCTTTTGCACAGGTAATTCAGTTGTAACTGAACATTTGGATAATAGGAAATAATAGTTCTTTTCTTCCTTAAACCTAGAGCTGAGTTCTACCTTTGAACAGGTTCTTATTGAGATCCCACACATCTTCCTTCAAACAGTCGTGTATGGTCTCATTGTCTACAGCCTGATTGGCTTTGAATGGACAGTTGAGAAGTTCTTCTGGTATATGTTCTTCATGTTCTTCACCTTCATGTACTTCACTTTCTATGGGATGATGGCAGTCGCCATGACACCAAACAGCGACATTGCCGCTATAGTCTCAACTGCGTTCTACGCAATATGGAACATCTTTGCCGGCTTCCTTATCCCCCGCCCGGTAAGTGTCCAAGAGTAACTCTTGTACTATGCTACACCTCAATTTTCTATGTACTGTTGATGCTGAAGCATACATGGCTGGCTTGCAGAGGATACCAATATGGTGGAGATGGTACTCGTGGGCTTGCCCAGTGGCTTGGACGCTATATGGGCTTGTCGCCTCACAATTTGGAGACATCACAGACGTCAGGCTGCAAGATGATGGGGAAATAGTTCAAGATTTCGTCAACAGATACTTTGGATTTAAGCATGAAAACTTGGGTTATGTAGCTACTGCTGTTGTTGGATTCACTGTCCTCTTTGCTTTCGTCTTTGCCTTCTCCATCAAAGTCTTCAACTTCCAAAGAAGATAAGGGAGGGCGCCATATAAAAAGGATCCGGTGTTGCTTCAGCTCCCTTTCAGTATATAGAAACTGCCACATTGTAAAATGATGAGAGATTATGTACGTAGCCTTTGTTTATTTCTAGGAAGTTAACATCATTTTTTTGTTTTCGGACCAGTTTGGCCTAGATTGAACAGAAAGGGGCCTCTGTGTAAAATTGTATGTAGCCTGTGCACAGCCGAGTTCAATATTTCGATGTAAGATTCTCCATTAAATTTAACCTTTTATCCAACTCCAACTGAGACTTGCCTCCAGAAATTATGTCTGTGGCACAATAAGATGAGGAAAAAAAAAGGAAGGCAGTGGCTATCTAACGAAGAAGGGCATTTCGGTTCAGACATATATTTTAGAGGAAGTCCATAAATATTAGGGATTTCGTCCAAAAAAAATAAGTCCACAAATAAACTGGCATTATTCACGCGAAATCCAAACCGAATTGGTATCCTCAACAAGATCATCAAATAACCTGTCCAAATTCCTATGCAGAACCTACAGAATGGTGCACAACCAGCAAAAGAGCCGAGGAAGATGCGGCAGGTCACGAGTCGCAAACCCTTCGTAAATCCCAAATCAACCTCTTTCCCCATCGGGGGGCTTCGTCTATATCTAAATGGTAGTCTAACGGATCACATTTTGCGGTGCAAAAAACTGCTCAGTTGTTTTTTCGAACAAGCCGAAGCGCGTATTTCATTAAGTAGTAAAGAGTTTGATTACAAAATGCTAATCAAATAAGGGGATAGTAACCCAAGGTTACCGGAAGGATAAATCGCGAGATTAGCATATCACCTGCAGGCTGCAGCCGTAGCCCGTAGCTCCGATTGGTCGCGCCAGCCGCCGCAGCTTATGCCATAGGCCAAGCGCAGGGCGAAGACGGACGGAACCGCCA
Source organism: Microstegium vimineum (assembly GCA_022036555.1). Classification (NCBI taxonomy): domain Eukaryota; kingdom Viridiplantae; phylum Streptophyta; class Magnoliopsida; order Poales; family Poaceae; genus Microstegium; species Microstegium vimineum. Next base: position 39,751,864 of record CM039121.1, on the reverse strand, counting down.
GTCCGCCACCGCAGGCTGGGAGCGGAACAAGCCACCGAACTACCGAAGAGGCAACAACGATAGAGCCTCGCTACTCCGACCGCCGGAATGCTCCGCCACCGACGCGGAGTTCGCGCGATTCGGGCGCGGTAGTGGGTTTGTGTTGTTGCCCGCTGGGCCTTTGTCTTTACTGAGGCCTGAGGGGAGGGGAGGGGCGGGGCGGGCGCTGGGCCTGAGGCCAACTAGCCCGTCTCCTGACGAGAGATTTCAGAATGTGGCCTTTGGGCTTTGGCACGTGCGTAATCCCCGATCAAATTTTGCCTGATGACGCCTAAGATTTGATTTAGTTTGCATTTAAAGATGAAGAAACATTAATTCAGAGCATGCCTGATTCTCTCGTTAAAATGAAGATGCTCATGTCATGTCATGCTTCAGAAGCTATCTTAAACGTTTTTCGTCCATGCATGCTTACTGTAAATTTGTGGTAAATGGGAGATTCTCTGCTCCCGTAAGAGATGCTCTAAGTATAACTGTACTCGACTGAATCGTCTGAAAGTGTCGAAAGATCAAACAAGCTGAATTATTGTCACGTGACTCGTGAGGCACGCTTCCTCTCTCTTTCCTGTGAATTCGGTTGGGCGTCACATCTTTATTCTCCTTTCTCAATGCCAATCTTACTTCAGTTTCTTGCTGCCTTACAGGATTCAGATAGTTCTGACTTCTGATCGGTATCGGGAGTACTGCTTTCCGGAACAGTGGACGGTTTTAGCTAAGTTTAATTTCAAGAGAGGCAAAACCATCTCATAAGGCAAAGTTTTTTTCCATCTTTCCCCTTTTCTCCCTCAGAGGACGTAAAAATAATTTTGTTTTGTTTTTTTAAACAAGATACTGTAAAATTGTTTTTAAGTAAAAAAAAAGTTATGATGTTAAAGTGCATGAATGATTATGTGGTTCTGCACACCTAATCTTGCAGATGCAGAAGTACCTACAGGCCAGTAAGTTCATGGAAGTATAACTGTATAAGAGAGAGAGCAATAACACAAGAAACATATATATCACTACTAGAAACAGCAATGTCGCCGAGGGCAAAACGCTTTGCCGAGGGCCGGATTTAGGGCACTAGGCAAAGAATTTCTTTGCCGAGGGCCGCCCTCGGCGAAGCAAAGCCCTCGGCGAATGGTCCTTTGCCGAAGGCCGGACCCAGGGTCTAGCCCTCGGCAGAGTACTGGCTCTCGGCGACCTCGGCCGAGCGTGACGGCGGCACCGGCCGTCAGCCTTTGCCGAGGGCTCGATGCAAAGCCCTCGGCAAAGGGTTTTCTACTTTTTTTGATTTTTTATTTCCGAAAAATGTTTGCCGAGGGCTTTGCATCGAGCCCTCGGCAAATCTGGCCTTTGCCGAGGGTCTAAATGGGCCCTCGGCACAGATTATTCATTTTTTTTTGTTTTGAGCCAATTTTTTTTGTGTACCACACATACACTATTTAGAACTACATGTCAAAGTTTGGTTCGTTTTTGAATCATTTTGCTATATTTGTTGAATTGTTTTGTTTTTGTTGAATTTTTCGGCAAAATTCAAATTTGAACTGCAGGTGCATTAATATAATTTATTTAATTATTGTAAAATTGACATTCATGATGTTTAGTGCATTTTAAAGTCTTATCCAGAAAGCCACATGAAATATCAAACATCTTGGCCTCCGAACATATTGAGCAACTTGCGGAAAAAGTATTTTTTAATTTTATAAAATGCAAACAAAGTCCGAAAATCACGAAACTTGTCGAGGTGTCATGTTATCGCATGTGGAGGCTATGATAAAAATTTGGAAATGTTTCGAGCATGTGGTAACGTCCGCCGCGTAAAACCCTGACATCTCACACATACGATTACATTGTAACACATGCGGAGACGTGTGGGTTTTAGACATTTGTCGTGACAACTTGCTCCAAACCTTCTCATTTTTTTATCACAACCTATACATGTGCTAAGATGACACCTCGACAAGTTTTGTAATTTTCAGACTTTGTTTGCATTTTAAATAATTAAAAATTACTTTTTCGCCAAGTTCCTCGTCATTTTATTTGAACCAGATGCTCGAAATTTGACGTGAGTTTTTGCATAGGGACTAAACATACACCAAAGACCATGAATAATATTTTTCGTAGCATAAATTTCCATTATTGGATGCACCTGCAGTTCAAATTTGAAATATTCGAAGAAAATCAACAAAAACAAATAAATGAATAAAAACTATATAAAAAAGTCAAAATTGATACAAATTTGATAATTGAGTTTAAAATAATGTATTGTAGCAGATAAAAAAATTGGCTCAAAATTTCAAAAAAACAAAAAATTGTTTGCCGAGGGCCTAGTCTTGGCCCTCGGCAAAGTAATTTGAAAATAAAAATAAAACTCTTTACTGAGGGCCCGGTGGTCAGGCCCTCGGCAAAGAATTTGAGAACGTCGACGGGCAAAAATAAAAAAAAGAAAAACTCTTTGCCGAGGGCCTTGGATCTGGGCCCTCGGCAAAGGAATTAAATAAAAAAATAAAAAAACCTCTTTGCCGAGGGCTCTGGATCTGGGCCCTCGGCAAAGAGCATGTCCATATAAAAGGAGAACGGTCGGGCGGGCGGCCTTATCCACAGGCCATGCCCGCCCTAGCCGTCGCCGCCAGTCGCCCGCCGCCGCACGCCGCCGCGCCCGCGCCTGCGCCCGCCGCCCGCCGCGCACGCACACCGCCGGGTAGGCCGCGCCCGCGTCCGACCTCGCCGCGGCCCCCGCGGCGCCGGAGGGGGACGCGCTGCCGGGCGCCGGTGGCCCCGAGATCGCCTTCTTCGACGTCGAGACCTCGGTCCCGCAGCGGGCCGGCCAGGGGTACGCGCTGCTCGAGTTTGGGGCCATCCTCGTCTGCCCGCGCAGGCTCGTCGAGGTCGCCTCCTACGCCACGCTCGTCCGCCCCGCCGACCCGGTCTCCGCCATCTCCGCGGCCTCCGTGCGCTGCAACGGCATCACGCAGGAACAATCCAAAAGTTGTGGTATTCTTCCATTTTTCTTTCTACAACAGTTTAACTATTTTTTAGAAGAACAATCCATGCACCAAATGAAAGTTGCGGCATTGTACCTAAAGAAATATAGCATTATAATAATTACTTGTTCAAGTTGACCTTGGTCGATATCATTTTAGTAGCTTCATTCTTGATAACTGATAGTTTTGCAAGTTCACATCGAATATGCTGCTATGCACACTTCGATTGCCAATCTTTAGTTGCACGGAGAAAGAAACTCATGGCAAATAAACCAGTACCAATCTTAAACCATTAGAGGTCTATAAAAATTATAGATGTTTACTGCACACGGGAATGGATGTGGAAGTGACAAAGAAATTTTCATCCTCCAAATGCACTTTAATGATGCTGCATTTTCAATCTACAGAGTAGCAGAAAATGGATTTCCACCTCAATACACACAACAGCTTGCAAGCTAACTCAACAATCTAGTGAAATGTTGATCTTTTACTGAATTTTACCATATGAATATATAACAAATTTACTGTTTCTATCATATACTGAAAATGTGTCGGCCTTCGTGTCGTGAATATGGGTGTCGGCCATCGAGCCGAATTTTTTTGCAGGTTTTGGTAACCGAAATTTTTAACTTATATGTTGTTTTCTTCTTTTGCAGAGCAGAGGCCGTTGTAGGAGCTCAGGAGGAGCCGATCGTCTACGTCGGGGCTGCGGTCTGCCTGCATCGCCTCGACTCGCCACTGCCCCGACTCGCCACTGCCCCGATACCCTGTCTCCACCACCACCTTAGGTATAAACAACCTCTACTTCTGTATCTTTGTCGTAGACTGCGTAAACCAGTTAGGCGTCTCCCGTCCGAAAGAGATACGGTCGGAGGTATGCAGATCACTGTGTGTATCCGACCGTATTTATTTCGGATTGTCCACGTTTTTTGGACAGTCCGCGTATGCGTAGATGAGGTCAGTTTCCATGCTCCGCTCCTATCCGAGCCAGAATTTCGGCAGCACCTCCCCATTGTTCCCCATTGATCAAAGATGGCGAGCAGCCGGCCACGACGTGACACACCCTCGGCTTACGTGAGGAGGCCACCGGAGGAGGGGGATGCAGACGAGAGACAGCCGCAGGAGGTAGCGGGAGGAGGGGGAGCCAGAGGAGGGACTGCCGCAGGAGGCCGCGGGAAGAGGGGGAGGCAGACGAGGGACTGCCGCAGGAGGCCGCGGACTCAGCCCTTGAGCCCGTGCCACCGACGGAGGAGCACGGGGAGGAGGAGGAGGAGGTCGAGGAGGAACAGGGTGCGGCGCCCGAGGACGAGGGAGGCGAGGCGTCAGGTGTGTATCAGCGAGGCCCGGCGAGGCTCCCTTCGTTTCCGCTTCCTCAGAACCGTCCAGTGCTTCGTCCTGTGCCGCCCAAGTAAGTAAATATAAATGATATCACAACCACTTCATATGATATGTTTGAAATCGAAAGAGAAACTGATAAATTTTTTTCTTACTTGTGCAGGGCTTGGGAGGTGTTGTCGGGTACTCCTCTGCGCTCTCCCGCGACCGTCTTGGGTGTGTTGTGCCGGAAGTGGTTCCCCGGCATTGTCGAGTTGCCGTCGGAGGCTCGAGAGCCGGCCTACACGTGGGACAGGTACGCCCTGGGCGAGGACGACCAGTACCGCAACAAGCAGGAGCGGATACTTGCTGAGTTTTGGGTAAGTTCCTCTCGCACAACGTTAATCAATCCTTCACATTGAATTCTATTTTTTTAAAATAATGATTGGTTATATCGTCTTGTATGCAGAGGTTTTTCAGGGCCGAAGAAGGAACCGAGGGTCTGGCTGATCGTGTGGTGCATGCTGCCTGTAGGAAGTATGTCACCGACATGTTCCACGAGGCGCGCGTCCAGGCCCACATAGACTACTACGCGTCGGCCCGTAGAATGACACTCACCAAGACGGAGGCTCGACAGATGACGCTGACCCAGGAGCAGTACCTTGAGGTAGATGAATAACATTGACTTTGTTTCGTTTCCGAAAATTAAATATGTTCAATTTCATCTTCATATATGTCAAATACTCGTTGACTTGTAGGTGATTCCCTGGTGGTGCCGAGCGCATGCCGACGCCTGGACGATGATCTTGGCCAGGTGGTTCACGCCGGCCTACATAGAGAAGCACGGGTCTCAGCGGGCACTGCGTATGCTCAGGCCAGCTGCCAGTCACCATCAAGGCAGCAGGAGTCTCCCCGCATTCAAATCGGCTTATGTAAGTGATTTTTCTTCTATTTAGTTTCACGCTTAACGTATGCCTGATTGCTCACCACCTGCCACCTTTCTCGCAGGAGGCTGCGCACCCGGACGAGGATGTCTCGTTGTTCACGGCGTGGGCTATGTCCCACCAGACCAGGGTGGCTGGCGACGTCACCTGGGACCCGGCTGCCCCTCCCTCGGCATACTCCGACCCCAATGTGTACACTAAAGTTCAGGAGTACACGTCGGCGGTACAGCAGCGGCACGGGCCAGAGTACGACTTCCGCACCGAGCCCATTGATGCCGAGGCCATCATGAGGCTCGGTGGCGGCAGGAAGCACGGCCGGGCGTGGATTGCGAACGCCGCCATCGACCCCACCGTTGTTCCCACTCTGAGCCAGCTCCGAGCACAGAGCACGAGCTCCAGCCAGCCCATACGCTCACGGCCTACTCCGACACTGCAGCGGGTCGATGCGCTCGAGGTAATTCTTGTTTTACTCGTCGTAAATTAATATTCTCACACTTGAGTTAGATTTGTATTACTTAAATATTGGAGTGCAGGCCCGGAACTACGAGCAGACGGCGCAGATCAACGAGCAGACGGCGCAGATCACGGCCCTCACTGCTCGGCTGGAGGCTGAGCAGGCCGCTCGGGAGGCCCAGGAGGTCAGGATGGCAGAGATGATGCAAAGCATGCAAGCTCTTGGGCAGAAGACAGGTGTGCCTGTGCAGATGTCAGCTCCTCCACTTCAGGTGCCGCACGCGTTTTCAGCTACTCCTGTAAGTGTCAAAGTTCACTTCTCGCTTGTATGACATAGAAACCCAGACAACACTAGCTACTGATTTGCTTGTATGACATAGAAATCCAGACAACACTAGCTATAAAAAATTTGATAGGTTTCTGTCTAAACACTAAAACTGTAGTCCTATAATAATTACTGCAATCTCACATAAGCATCTAATTGTTTGTGCAGCCTCAGTCGGCGGGTTCCAATAACCCCCCTCGTGCGTCACCTGATTCCGGAGGTGTGTGGGTTACACCACCCTCGACGCAGAGGCCAGACGGTTGTGGAGGTTGGGGAGGTTGGTGAGTTGACGTGGACTTTGATTGTGGACTTGTGGACTTGATTGTCGTCGAACTTGTGGAATTGTTGGATTTGGACTTTTAATGATCTATGTGATATTTGTGATATATATGTGATATTTGTGAGATATATGTGATGATTGTGATATTTGTGAAATATTTCTACTGTTGAATATATATATATATATATATATATATATATATATATATATATATATATATATATATATATATATTTGCGCTGGTATGCATGCAAATGATGCAATCACAGATTTACAGTCACAAGTACAGCGTTTCACTGAACTCACTAACAGTCACAGATACTGGGGTAGCTTAGCTAGCTAGCTAGCTCACTACGGTTAACGTAGAGTTAACACTTCAAACCAATCACATTTATTTACAGCATGTTTTATTTCGACGAACAGTTACAGATTCATCGCAATTCTTCACAACCGATGAACCAACAACCTTACTCGTCCTTCTTGTCACAGCAGCAGAAGCACTCCAGGCAGTGCTCGCAGGCCTCGTAGCAGCAGAAGCAGCAGCAAAACAAGAAGGCGCTGCAAGCAAGGAAAAAGAAAAAGAATCTGTTCAGCATGATGCTCTTGCAAATGAATGTGTAAATTTGTTTTTAATGCTTGCAGAAAACATAAGATGCTGCAGATGCAGAACAACGCTTATCGAGTACTACGTCTAGACTGTGCTGATCTTACTGACCAGGCATAGAGGAAGCCCTTCTCCTCGTGGCGCTTCTTGACATGCTCCATGGCCGACAGCTTCCGCTCCTCGCTCTGTGAAGGCTCATCCATTGTCGCCGCCTCTTCTTCCCGACAGAACACTACACTATACTGATGAAAAGAAGGGAAGAAGAATAGAAGATGGCAGGTAGCTAAGCTAAGGGAGGCGCAGCTTGTTCTTGCACACCTTCTGGTTCTGGTGTGGTATATAAGAAGGCTGGCTAGAGCATGTGGCTTACCGCTTACCTAACCTCTTGCTCTTGTCAGAATGTTTCAGCATCCCATTGACAATGCACTATTTTATTTTAAAAAAATATATCATTTGAGATTGATCGTGCACCATTGTTTCACTTCATATTTTATTTTCTCCGTTATCGTAGCGATAAGCTCGATCATATCATATCGCAATCATCGTGCTCCCCACCAATTTCAAGTGATGTTCACGCAGATTACTGCTCGCTACGAGATACCTTGGAAGATGCCCTCAAAATGTCACTGTGAGATAGGGATGTGTAGGCCTTCGACAGTGCATTGGCTCTTGCAAGTGGTCAGGCTAGCTGTGTGCAAACTATGTCAAGGCTGGAACGAGTTTTCAATTCCTAAAAAGAAGTTCTTGCAAGTTGCAACAAATGGAAATGGAAAGGTAGTGTCCCTTAAGATACCACATCATTGGCTCTAGACTTTGAGATGGTTTAGGCCTCAAAAGAAGCTGTCCTTTTTGCTTATATTAATTACATATATACAGGGGGCAAGGAAGGGACATGGCACCAAAATGACATAGCTAGCTATCAACAGAGAAAACAGGTGAAGGGACGCGATTGGGATTCAATGTGCGGAAATGATCCGCAACATCAGCTAATTTGCGTGATCCGAACTGTCAAGCTGTTGGCCCTGTTGTATATATGGTTACTTTCATTTGTGATGGCAAATTTGTTGTAGCAAAGAGAGTCAAATCACAGGACAACAACTGATATGAATTTTTCTTCTTTGTTCAGAGACGCGAGGGTTACATTGTACAGAACTAAAATATTACAACTTTGGCATTTCTAATGACATAAAAATAAAATAAAATGTCATATAGAGAGGTTGATAGGTAGTTCATGTGTCTGCACCATGTTACAGGGTTTTGCACCACTTGTAGTTCTTAGGGTACTAGGTAGGCTCCTGATTAAATCATTCATCAAGCACGATCTTTTTTTTTCCCGAGAACATGACACGTGTTTCGTTAAGAGGAAAAAACATCAAGCATAATCGAAGGCTAAGATTTATCATGGTGAGTTGGTAACATGTCAGCAAATGAGTGATAGCTCCTTGAAACATATCATTAAAGCAAAAAAGAACCATGAATCACTTATCACTTCCTTATACTCTAAATTTCATTTTGTTTTCGGATGTTATTTTCAGTGACTCATCTGTGCCCCAGTGTCCAGTGGCGGAGGGAGGGAGGGGCTGAGGGGGGCCTGGCACCCCCAACAAGCCTCAGTACTCCCTTGTTAGTTAATAAGTTAATCATTCAATTAGCAAAGTATCGATGCTAATTAGTGTTTTAATTGCTTGTTTTTTCTAATAATTATCTAGGATTAACTTATCTATTGTTTTTTATTTCTTTTTCATTCTCTATATGATACATTCTATAGCTAGTTAACAGGTATAATTAGTATTCTGCTTGTTTATTGTCCTTTTATATTGATCTCCAATAACATCTATATTATTTAGGATTAGTCTTTATGTTGTTTTTTCATATATTTTGTTTATATTATTACCATTATATTTTTTGCCTAAAAATTAGACTGATCAAGTGGAGTTAGAGACCTAGTGTTAATTAAAATTTTACTTTTTCTTTGTAATATCACTAAATTTATTGTATATGTATTTTATCACGTATGATTGTTGTCGGGTTGACCCCCCCTATGGTTAAATGCTGGCTCCGCCCCTGCCAGTGTCCACTACTACCTGTAAGCATCAATCCCACTGAGCACCAGCAAATATGAAATGATGTTGTGGCCTAATGGGTTGTGAAGTGTCCTTGTAGTAACATAACCAAATATATCGCACGAATCAGATGAGCTGCCGTGTGTGGTTGCATAACATGATTTACTTTTCAGATATTAAACGGTCAGGGTTCAGAGAATATCTATCGCATCAGCATATCAAACTTCTGGTCTTATAACGAGTCAGTTTATATTACTTTTTGTCTGAGTTGAACTAGCACTACTACTCTCTCCATAACTATTTCACAGAAAATTGTCTAGCGTCCACAACATGACTTCACCAATCACCATGTTTCGAATTTGTGTAGGAATTTCCCCAAAGAATTCAAATCCAACTGTTAATTAGATACTTTGAACTGAAACAGCTGATCCAAACTTCAAGTCCTCTTGGGAACAAATTTGGATGTCTAATTCTTCTTAATTAAAATTTTAATGTCACCTAGTTCCTTCTAGATTGGTCGAATTTCATGTTTACTACACCATCTGAACTAGTTGGATAGGAGACAGGGGCCTAGCCTAGGGTTAGGGGAGCCGCCGCCGCTGCCGCCACCACCGCCCGCGGGCCCCGTTCCCTTGCCTCCGGCCTCGTTGCCGGTGGTGATACGGAGCGGGGGTCCGCCTCATTTTACAGTTTTTTCTGTCTCCATAGGGTCTTAGTCGAGTCCTAGGTCTAGGGTTTACTCGCCGTCGATGTTCGGCGGCGGAGTTAGGTTTGGCCGGAGGAGCGTGGCTCCTTTGCGGCTTGGTTTTCCCGGCGACGCCGACGATGCGAAAGCGGCGGCGGCGCAGCGGAATAATTTCTTTCAGCTTCTTCCGTTCTCCAATGGCGATCTATTCCGACGTCAACGGAGAGGCTGGGGAGACCTCTCTTCAAGTCGAGGGCTGGCGCATCGTTGTCTTCAGGTGATGATGTTGTTGACCCTGTTAATCTCGAGGAATATGTTCTTTGGCGAAAACCTGAACACTGCTCGGGTTGCCGACGATGGAATCGAAGGATGCGTCGTGGGTACAGGAGTTGGCCGATGCGCCTGGGAGGCAACGTCGGCTGATTCGCCCAGAAGTAAGTCCTCCTCTGCGGCCTCCGCCCTGTGGAGTTTGGCTCTGGTGCCTGACGACGATTGGTACGCGGCTTCGATGGCGGTGATGGATGGATCTCTGAAGTCTTCGAGGAAGATGAACATGAGTTGTAAACTTCTATGTAATTTTCCTTTTCTTTAGAGTCCTGTCTGTAAAAGGGTCGGTGTAAGGCACTAAGATGAATACATGTTTCTTCTCAAAAAAAAAACACCATCTGAACTAGTTAATCACTTACCTCTAGTGCAATGAGTATTTTGGTGCCTTCCACCTTTTTAAAAAAAAAACTTTGTTTGATTTCTTAAGCTGGAGCATTGCCAAGTGCCAGCGCTTCAGATTTGCACGAAATCTGCTCCAAGACTACCACAAGTTGATGTGGACATGCATTTTATCAATAAAAATCATGATTTGGTAGTAAAATAGACTACAGTAGCATGTACCTGAATGGCGATGGATGGAAACGATGTCAACAAATCAAAAATGCCCCAAATGCATATGATTGGGTTTGCTGATTAAAGACAATAATGTGAAAACTTCTATATAAGGAGATGGCATGATACAAAGATTGTTAACCCTAAAGTTTTCGTTATCTCTAACTCATTTGTCATCGCATATGTGTCAATTTGAGAGAAAAGGATACCGCTGCACCTATCATCATGCCTTACGGATCACGTTAAGCTGTCCATTCCTGTTCACTTAAGCTACAAGCTTCAACAGGTTACACCAATGGCGAGCTAGGCACTAAGCCACCAACCCACATTTGACGAGGCCAGAGTAGAAGGCAGGAAAGGAAACTTCAGACACCTCAGCTTATGTATGTATGAACAAAGATAAAGCACCAGGATTCAGGAATATGTTTCTCCGAGACGCGGTCGCCCGAACTTGCTGTTCAATGTGGCTTACAGTATAGACGGTCTTCAGGCAATGAGTATTAGGAGGTGCCCACTTCAGCACCATACTCGGACAGCTAGTTTGCTAGAACAGTACTATATATGTACACCAGGTAATCTTGGGTGAAATTGAAGAATTGCACCTAGCAACCAAAGTTAAATCAACCCAAAGTTTTCTACAAGAAGACGGTATGGGAAACGAAAGCAGCATACATAACAGGTCTTGTAAACTGCATCATAACAGGATGACTTGCTGTCCAGTCTGTTCCAAACACAAAGCACTAGTCCCCCCTAGAAATCTAGTCCGTGAAGCTAAAATTTGCCAGCTGAGACTGGAGTTAATATTCCCATGGCATTGGTTCCCTTTGGCCTCCACATAGTCCGAGCCTTCACAACGGTGTGCCCTGACTCAAGGCACAGAAGATGCTCACACTGAAAGGTTGTTTCTCCTAACCCATCAGTGCAGTCAGTGAGCACCGTAGTGTGTGACTGCAGCACACTGTCCTTACTGCACTCCCTCTTGTAGTCTAGGACAATGCTAGCCAGTTCATGATTCTCAAATATGGAGATTGGAGCACTCTGGTGGGAAAATGGGTGCCAAAAAAAAAAGAGAATGGTGAAAATACAGTAAATGAACTCTAACATTTCTGTCAATGGAAAAGGTAAACACAAGGCAACATGATTATCTAAACTAGTGAAATGTCCAGTAGCACAAGCAAAAGGAAAAGCTCAATTATAACAAAACTCCTACGGCTAAGTGAGCAGGGAAGGCGAAATTTCAGTAGACTATCCTGAATTCTACATCCTGCAAACCCAAGATTAGATGAAGAATATGCATAAGAAACTAAAACAGGAATTCCAGGTTCAAGCTTCAGATCAAGGGCACAAACAGAAATAAAAGCATATTGAACAGATTATTTATCTGAAATTAGCATTCCATGACCTCTTGTGGCAAAAAGAACGTGCCATATTTTAGGTAATGTATTCAGACAGACAACTGAGCTATTGAACAGCATCAGAAGTATCAACAACAATAGTGCCTTTTTAAATTCTGCAAACAGTTTGATTTTGAAATGTATCAACATAGCAAATACAATGACTTCTTTATTCTCCATTAAGACTAACAAGTTAGGCATACATCGCAAAAAGCAAAAGGCCAGATAGGAGGATCTGAGGCCATATTTGCTGTTGAAAGGTGGCAATGAGAGACAGCAAAAGGACCTCTAAATGTTATATTATACATGAAATAGGATGCCTTACAGCAGAAGAAATCATTAAATCATAATGTTTGAATATGATAAATGCTCAAACTTAAGAAAATTGATTTTATCTCCTGCCGATAAGTTAACAGGCTTAACGACAAAGGAAGTGATCCAAATAATTACCGACAATATATAAACTACTCAGAACCAGAATTAATAGAGCAATCGATGTTATGTACATTGCAAAATCAATTTGTTAATCTCAAGGATCCAGCCATAAGGATCCTAACATAAACAGAACATAAAGATGCATACTAAAAGTAATATTGTTTTTACCTCAAGAATCCACCCAATGTATCTAACATTGTTGACATGCTGATTTAGATCAAGATCAGCCCATCGAGGCTGCATTACGTTACATACCAACAAGCATAAATTACATAAGTAACAAACACTACCAACCATAACATAGGACACCAACTTATGGTGTGTACAATACTTACAGTCAAACCCCTTCTGACGTATTTCCTAGCCATGGCTTCACCATTTCCAGGCAATTTTGGAAGTTTGCGGCTGTCTTCATCAGCAATAGCGGTGCACTCAAAAAAATATGGTGCTATTTCAGCCCTCACTTCATCAGGAATCCTTGCAAGTTTTCTAGTATGCTTATGCATCATAACCCATTTACTGTTCATTTCACCAAAGAATGAGGAAAAATATCAGCAAAATGCAAATGGCCAAACAACAAAATTTAACAGGTTATGGATCTGTAAAGTAAGAACAAAACTGAATGCATAAAACAATAGCAATATGACAGGGAGGACAGTCATGTAGTAATTTGTCTATGCTGCTATGCAATTAATTTAAACGAGCACAAAATCAAGATCAAAACCTTGTAGCCCTCAATATAGTCTGGCCTGTGCTGCGATCATGTAAATGCCAATCTCGACGCATTCCGTTTTTACCATGACCACTGACCCATGTGTCTATACCAACTGTATCGCCCCTGGATATGAAAAAAAAAACATTTATTTCAAAAAAAAACAGAGCCTTAAGTTACCAAAATTCGCTTAGGCTAATGAGGTACGTAATAAAACAGATGAATTGTAACATATATCGACTTCCAAAATAATTAGGCTATCAGAAGAGTAGTTCATTGGAAACTTTCTTCAAGCTGACTTTTCAATTAAAACAGATATCAACCACCTACTTCTAAATATCACTGTCACAATTATCATCAACGACTTTCAGGCTCCCAAATTCTCACAGAATAATTCACATCCAGATTCTCACCAAACATCATTACCGCATTTCCAATCAAACATTCTGAAGAACAGATCTCAAACTTAGGCGGGCAGCAGGAGCTCCTACCTATCGTAGCACAGCAAGCTCGCAACAAAGCATTGACCCCTAGCTGGCTAGCTTGATAAGTTCATATTATTAGCATAACTCGTTTTTTTTAAAAAAAAATGCTTTCACTTAAACACAAAAACTAGAGCCAATTCAGCCTGAGGACTCGAATAACCAGAATATTTTGCAGTCTGTACCAGCATGGATACTGCTCCACCAGGACCTGCATCTGACTGACAACCCAGAACAAGTTCACAGTTTGCTCATCTCTGGCGTCGAACCAAAGCCATCACCAAGCAGCCCAGCACTCTTGACATGATTAAGGGCCGTTTCCTAAATGCAGAAACAGGATAAAAAAACAAAATTAGCATCCGCAATGAGCACCTTACAACAACACAATCAGACTCTATTGCCTCACATGACATGACTCACCTGCAAATGATTCATCAGCGTCTCTATGGATGCCGTCCTGTCGGCCCCAATCTCATAGGATCGGATGGAGAAGTCCTACCGGAACACCTGTCCGTTGAAGCCGAACGTGTCGATGAGCATGTCGTGCCGCTTAGGCTTCCAGTCGACCAGCGTCCACTGCCGCTCGGCTGCGAGGAAGATGGTCGTGATGGCTGCGAGCAGCACGCTCCAGTCCGGCAGCTGGTTGCAGAACGTCCTCGGGGCCGAGGAGCAGGACGCGTCGTCCTCACCGTCAGTCACCCAGCCTTCCCGCCGCTGTTCACCTTGGGTACGGCGGCGTGCGCGCGCGCCCTTGCTGAGGACCTCACCGCGCCGACGTTTGCCGCGATCCCACCCATGTCCAGGTTGTCCTTGGACCTGCCTGGGGCGTTCTTGGGCGCCGAAGCCGGCACCAGGAAGAACGGCGATGCGGCGACGACAGAGGCGGCCATGAGAGCGAGTTACGGTGGATACGGCCGCACAGCTCCCGCGCCGGGTCAAATCGAAGTACTGCTCGGAGAACTCGAACTGGATTTCAGAGGAAAAGAACCTTAGATTTCCGAAAAGCGATTTTTATGATTGTTATGATCGATTGCAGGGGGAGGGGGATTCTTTCTGAACAGAAACTTCCCAGAATCCTGGAATATGGAGAATGGACCACTGGTCCACTGCTGCTACCGATTTGTCAAAGGAAAGTCTTGGAATAACGCAAGTGTCAAGTGGGGGAAAAAATAGCATGCTGGTAAAACCTCAGTCACGGTGATCGAAGAAAAAAGCCTTTTTCAGCTGAGTTGCTATTTCTTTCTAACAAAACTAACTAAAATCGTCCAGTTCTTTCTAACAAAACCAACTAAAATCGTCCAGGAATTTCCAACCCAAAAGGGAACGTTTATATCCGGGGAAAGAACCGGTAGTGTAGGACTGTAGGAGGGTGACTGAGCTGGACACGGAGCCGCAGAGAGAAACTCACGACCGAGTTAAGGCCTTAGGGGGACGCCGGGTCGCTTCCTCCTTCATGTGGTCGCGACGCCGCCATTAGACGGTGATTGCGCTGCGTCGGGGCGTTGAGAGAGGCGAGAGCTGGAGGAGCTGTGCTGAGTGAGCAGACGAGGAAAGTGGACGCACGCGGTGAGCCGCTTTGAAGTGCCTGGCATGTCCTCCAAGGTGGGCTGCAAGTCTCCAACCTTTAGGGCCTGGGCCTGAAACGCAGAAATTTCACAGGAACTGCGTAAAAATTTTACATAAATTAATTCATTTTCATAGAAAAAAGTATAGGAACAGGAAAAATCTCGCGTTACCCTTATACAGTAGTAAAAGGTTTATTAGATTCGGCTGGCTATCAATTGACACTGTACCATCAGTGGTCAATGGGCAATGATGGACTCCGGAGTCAAGTCAGAGGAACAATTTGGGGATGGAGAGGATGACATGTGTCGCGTTGCACGTGTCTAAGCGGCACTGACAGAAGGGAGTCAAGTCAGAGGAACAATCTGGGGATGGAGAGGATGACATGTGTTTGCACGTGTCTAAGCGGCACTGACAGAAGGTTATCAAATCATCAAAGGACAGCCCACAGTTCGAATCTTCTCGGGATTAAGCTGAGATCTTACCACATCCTGAAACATATCCGATCTGCAGTCAATAGCTGATTCCGAAAAAAATAACCAATTTTATTTCTCCGATTAAGTCTGCTCCCTTACCAACTTTGAATGTCCATGTTGATGTCATGTAGATCAAGTCGATCCCATCAAGCTTCTACATCGAACATTTTTTGTCCAAATCTTGATGTAAACAGCTGCTTCCACTACTCGGAGTTAACAACTGCTTCCACTACTCGGAGTCGATCTCATGGCAAATCTGAATATAAAACAACATTTAAGTTCAACATATATAAATCACATGGTGAATATAAAATCTGCAGCAATTTGATACGTATCATGCCAAAATTTAATTATAAAATCACACATTCATAAGTTCAACATACATAAATTGGAACCATATATGTTCACAATCAATAGATAAGCATATGCAACATGCAACATTGTAATATAAAAATCAGAACTACAATCATTCACAAACTTGCACATTCGTAGAACATCCATCGGACACACGCTAGGTTGTTAGTAAAGATAAAATACAAAAAAGGTGTAGCGTGTTTGAAATCAAATTATAGAGATTTTAATAGATGAGCGCTGCCACCAGAGGATTAAGCTTCTGGAGTTGTCGGAGCAGACAGAGCTCCTTCGAGTGCAAGACGACTTTTCAACTTGGTAGCCATTCTCCTCATACGAGGCTATTGGATCTGCTAGCAGGCCTTTGATTTAGAGCTCTAGTAGAGGCAATAACAGGCCGCAACACTTGGCACAACGACAGATGCATCAAGCATAGCAGCAGGTGAAGCTGCAACATCAGGCATAGCGACTACAACGTTCATTGCGGTTGGTGTCCGATGCGGTATCCCTTTGTAAGGACATCTAGACGTGGGTTAGTTAGGCACGTAGCGATGGAAATAAGTACACTACGAGCTTGACATAGCTATTAGCAAGGTTGTGTCAATATTGATTTATGGAACAAAGAGAACTTGTGCTCACTGCTCACCTTGCATTGTTGCCGTCAGAGCTCATAGTCATAGGCGAGGAAGAGGAAGAGGAAGCATTGGGTGAATCCATGTCTAGGAAGAGGAAGCAGGGGGTGGGGGCGGTATGCACGACCTGTACCACACTAGAGCTCGAGCTCGATCTACGGCAAGTCGGGCGGCGAGGTGTGTCCGTGTGGGAGCGCTGGAACGCCCTATAGGCATCGAAGACGCACCGCGCGCCCGCGCAGCTGCGTCGCTTGCCCGTTCTGCTCGAGCGCGACTGGTCCCATGAGAGCTGGTTCGTCGTCGCCGCTGTCGTCCTAGGATTCAGGAGTGGGATGGGAGCGGCTCCTAGAGTGGATAAGAGCAGGGTTATCTGGTTGAACTTGCATATATACTCCCTGCTAGTTAGGTTGAATGTTGAACTTGGGTCTCTGTATCCATATTATGTAATGTGTACGGGTGTGATTGGTTGCCCCCATGGGATCATCCAAATGGTTGGCCGTCTACCATGTCATACACTCTGGTTTTGTTTGGTTGCCTGTATGGTATTATTTACCTTCTTCATTCCATTCCTTTTTACCTCTCCATCACGCACGATTCTGTCATCTCAATTTCTCCTTCTCTCCTGATACAGGATGACACGATGTATGGTACATGGGCCCATGTGTCAGACAACCAAAACTCTCATTCATGCATGCAACCAAACACAACCTCCTCTCATACTGGACCAATAACAAAGCCAACCAAACACACTAGGAGCGCGTTTGTGGAGGTGGCCGCACAACCCGGCTGCGCTTCCGGGCTGCAGCTTCCCGTGTTTGCATCGCCTGGCCGCTGGGGAGCTCGGCTCGCACGGTGCACAAAGCAGCAAAAAGGGTGGCTCCCGGGATACGGTGAAATCGGCCGTTTTTCTATGGCCTGGCTCGTTCCGGCTCCTTTGAGCGCGCCAGCTGTTCTCTCGCTCACTAATTCCTCTTTGTTTCACGTCGGTACGAGCAAACAAATACAGTCTCGTCTCAGCTCGGCTCCCTAAGAACATAGACGCAAACAAACTCAGTTGCACCATTTGAACCAGTCTCTAGCTAACCATGCCCAGACCAGCCGACCAGGCTGGCGAGGTACACGTACACCCTCGCAAACGCGCTCTAGGGGCGCGTTTGGTTCCTAGCATATGGTTGGGCCAGGTTGCCGAGATGCAAGGAACATGTGTTTGGATGCCTGCAGCTGACCTTGGGCTAGGCCCAACTGATGCAACGAACCTCCGCCGGCTAGACTCCCGGGAAACGAAATCGGAAGTCGTTTCTCCCAAGCCAGGCTCGCGCGGAACGCGCGCATGCGGCAGTGAGGCACTTCCATGCGGCCCCCACGCTGTAATCTCTGCAAACCAAACAACTACTCCCTAGATTCTACATCTACACATTGAAACAACCAAACACCGGTACATGTATTGTCAGGGCCTGGCCGTCGGTAGCCTGCACGTCGGATACGATGCAAGCAGGCTAGAGAAGGCAACCAAACGTGCCCTAGGTGTGTGCCCTAGGTGTATGATTTTAGCTAGGCTCTTATGAGCCTGGACCGGCCCTCCATCATCAGTGCAATCAATCCCACCCTATGTATATATATATATATATATATATATATATATATATAAAAAAAAAAAGTAGGGTGGTTTCGGGTACGGAACCGGGGGAACATCCCCGAACCCGCCAGACCCGCTGGGGCATGGATTTTCTCCGTTAACCTCCGTGTGGAGAGCAAGTTTGTCCCATCCCCAGTGGAGGAATTCCCTGCGCAGAATTGGGGAACGTTTCCGTTACCATCTTTACCTCTCGCAAAGCCACACCATACGTATGTTTCTTTTGGATTGGAAACCCTAACACTGCTGCGCATCCGCCACATCCGCCGCCGTTTCTTCGTCGCAGCGCCGGCGCCTCCCTCCCCCCACCCGCGCTCGGCACGCAGGCGACGGAGGCGGTGCTCAGGCTCGGGCTCTCAGCGACGACGGGGCAGTCCCAGGCTCCGCGGCGGCGTCAGCGGCACCCCCTCCCGCCTCTCGCCCTCGCCTCCGTCCTCCGCGCACCGGCCGGTACGCACCTCCCTCTCCAATCCCGCCTCCGCTGGACTGTCTACGGCGCCCGGCCCCTATGTCTGCCCTGCGCGCCGCGCGCCGCGCGCGGCCGGCAGGCAGCGGGAGCCAGCAGCAGCTGCTCCACCAAGGCGGTCGCGCCGCTTTAGGAGCGCTTATACCCCATAGCGAAGCGCTACCCGTCCCCTTAGCGCTTCAGCTCGCTGAAGCTTGCGCTTAGTGCCGCTTTTTGGAACCCTGCAAACTATATTCCACGTTTTGTCATATAAGAGTGCTTTTGATTTGATTTCCTAGTTAGGGGCTATTTGGACAAGGATTTAGTTAAAAATCTTAAATAATTTCACCTATGCACTTCAGACAGCTGTGATGCAAATACTCAGTGTTTACTCCCTTTTTTCATGAATCTATTGTGCCTCCACTTATTTGACTCATTTTCAGGTATGTGCATTTGAAGTTGTGTCAAATAACACTGCTATTTGTGCCAAGATTTTTGGGAGTTACTGGCATAATGGAGTTCTCAAAGCAAGGGCAGGCATCCATGCCAAACAACATCGGATCACAACCGCTGCCCTCTTCAAATGCCCAATCTAATCAAACAGAGTTCCCATCTGTGTTTTATCCACCATCGTTGCCTGGTGACTGGAGTTCACAGCAGATGTTCTCTATGGGAACCTCAGTACCAGTTAGCTCATATTATATTGTCCCCATGAATCAGCAATCAGTCCAGCTAGGTGCTTCCAGGCCAGAGGTTACACGTCCTTTGGGGGCACAACCTCTGCTAAGTAGGGTATCATTGAGGCCACCACAGCAGGTGCTAAATATTCAAACATCTTTGCCAGCAATGGCTGGATCACTACCCTCACCATCTATGGCAGGCAGGAAGTCACAACAGACAATTGCTTCTCCAAAGGTTCAAATGCTGAAATCCCCATCGCTCCAGTCATCTAATAAGCGGTCTGCACAGAAGGAGCCACAGTCAAAGGTCCAGCATCAGCAATTTGAATCTGTGAGGTCCAAGTTCAGGGAGTCACTTGTTGCTGCACTGAGTTTGGATTTGGATCAGCAGAATAAAAGTCAGTCTCCTAATAATGTGCAGTCTGATGGGTCTACAGAAAATCCCAAACCAGCAGCAGGAGATGTGGTACAGGATTTAGTGGCGACCACATCAAAAGATGTAACCAATTCAGGTATAGCTACAACTGTAGCTCCCAGTAGATGTGAGGAAGATGAGAAGTTAAGCAGTGATTTAGCTCCAGAGATGATCATGAGCATAAATGATGACATGCAGCAACAGTCAAATCAGGTTTCTTCAGAAGATGACTTGTTGGGTCAGTGTATGGTTGGAGATGAACTTTTGCAAGGTCATGGGCTTAGTTGGGTTTCTGATGTTGATACTGGGATTTCTGAACCTAACGCAGAACCTAATGATTTAAAAAGGCCGCGAATTTCTGATGTGGAGTCGTCTGAGTCAAAAAGAATAAAGTCTGCCAATGAGTTAGCAATGGATAAGGAGAAATTTAATCAAAGGGCTGAAAGTTTGGCGTTTAGAATTGAAGAGGAGCTGTTCAAATTGTTTGGTGGAGTAAATAAGAAGTACAAGGAAAGGGGCAGATCTCTTTTGTTTAATTTGAAAGACAAAAGCAATCCTGAGCTAAGAGAGAGGGTCTTGTCTGGAGATATTGCACCTGAACGCCTTTGTTCAATGACTGCAGAAGAACTTGCCTCCAAAGAACTCTCAGAGTGGCGGCTGGCTAAAGCTGAGGAGTTTCAACAGATGGTTGTCCTTCAAACTACGGAGGTTGACCGTAGGCGTTTGGTTAGAAAAACTCACAAAGGAGAGTTCCAAGTTGAAGTTGAAGAACCAGATGGTTTCTCAGTGGAGGTTGAACTTGGGAGTAATCTTACTAATATTCCTTCAAAAGCTGTTGAAGATGAGACCAAGTCTAATGGAACAGATGGTAAAGAAGATGTTCAAGAAAAAGACAAAGCATCTGATAGCACTTCACAAGATAAGGATGGTAGAACATGCAACAATGATATGCCAGGTGATGTAGAATATATCGATAATGAGAAAGCTGATCTCATGCAGGAACTTATTTTGGATGACATGAAGGACACAGTAAATCTCCCACCTATTCCTTCGTTAGATGAATTCATGCAGGGCTTAGATACCGAGCCACCTTTTGTTGATCTCAGTGTCGAAACTCCTCAAGGAGATGTCAATGACTCTGAGGAACCTGACACTACCATGGAGCCTGAGGAGCTTCCAGAGACAGAAGATAATGCATCTGCACTAGACAAAACTGAATCTGAATCTGATAAGTCATCTGCACAGGTTAACAGCGAGCCCAAGTTAGAGTCACCAGGACATCGAGCGGTTCCAAATTCAGATCTTACTGAACCAAATGATGGAGAGCTGAACAAATCCTCCTGCCCCTCCCTGGCAAAGGTGAAGCCAAGAAAACAACTACTGATAAGGTCTCTAATCCTGATTCTGTTCATCACAGTCAGGCAGCTAGTATCCCTATTATACGTGAGAGCATATGGGAAGGTGCAATTCAACTAACAGTGTCTTCACTCTCTAATGTTGTTGCTATTTTCAAAAGGTATGTGTCCGGCTGAGCGTTTTGTTTTTTATGACTATTGTCATTTACTCATTTGTACGTAATGTTGATCTAACCCGTTCTCCTTTGCATCTTCATATTTTCTGCACTTTCAAATCGAATTGATGTTCTGCTATTCGTCTTGACTTTCTTGTAAGGCCATTATTAAGTTTAGAATAGAACTTTTGACATCTCTTGTTTAGGAAAAAAAATGTACACAAATGCTCATGTCATGGTCCTTCTGTTTAAACTTTAAAGTTATGAAAATGCACCACTTGTCACTTGTCCACTTTATAAATGGGAGTTAAGCTACATTTTTTGTAGTGCAACCAACGGAAATGGAGTTTTACATTTCAGCAGCTAAGAGTCACTCATAATTCCAATAACTTTCTAGGATGTTATTTGCTTTGACTTGCTGCATTCTTTGGTTATGTACCCCTCGACATTCTACTTTGAGCTATTTTTCTACATAGCCTTGCGCGAAGTTGGTAGATATGCCAGTCTGTACTAATTCTAGTTGGGTTGTACTGTTTCCACAGTCTTCCAACCAATTGATACACCCAATATTTGGTATACTAACTCTTTTGAAGAAAAGTAAGTGCATTGCAAATGTTTTAAACTATTAAATTATTATCATTGTGCACACCTTAGTAGTTTTTGTAGGCCATGGATATGTAAATTGGTTTTAAGTTAAAAATGGATGCAGGCTGTGTTGTTTTGTTGTGCTAAATATTTGTTACTTTGTATATGATTTTTGTAAGTGAATATTAATTGCCTGCAAACTATTGAGTGCATGTAAATGTGTAAATGGCTGAATGTATTTGTTCTATTTGGACAGCAGCTAACATGTCTTAAAATTTGAACTTTTCAGTGGTGAAAAGCCATCATTAAAAGATTGGCGTCGTTTCGTTGAGATTAAGGGAAGAGTTAAACTTAGTGCTTTTCAAGAGTTTGTCGAGCAGCTTCCCAAATCTAGAAGCCGTGCTATAATGGTAATTCTTTTTCTTACTGTAGTCTGTTTATGTATTCCCTTTGTGACAGGTTTAATATGTTGAGTCTGGTGAAAATATCTTTTCTTTGTATCTAATTACCTCGTGGATATTGTTGCCATGCTGCAAAGTAGTATATACAATTATTTATATATATATATATATATATATATATATATATATATATATATATATATATATATATATATATATATATATATATATATATATATTCTGATTTGGAGCGCAAGTGCTTATTTGATATTTGAGATTGAACAATGGTTGAACGTAGCTAAGTGGGATCATCATGTGCTAAAAGCAAAACCAGATCATTGCATGTCAGGTTTGTTTTAGCAGCTCATGCAAATGGCACAATGTTGCCCTGTTTGAACTTTTGAAGCCTGTAGGAATTGTAAGCAATTGCCAGGACCTTAAGACCCGTGCCCGACATCATGTTATATAATGTCATTTGGCTTTGTTTGCCAGAATATTCATGGAGTCCTAGAAGATGTGAATAGATATTTCATATTATTGTTCATACTGGAGTCAATTCAAGTGTTGTGTTTTCCAATATGTGTGGGCACTCTCCCTTAGGTTAGCTGTTGGTATCTATTTCATCAATTTAACTACGTGGTAACTTATTTTGATAGATAACTGAGCTGTGTTGGAAGGAGGGTTCATCGGAGAGTGGCCGCCAACATATCTTGCAGGTTACATTCTACCTTTTGCCACTCACCACTGTTGGAGTAATCTTATTACTAGAATATATAGAGGATTGGATATACTAAATTTGCTTCTTGTTGTGCAGACTATCGATGCATATATTTCAGATGAGAGAGTAGGATTAGCTGAGCCTGCAGAAGGAATAGAGCTGTACCTGTGCCCTTCTCATGGGAAAACCGTGGAGATCCTCTCACGGCACTTGCCAAAGGAGCACCAGGAGAGCCTTGCTGTGGCGGAATCATCCTTCATTGGAGTCGTGGTATGGCGGAGGCCCAACATCCCTAGGGTGGTACCCACCTCCCACGGCTCCCACCACAGACATGATGGTTCCAAGAGGCAGTCGATCCTAGGGAAACCACAGGTTACTAATCCGGCCGCAAGGCCCTCCCTACCTCTCAACTCATATGGTGCACCACCAGGGTTTCCCAACCAGCGCCACCGCGAAGAGGAAGATGTAACTGATGATGTCCCTCCGGGCTTTGGACCCGGTGTTGCTAGGGATGAGGATGATCTTCCTGAATTTAATTTTGTTAATTCGTCACACCATGCTGCTAATGTAACTGCGCATGCCTACAAGGGCCGGCCACATGTACCACCACCCTCTGCTCGCCCAGCAGAGCAAATGAGGGAACTGGTTCAGAAGTATGGCAAAAGATCATCTGTTCAAGCCCCCTCTTCTTGGGATGACGATGACGATGACATACCAGAGTGGAACCCCAACCAGACGATTAGGCAGCCGCCACTGCCTCCCGCCCCACAGCAACAGCAACTGCCGTTGCCTCCACCTCCCGCTGTCCAGCAGATGAACGCCTACCAGCAGCAGTACCACATCCCAAGTGCAGTGCAGCCTCAGGTTCCCATCACTTCGCTGCCCCATGCTTACCTCCGGACCCAGCAGCCTAGCCAGACATGGCAGCAGCCCAGTAATGGTTGGTGGCCGGCGCAGGGCGTTGCTACTCCTCCCGCACAGGTGAATAACATTGTACAACAACCCCAGTATGGTGTAGGGCCTGGTAGTAGTGGCGTCCAGGGCTACGATTCAAGCAGCGCGACTGGTATGGCCTGGAGACCGAGATAGGACATTGTAAAATTCAGCTGGTTTCCTTCTGTATCTGTGGTCAACCTAGCTAGCGTCCGTTGTAGGGTGGTGTTTTTTTTTTCCATTCCTTTTTTGTTTGGTTGGATGTTCATGTAAGTATGAGTGGTGTACACCCGTACAAAGGATGTAATCTGCACAGACTAGATAGTTTCTGGTTGTACCCTTTTTCTCCGTTAGGACTTTTTGCAGTCGTTCTTCAGCCAGTGCTCTTTAGGCACTGCCAACAATAGCAATAATGTACCGGGAATTTTCTAAATCGTTTTTTTATTAGTTTTCATGGCATTTGGTGGACTGTGATATGCGCTTCGAACCATAGCCGCCGCCGGAACATGTGCCAAGTTAGCTTTTAATGCCAGCCAGCGGTGCTGTGCCCCTCGTTTGCGTCGACTTTCCAGCAATCGCCTTGACTAGTTGCTGTTGCGCTCTTTTGACCATTATGGACCTTTCTTTGCATGGTCAATTGTCATTGCCGTCACTTTTTGTGTGGGCAAACTGCAGTACGTTTTGCTGTTTTTAGACGTCACCTTGTTTAAAAAAAGTAAGCGGCGAGCTTTATGATTGAACATGGTTACATCGTTCGATAACAATTAAAAATAAAACTAGGGAGCTCATCGTATCATATTACAATTTTCTTTAGTTTGCATAGCTCGCCGTGTCAACTCGTGTGCCACTTGATTTGCTTCCCTATTACAGTGTTTAATAGAGATATCCTGAAATCCACACCAAATGGTGCTGCAATCATCATAAATAGCAGCAGCAGAGTTTGCCGAATTACCATCCTTCTTCATTGTTTCCAAGACCTCCAAACAATCTGCATCAAGGCATAAGCCTCTGCCATTTGCCCATCCACCACATGGGCAATAAACTAAGTGAGGCTGCCCAGCTCCTCTAGAGCAATCTCTAATCACCACCCAGTTGCTTCCACATCCAATATCTTCATCAAAGAAAGCAACTATGTTCCTCCGCGGGGTTTTGCTATCTCTTACGGGTTTCACTTCCTTCTTCGTAGATGATTTGTAACTTTTTATCAAAGTTGCAATGGACAAGGCTGACCTTTTTGTCTCTGAATATTTTCACCATGCGTGAGCTGTTGTCGCTTCCACCATATATACCAGCTCCATGTTAAAATCAACTCAACCATCCCAATATCCATTGATCGAACTATGTCCCCTTGTTGATCACCTCTTCTAGAATAACTGAGCCCGATTGATTGATGCAGAGGAGCTCGGCGATGTCATCCTAGACTCCCAGTGCCGAACTTTAGCTCTATCACATATAAAAAGCATGTGCTTTATATCCTCTGTTGCATTCGAACACAATGAGCTTCCTCCCGTATTAGCGATGTGTCTACTTGCAAGGATAACTTGGCATGGTATAGATCCATGGAGAGCCCTCCACCCAAAAATTATAATTTTGCGTGGCACTTCGAGTTTCCACAATGTCTTCCATGCCTGACTCCTGTCCACTCCACTAGCTTGCATTGAGATGCCTCGTTGTCCACACTTCGCTTCCCATTGACAATGGCATGTTGGGCGTACAGAAAACAACCCATTCCTGTTATAATGCCAAGCTACAAAATCCTCTCTCTTCGATGCGATGGGAATTTGCAGGATTCGCTTGCATCGATTCCCCCAAAAATAGATTTCACCAGTTCTGCATCCCCAGTGAAATCAATAGGATTGATGAGCTCATCAACACTTGTAATTGTATTATTACCTCTCGGCGTTTGAATTTTCAGATTGTGACTTCCTGGTATCTAATGGTTCTCCCAAATATTTATTTGTGTGTCATCCCCAACTCTCCAAATATAGCCCTTCTTGAAGTAGTCGATCCCGGCAAGCACACTTTGCCAAGTATAAGAACTTCCACTCTTCGCCTTTGCATTTAGTAAGTTCCCATCCGGATTGTATTTAGCTCTGAGTACCCTTGCACATAATGATTTCGTATCACTTAGCAATCTTCAAACTTGTTTGGCCAACATTGCTAAATTGAAAGACTACAAATCTTTGAACCCCATCCCCCCTTTGCCCTTCGACTTACGCAATTTCCACCATTCCTGCCAGTGGATCCTTCTATGTTCATCATCATCACCCTACCAGAACTGAGAGATAGCCGTCATTATTCCTTTGGAAAGTTTCTTTGGAATTTTGAAGACCATCATCGCATAAACTGGCACAGCTTGAGCAATGGACTTAATTAGGATCTCTTTTTCTCCCATGCTTAGTAATTTCTCCTTTTTTTTAGATAAAGGAAATTGTATTTCCGGTAGTAATTTCTCCTTCCACTCGCTAATTCTGGTAACAACTCTGTCAATCAAATGATGAAATCAGTCACTCTGTTTTGTCCCTACCAATGCTGGTAAGTCAAGATATTTGTCATTTAAAGTTTTTGTCACGATATTTAGTGATTCACACACCTCCAGCTTCACATCCACCTCTGTTGTTATGATAAATTGAGCCTGGTAGAGGATGACAATTTAAATTACCTAAGCTTATTGGAGAGTCCTCGCAACTAGCCTCATATATTCTCATGTTTAGTTGATCTTGGTCATATCAGCTTAGTTTTAGCTGTATCCAAGTAATCACTGTTTTATCCTCGTAATAAGATATACAAGCTTTGTCTTGGTTCGCTGCTAAACTCGTAATCGTAAGAAAATAGTGGAGCAATGAAACAAGCTAGCAACAAGCCGTTGATGGCCCATCTGGGCATGCTGCCGAGCCTGTGTCGGGCGTGCCCCCTGTGGCCGGCGCTGGTGGGGCGGAGGGCCCCAGTGAGGCCGTGTCGGGCGCGGGCGGAAACGGTGGTGACGACGCCGCGTCGCCGTCGCCGCCAGCGGCATCACCGGTGCCACGTGTGTTCGGCTCAGGCCACCCAGCCTGAGTGGGAGGTCGCGCCTAGGGCCGCTGACACCCAGGCTGTGTGCGAGGGTCTAGCCGTCGCGTTGGTCCTCGATCTTGACCCACTGTCATTGACCACGCGCACGGAAGCTGCAGCTAACTCTTCGAACGACCCGATGCGGATGGAGATCCTGGCTTCTTTGCTTGGTAGCCATGTTATCCGTGCCCCAAGCCGATGGCCTTGCCGGTGGACGAGGCCTCACCGGTGCTTACCATTGGTTGCATGTTGCAATCACTACCCGCGTGCCCCGCTTCGCCTTCGGGTCGCCTCTGTTGCGACACCTGGTCACGCCCAAGCAGTTGGTGTTCAACGACTCCTTTGGTGCTGATGCGATCACGGCGGACGAAGTGGACTATCCACCAGGCTTTGGCCCGGTGCTTCCGGACCCCAGCACGTCGTCGGCTCTGGGTGGTCAGCACGACGTCGTCGATGTTGTGGCCGTCGTGCAGGCACCCATCGTAGCCGCCTCCCCACGGTCAGCTGACTCCTTCAGCGAGAAGCTAAAGAGGTTCAGAGACAGGGTTCTGCGTAAGGTGCCTTCGCCGTTGTTACCCCACCCGCCTATTGACGTGACGCCTCCGAAGCTGACAATGCCGCTCCGCAGTAGGAGGATTGCCGCGCAGCCTCTCTCGCGTATCCCTGTTTCGAAGCGGGGAGAGGTGCTAGTGATGTGGCGGATGGGGTTCACCGATGAACAGTCGTTGCCCACCACGGCGGACAAAGAGGCATACGATCGCTTCTTCTGCGACAACCCCACCGCCTCTCATCGGGAGGCAATGCAGTGGATCTTCCCGGAGCTACTTGGAGAGGGGACGAGGCGGTCGAGACGCCGCGCTAGTCGTCGCGCTTGACTGACGACGAGGCTTAGGTAGTTTCATTATGGAGTAATAGTTTTTGGTTCCTTTCTGCTAGGTGGGCAGATCCGGTTGTTTAACAGTCCCCCCTAGTGTGTCATTGTGGCGCGTTGTTGTAAACTTAACTTCTTCTCGTCTTAATACAAAAAATGCGCAAACCTTTTGCGTATTCGAGAAAAAGTGTTAGATCGTTATATATATTTGAAGGCTTCAATTGGATGAGTTTTTTTTTATCTACATACAAACTCTACCATGCGGTGGCAGAGGATAAATGAAAATTAAGGGGCTAATTTCAAAAGCTACTATGGTAGCTAATAAAACTTAAATGGTCTTACTTGTATGTAATGTTATGCCAATCCACTTTAACATCACACGGATTGAGGTGAATACACGATTATATCCATAGCCCTATATGAGTTAAAAACCGACAATAAGTTAAGCTTCCAAAGCATATTCCCGTGATCCTATCATGACACACTAGGACAACAGTCACAACACTACATGGCATGTAATGATGTACAGTATGCATTGCTTTCCATGCTCCGTCTTTTCCTCTTTCTTTTGCACTGAGTCACGGCTATATGCTCTGTCTACTCCTATATGACCCTTGTTCAACTGCTTCAAACTTCAGCTTCACAGGAGTGGAAATTCTTTTTTTTTTTAAAAAAAAAAAAGAAGGTAGGGGTGAATGTCTCGTTTCACCTCCATGAGTCTCTGCCTTTGCTACCTTGTCTCGCTGCCAAACCTGTAGGCAAATAGCAGGATGTGAAACAAAGCCAGCTACATGTGATAGACGGCTATCTAATCAAAGACGCCTGATAAGCTACTTGATGTAATTCATACAAAAAAGAAAGAAAGAAAAGAAACACAGACATACGGACAAACTTATTGCCTTTATGAAGCTGGACCTATTATTTCGTTCATTTGTCCTATACCTTGTTGATGGGGTTGATGATAGGCAAATATCCGTTTTGCCGAAAACGATGTGAGCCATACAGCTTCCTAAACCTTTTTTTTATTTCAAATATATAAGACATATCTTTATTTGATCTATAACATGTGAAAAGAATAGACAAGTCCTCATCTGAAGCCATTCCTTTTTTTTTCCTCCCGTAAGTCCCGTGATTTCATTTCTAGACTAGACTAGAAGATACTCCCTCTGAGTCCACGAAAACACACAATTATGAGTTACGTGTTAAAAAAATAGTTTATTATAGTATTTATATTTATGACTCTAAGAGTTTTATTAGATGTGAAAAAAGAGCAAATATGAAAAAGAAAACCCACCACGATGACGTGGGTGCGTGCAAGCAAGCGCCACCGTCTCTCAGTAGCCAGGGCCTTTAGCCGGCGTCATAATTCGGGTTAATCCACGTTCAATGTAACGTTATAATTTTATAGTATACTAAAGAGGATCTGAATGCATAACTCTTCTGAAGTTCTGATCCTTAAGACACCGTTAAAACATGTTGTAAATATAAAGATGTGTAAAAATCTTTTACTTGATCAAAAAAAAAATCCACCACGGCACACCATGATTTCCTTATACATGCTCCAACTCATGTGCATGACTGCACTAGCACTCCACAACCTAGCCACTAATTATAAAAACTAAAAAGCCAAACAAAGAGCCACACAGGTTGTAGTCTTTCCTGTAATGTAATCACCACCTGTCGGTGATTTAGCGCTTCCCAGGAATCATTAGCCAGCTACCTGTCCGTACCCAAAACAAACCAGGAATCGCCTAAACAAGCCACGTCCAGCTCACCGCGCACCCACCATAACCGAACCCGAACTGTCTCTGCCACGAGGGCCCCACAAACCCCTCACTCTAGAAACCGCCTCCCCGGCGACCGGCTGCACCCGGTCCCAGACAGCGGCTGACCGGCAGCCTTCGCGCCCCCTTCTTCTCCCCTCCCGGTCACCTCAAAAAAAAAACACGCGCAGCGAAGCAACGCAGCAGCAACAAAAGAGACGAGCCTTTTGCGCTCGCCGCTGCTACCACCTCGTCGTCTCGCCTCCGCCTCGGCCCTCGGCCTCCGCACGCGCGCGCGTGCGGGATCTCGCTCGCCTCCCCGCCCGCCCGCGCGCGCACCGAGGAGGGCGCACCCACCCCCACCCCCACCCACCCGCAGGTGAGGGCGGGCTCGATTGGGTTGGGTTGCGGTGATT
The DNA here is from genome assembly GCA_022036555.1 of Microstegium vimineum. Taxonomy (NCBI): domain Eukaryota; kingdom Viridiplantae; phylum Streptophyta; class Magnoliopsida; order Poales; family Poaceae; genus Microstegium; species Microstegium vimineum. The sequence goes on along the minus strand of CM039121.1, from coordinate 39,721,849 downwards.
CGGGGGCGGATCTGGCTGGGCTTGCCGGATCTCGGGCCATTTCGGCGGGGTTTTGATGTGATTTTGCTTGCTCTGCTGTGAGTTTCAGGGTTTGGGGCGGCGCGATCCGGCGGCGATGGCGAGCCGGGTCAAGGAGGACGAGAGGCACGAGAAGATCATCCGCGGCCTGCTCAAGCTGCCCGCCAACAAGCGCTGCATCAACTGCAACAATTTGGTGAGTCTGTCGTCTCGAATTCTCGAATTCTCTTGCTGAATGTGGACGGGTTTTGGGGGGCACGTAGCTAGCGGGCAGGTAGGAGCTGTTTTTAGCTTGCTTGACTTATATCCTCCACAATGCTCTGTTGCTATGAATGGCGCGCACATGGGCATATTGGGAGGTAGCTGCATAACTAGGTGTTTGACCGGACAGCAGCATTGTATTGCGTGGGTTTAGAGGTCATTTGCATTCCGATTTGTGCCGAAATGGAATGAAATGTATCCTTGATGCAAGCGGGTTGAATTTGCTGTGTAATTATGGTAGTCGTAGTCACACATTATTGTTTTACTGCAATATAACTGCTTGCAACAGAGGCAACCTTTCTTACTCTCAGTCTCACTTCCACCACTTTTGTGGACCTAACTAACAGGAACCAAAGCTGCTAATTAGGAAAGTTGTATCGTGGTTGCAAAATATGGATCTTGCACCTTGTAGTGGGCATCACTTATATAAATGAATAACGATGTAGAAATTTAAGAAAAAATATTTAAGAAAGTTCGTCGTCTCATCGGTAAGTCATCCTTCTTTTCCTTATTTTTCCCTTCCTGTCTGGGGCTAAGTCATCCTGCGTGGTGAGAGGTGCACCCCTCACTTCAGGGTTCAGGCACTGAACTCTATGAAGCTTGAGGTAACCCTACTCCCCCAGTGTTCAAGTGGATATTGTGTGCGCCTTTGACTGAACTGCTACCTTGTATCATCAAACTTTGGGCATTAGTATCTTTCATATGTTTGCTTTGTAGAGTGAATAACTTGTTTATTTTCTTTCCTCTTTTGTATTTATTTGCTTACCCTTTCGATTTGGAAGTTTCTTGGTTCCAGGATCTTCTGTACATATCTTTCTTATATATTACAAGAGTAATATTTTGTTAGTGCCTCTTCTACTGTTCTTCCTGAAAGAAAAAAAAAACAAGAACACTGATAATGCTGATTTGAACAGGGACCACAATATGTCTGCACAAGTTTCTGGACCTTTGTTTGTACCAATTGTAGTGGAGCACAGTAAGTATTTTAGTGAGCCCTCTTTTAGTTTAGATGACCAATCTTTTGAGCTCCCCCTTCTTTTTGTTTAACAATATATGTCTTGATGAAGTGAACTATTGGGCCCACCAGTCCCCAAGTGAAATATGTCGGTCTTTTTCCTGATAATTTACTTTATTTTCCTAGTCGAGAGTTCACACATCGAGTAAAATCAGTTTCCATGGCCAAATTTACTGCACAAGAAGTTACTGCCCTTCAAGAAGGGGGAAATGAGGTAACTTGTCTTGTATGTGTTTTTCTACTTTTCCCATCAATTCCATGTCTTTTATTCAACAACATTGATTTTACTTGACTTGTAGCGTGCTAGAGAAGTATTTTTCAAGGAATGGGATCCTCAACGAAATGGATACCCTGACAGCAGGTGACCTTTTTTAGCAATTCCTTTTTGTAAGTCAAAATGCTTAATTCTGTATGGGAAGTATGACATGTTTCTTTTGGTCTCAGTAACGCTGACAAACTGAGAAATTTCATTAAGCATGTGTATGTGGAACGGAGATTCACAGGAGAAAGAAGTACTGATAAGCCACCAAGGGCAAAGGTGATGTTCTGTAAAAGTTTCTCCTCAGTAACCAATCCCTATTTTTGAAAATATATTATTCTCTTTGAAATTCACTATGTGCTGATTGATTGTCATCTTGCAGGATGACAAGGATGAGTATAGTGAAAATAGGAGATCTGATGGAAATTGGGGTGGATCAAGAAGTCCACCAAATGGAAGTTACTCTGATCGTCGGAGTTATAGCGGACGGAGTGATGACAGAAATTCCAGATATTCCTATGGGGACCGTAGTCCTGGCTATGACCAAAATGACTATAAGAAAAGTCCTCGCTACTTTGAGGTTGTCGATGATAGATCTGGAAAAACAACTCCAGCTCAAAGGTTTGAAGACCGAAGGTTTTCAGAACCCAGAAAGCCAGATAGTGGGTCTCCAGACTTCCAGAAAGAAGCTGATGGTTCTAGTCCTGTTGTACGGCCAGTGAGAGAGATATTGGGTGACAACACACCTCAACTTCGGGTTGGTGAGCCTTCAAAGCCGACTACTGAACCTCCAAAGCCAAGTGTAGTTAGACCAATTGATCCTCCAAAACCAAGTGTAGTCAGACCAATTGATCCTCCAAAGCCAAATGGAACCAGGGCAATTGATCCTCCACCACTGACAAAGGTTATTCTTTGTTACTCCTGACATTTCCCTTCTTTTAGACATTGCTTCTGTACTCTCGAAATATCATCATATTCTTGTGCATCTGTTCGCTTACTATTCCTTTTGCATGTTCGTAATGTAGACAATATCTAGTGCCAGCAGCATTGGTTCTTCAGAAGGGACATCGGAACAGACAAAAGTGGCAAGTGCAGTGAGTTTAATTGATTTTAGTGCAGATCCTGAACCTGCATCCACAACACCACCACAGCCGACCCCTATGCCACAACAGCCTCCAGTTAATGCAGCAGCACCACAGCCTGTTCTTGAACAAGGGAAAAGTGCTCCTTCTGTCAGTGGTGGTGACTGGGCATCTTTTGATGCTTTTGGCCAACAACAAACACCACAAACGAGCACCAGTGTAAATCCCCTTGAGTCTGCACTTGCACAGCTGTCATTCTCCGAAGCACCCTCTGCACCAAATGCGTCAGCTTATCCTGCTTCTCTTGATCCCACTTTGAAAGCAAATGATGGAGGACATTCATCTGTGCTAGACCATTCACATTCCTTGTTTGATGCGCCCTTTGGAATCACAGGCAACCAGGTAGTTGCATTTGCATAACTTTTTAAGCTTATGCACCTGAGCCCTTTTTTCCTAAAAAAATAGTTTTTCACTGGATTCCTTCCCTAGGCTTCAACGGTAATGTCTGGCCCGGCTGGACTTCCATCTCAAGCTACTGCAAATCCGCAAGGAACCAGTGGTATTCAAGGAGCAGCCTCTTCTACTGACAGTAAATTCAGTGGCAGGAAAGAACTTCCAGCGGTACGTCATACATGATTAGCTGTGTGTTTTGCGCCTTCCAACATTGATGAGCAATTTCTTGATTGAATGTAATGTCAGTGACAAGCACTGTATATGTTACGAGGTAGTTAAGGAAATCACGGTCTGCATTGGGTTCCAATTGAAATGGTAGCCACCATACAGAAGTTTAATGTTCAGCAATAAGTGTAGTTTCTCCTTAGATTCATGGTTTTATTTTGATGTGTTTGAACACATTATCTCGTTTGGCTGACTAATTAGATGGGAATGAACTAGTCACTAGATTGAAAACAATTTGTTCAAACACCATTTGTTTTGAGTCTTTGGTTTCTGTAAACTTATGAGGTGCCATAAATGATGTTAAGGTTTTTCTGTATCCGTACTTGTCAGTGCATGTGTTCTCATGGGTGTTCATTTGCAAGATAATTATCTATTGTCAGTTGAAGAGAACTGTACAAGTTTCTTCTCTTCGATTCTTTGAAGAATGTTTTGGAAAAAAATGATGAGCGATGTATCTGACACTATGCCTTCCAAGGAAGTCATTTGCATGAGCATACTTGACACGGACAAAACTTATTGCAGGATATCTTCACTGCACTATATCCACCATCAACTCCAATGATGCCTGGTTGGCAGAGAGCTCCCCAATTTGGAATGGGATACACCATGCAACATCTACCTGGAGTGGTATCCATGTCATTCTCATATGTGTAACATATTCTGCACCTGAGTTGGTACTGTCTTTTTATCTTACATAAGGAATGTTCTTCCAGTTCCCAGGAATGCAAGCATATCCTCATGGAGCATTTCCTCAGCCTACATATCAGCAACCTGTGTATTCGCAGCAACCTGTGTATTCACAACATGCATATTCCCAACCCCAACCTGTGAAAGCTTCAAACCCTTTTGATCTTGGGAATGAGTCAGCTACAATTCAAGCTCACATGGTATAACTACTGTAGACTTTGGGTCGTCATGCATATTTCGCATTCCTATTTTGTAAACATGCTCATTATTTTTCCATTAACATCAATTTGTTTTATCTATGGGCAGCCCCCATCTGGGCCACCGGGAGCATCAGCAGGCCCAGCTCCCCAAACCTTAACTGGCAACTCTAGTTTTGGTGTTCCTCCTCAGCAGCCTCAACAGCTCTATCAGTCAGCTGCACATCCAAGTAATTGCATATTACTCTGTCATAATTTTCCTCTTTAGTACATCTTTTTTGTGCACTGCTAATTTTTGCTTCAATCAGGTCATTTCATGATGCAGCAAGCTCCGAACAGCATGCCCATGCCTGCGCAACAACCTAATAGCATGCTTGCAACGTGAGTAAATGTTGTATTTACTATATCTTCCAAAGTTGAAACATGTAGTGGTAGACTATTTAAATGAGCTGTCTAATTATTTCTAATATATATTGTATCCCTTGTATGGCATCCATAAAGAAGGGGCCTTACTTAAATTATAAGAACTGTCAGGCTATTGGATCATTGATTTAAGTTAAAAAAAAAACTCGACCTGCCGGGGATCACAGATTTAAGGAGCTGAAATTGACTATGCAAAGTAGCCATATTTCACCATTGAATTATCTAAACTTAAATTACTGGTCAATTCATCTTCTATTCTAGTAAAAAAAAAATAACTGTTTCTCCCAACCCTGGTGCTCTGACAGCCTCATTTGGCTTGTAGTAAGAGGAGATGAATGTGGGTGTCGGGCTGTACCTTTTTGCTTTTTGTAGAGTCGTTTTGTCAAAACTTGTAGTTTGCTTGGGTTTTTTGTTTCGTTGGTGGCCATCTCATCTGAACCCCTAGGCATTCTGTGAGGACGGCAGTAGTTGTTTCTGGGGTTGAGCGTTTGAAGTTTCACTAACTTTTGTAATTTCGTTGCTCCTGAGTAATGAAATTCGGTTCTCATTGTGCAAGAAAATTCACCTTCTATTCTAGTGGCATGGAAGTCCCCTTGGTTTGCATCTTCATCAAAAGATTAAATACAGCAACCTAAGCTGCTACAAGACGTTTTTGCTCACTGGTAATGGTGAATTTGGGATTTTAAGGGCCTTTATGCTCTTAACAATTTTACGTGTGACATCACAGGCAACAAGGTTTGGGTTCCTTCAACATGGGTTTTGATCAGCAAGCTCCTCCCAGATACCCCCAGCCAAACACTCCACCTTCCTATGGCTCCGTTGGGGGTAGTAATCCATTTGGCTAAAAGAAGTGTGGAGATACCTGCTCTTTCATCTCCAGACTAAAAGGGTCTGCAGCACTCAGCGGGACAGGCATGCATTGAAGCCCTCGAGAGAACGGGTTTCATACAACCAGGTGGTGTATTTTGTCGGCCGTAATCTGTTGTACAACTTGTTTCCAAAGGCTTAATGATCGAATGTAACTCTGTTTTAGAGGGCCTAAGCTGCTTTCAGCTTCATTCCTTGTATATTGTGTCTGGCGTTCTGTTTGAATTGCATAGTATGTATATTTTGTCTTCCTTGTTGCCTTGGACAGTATCAGCTCATGTTTTAGTACAAGTCGTTTCTAGTGCAGTTGGCTATTTAATGTAACGTGGATGATAAGTACTGTATACTAGATCAGATGTATAATCGTGATCAATCAATTTTGTGGTTTTAACTTGCTTTCTTAGTATGACTTGATTTTGTGGGATCTTTTGTAACTTGTAAGGGTTCTTTTCCTTGTGCAACTCGGGTCTTGTTTGGATGTATATGTATCTATCTGGACCACATGGTTAGAGTGGAATTTAGTTTAAATTCACTTGAGGGTTTGTTTGGATGTATTTACCTCAACCCATGTGTTAGTGTACTTAAACTAAGTTCTACTCTACTCCATTTCAACTCATGTAGTTTGAGATAGATACATGGATATCTAAACAGGACTTGAATCTATTTCAACACATGTGATGGTTTGAGATAGATTATGCATCCAAATAAGATCTTAGGTTATGTTCAAAGAAAAAAGTCCAATTTTCCTTTTCAAACTATGGAACCAGAAATCTTTGAAAACCGTTCTCTAGCTTTAAAAACTGTTCGAATAACAATGGTTTTGCTTTTGTTATTATTATTTTGGCTAAATTTTTTAAAAAATCTTAGTAAATTATAGAAAAATCACAAAATAAAAAATCTAATTTAATTGAACTCGATCTATATAATGAATATATAATATGATACCTTTTAGTACAAAATTTTTGTTGTAGCTTTACATCTATACTTTTCTATAATTAATTAAAAAAACTTTAGACTACAGCATACTCACGTGGAATCTAAGAAAATTGGATTTTTTTTATTTTATGAATTTTCTATGATTTATTATGTTTTTTTTAAAGATTCAGTCAAATAAATAAAGACCATGCTGTTGTTACTCTAGTAAAATCACCTTCCAAAACCAGTCAAAGAGATAAAACGAAAACAATGAATAGGTTCGGAAAGAAAAAACAAACAGAGTCCAAAGTTGAATAAGGAAAATTAGACTTTTTTCCATGTTCAAATCATAGCGCTTAAACATGAGGCCCACTTTGACCCAATTCCTAGAAGTACAGCTAGTATGTATCAAGCACACCTCTCAAGAAATAATGTACAACTTTGATGTCACTGTAGACAGCCAGATAGCTGCTCAACGGAGTCGGATTTAGAAGTAGCCTAGCCACCACAACAGTCAAAAAAAGAAAAGAAAAAAAACGCAATAACAAATCAAATCAGAGCACAACACAAATTGCTCACAATTATCGAAACACGCTATTGAAAACATCTGCTGTAAACTTATTATTCGCTACCATTGACGAGGTGTAACACAATGATACAAAGCTCCAAGTCCGACTTACATCACAGGTAAAACATTCTCAGTTCAACAAGCTACTACTCTATGTACCCTGTAAAATATCACTCCGATCACCAATCATATCCCATCTCAAGAGTACCTCTGATGATAGGCTATAAAATGTCTTCGAGACCTAAAGACCTGATCTACATGTAAAAAAGGAAGCACAAAATTTCCTATAGGGCACAAAGATGAAGTGTTGATTAATTGCAGTCCAACTTCGTATGTGGATAAGCCAATCCTAGAGCACATCCCACGCTTAATACCTCTCAAGAAAAATGGTTTGCATGTACTCTAGATAGCAGTCAGCAACCTGCAATAGGATTGGTTACTTGTATTATAGCTTTACCATGATTGAAAAGGTTCTATCGTACATGAATAATTGTTTACTTGGAATAGCATTTGACCTTTACAAACTAAACCACTGAAGCAAAGTTGCTGTCCCATTGATCCACTATTGCTCAGGAGTCAGCACTGCAAAGAAAAGACAAGCGTTAGAAGCATTCTACTGAAATTGTGTACATACAAAAACTGGTAAAAATCCATAACAAAACAAGGGAACGGTAGCAAGAAAGCATGCATCAGTAACAGAAACAGGAACGTTTTAAGCAAAACATTCTAAGGGACATTTTTAAAAACCGTTTGACCAAGCTTGTAATAAAATTAATGAATCCTAGGTTGATCAAAACTCCCTGAACTGCCATACTGCTAAAGATAAGGGCAACTTAAGGATATATCCAGAATAGATCACCCAGCAGGAGCTTCCTAATATCGTGCACTGGGAGGTAAGACCAGGAAAAATAAGGTATTTAGGACTGTACACTTGCTCAACTACAGCTTTTATGCTGATGGTTCTTCGTTTTTCGTACCCCACTGTTCCTCACTACTGTTTCCATTCACAAGGACAGCACCATCAGTTGAACCCTCAGCCTCAACCTCAACAGCTTCATCTTGACTTTCTTCTACTCCGTCATCCTCTGCATCAACCTCAACAGCATCTTCTTGACTATCTTCTACTCCACCATCCTCAATAACCTGTTGAACAAAGATCAATGTTATAAATTCTGCAAGAACAGTGAATGTGAAGCAATACATACATACGTATATATAATCAAGCACGTGTAGCAAAAATAACAAAAATCATTAAAGAAAATGGAAAATGATAACAGTATGAAGCTTGAACAGAAGCACGGAACTGTGCGCACAACTAACCCTACTGAACTCAATTTAACAAACTAGAAACTAACAGGAGATAGTCCTATACCATTTATAGCAGCTCAGAGGTTCTGATCGTTATATTCAAAACATATTTCTATTAGTTTTAAGGTACGAAATGGAACAGTGCAGAGCATCATCATACTCGTAAGCAAAGAAGTAAAACTACCAGTATGTTCCTAAACAAGCCAATTTAGTTAAACTATAATATCCACACTACTCCTTCCATTCCAAATTATAGATCACTAAAGCTTTTCTAATTTTGACCCAAGTTTTAGGGAAAGCACCAACACAATATCAAATTAGTTTCATTAAATTCTCCATGAATGTCTGAATAGTGCATTTATTTGAAATTGTAGATGTTAATAGTTTTCTAAATTTGGTCAAAGTGAGGGAAGTTTGACTTGGGACAAAACTGAAGTGATCTATAATTTGAAACAGAGATTACCATATTGTCAATATCAAGAATTGGATATTTCACATAGTAAATAAGATGCAACTAACATCAGATAACCACCAAATCTTTTTTTGAGAGGAATCAGTCATACTAGATAAGTGGATAACAGTACCTCGTGAACAGTATCTTCATTATCATCTGGTACCATCTCTTCATGTACATGCATATTTTTAAAAGCTTCCACTAAACTCTCAGTTGACCTTTCAGCATGAATCATGTACTCCTGGGCCGGTGGATAGATACCCCTGTTCAAACGATTTTTTTGTGTCAGTAAAAGATGATAGCTTGGAAAAACATGAGTATTGACATCTCTTCTAATTTTCAACAGATGAGCGCAATTAAAGCACCCTCATCTGATGCAAGAGGTAATCAGAGACAATACACAAGGATACAGATACATATGAAGATAAAAAAGAACAAAAACCTTTTCGGGGCAACAACAGCTTCTACATTGAGAGCAATCTGCCAGTCTTCAAATAAGTTTGGGTACTCATTGGGATCAGCCAGCGACTCTGCTGCTTTTGGGTTTACCTACAAAAGCAAATTGAACAAAACAGTGCACATATCATAAACTTAGACCTGCAAATTGAAGACAGTGATGCCCAGGTCTAAACTTGAGACAAAATAAATATCACATGATTTTAGCTTTTTTTTTTAATCCTCAACCAATAATAGACAACCACCCTGAATTTCATGTACTAAAGTTATTAGGTAATTGTGCTGGACGAAATTAAAAGCATCCTTTACAATTACAAGTAAATTCAGAATCAATTCCTGCAGTGGACTGTACCAGGGTTATGCTAATATAATAATACCATGCTTGAGTTTGTAACTTAAGACGGTGACAATTTATCCAGGGATACGCGCTCTAAGACCAAGTTAACCTAATTAAGATATACAGAAAGATTTAGCATAAAACTGAGTAGAACGGAAGCAAAGGAGACTCATAGGATAGAAGACCTTCTGGAGATCCTTTTTCCACAATGCTACAATCTCAGGGACTTTGCTAGGAAGATAAGATCTTGCCATCAATGCTGCTTCCGGAAGACGATTGCTGTACAAGAAATAGTAGACGAGTCAAAAACAAGAAACCAAAAATTATGGTTAAGCATGACAATCTTGCCCAGATGCCTCTACCTTTCTATTAGCAATTGAAGACACTCTTCCAACTTTCCAAGCATGAAGAAACAAAGGAAAGAAACATTGTTCTTTCCTTGTTCTTTGGCTACAGATGCCAATTTGTTAATGCCTTCGGCATCCCCAAGGGAAGAATACAAAAGCAACAAACCACTGAGGTCCATAGCATGTAGAAGACACTCCTCTGCCATTTCAAGCTGCAGAAAGTTGTATGGCATGTGAGTAAGTGACTTCAACTTAAATGTTTGCATCATAGTTTTACATGGAACACTATTTGTTAAATCTAAGGAAATAGCAATAAGCATCCCCTTACCATCAAACTTTTAGTATAACTCTTTCAGTCTTTATAAGTACCCTCGTATTATCATAGATAATTTTCTGCTTCATAATAGCTATGGATTCATACACTGTTTGTCCCAGTCACAAATAACTAATGTTTTGGACAGTGACATGGTCACCAAGAAACTACTTTTAAGTCTTTGACCACTAATTATATCAAATGTATGCAAAATATGTGAATTGCATTAAATATTGAGACAATCTAGCATTGAACTGATATGCACAACACAATGTTAAAAGTTTCTGGAATCTAAACCTGTGCAAAATATAGCGAGTTTACAAAAGTTCAATCAAAGTACTTTCGAGTTTTTTTGAGAAAGTACTCTCGAGATTGATGGTCAAAGTTTAAGCCTGTCAAATTCACACAACAGACACTTATTTGCGACAGAGGAAGTAATAATTAAGAAAACATCATGGCTGAACCACACTGTATAAAGACAACATAGATTGCGGCATTGCGCATGCAAGATAAACGATACACCCGGTAGCTGTACCTTTCCATTTGACATAGCTAGCTCCCCTAATTGCTTCCACTTAGACTCACTTTGCACCTCGGCAGCAATCGCCTGCAAAGAACTATTATTAGAAAAATCAAAAAAAAATACTTTCTCAAAAACTGTGGACAAGAAAAGAAATCAATTATGCCTTTGCAATTTCAAGTCGACCAAGCTGCACAGCCAGGTCAAATCTGTAATTCGTGTCAGTTGCTATCTCAGGGCTTCCTCCAACATTCCCCGTGATTCCAAGAAACGTGCCACACTGCAAAACAAAAGGTTATGTTTCTATGCTAAACCTGACTTGACACTACAATAATAACCATGACATTGAGCACCTGTCATATTGTTCCTTTGGTATAGATGATAAAACATCATTCGCACGATCAAAATCCCCACGCATTACCATGTTTTATACTCGATCAAACTAAGGAGTAAAGTATACCCCACAACACTGCAATAAAAAAGTACATTAGCCACAGAACTTGTATACAAAACTACACGTGAAATTTAGGTAACAAAGATGAACTCACTTGAATTGCTTATCTATAAGATAGACACGGCTTTGGTTTGCAAGATATCCTAGTAAATACATTGGTCGATCCAAGTGAAACAAGGTTGTGACCTTAACACATGAAATGGTTGACATGAAAGCGCTCTATCAATAAATGATCTAACTCAAAAGATATATAGGATGTATTTGTAAGTGACAAAAAAACTCACCTCTCCTCCTACACAGTAATTAAGCCGCCATGAAGAATTATTGTAGATGAAACAATCGCCACCCATAGCCCAGTGCGGACACGTTCATTGATCTCATGAAGCAGTTCAAAGGCATCTTCCACACCTTCCTCACCAGCTGAACCCCCTCCATCCAAATGAGATGAAACTACATCCCTCTACAAGGTAAAAGGAAACTTTTATATTAGTACATTTCCATTTGACCAGAAAAATAATTGCTTCTTATTTGACATAAAAAAGACACACTCAGTGGATGTAACAGAAAGGTCAATTGAACATAGGTGATTAAGGAATGACAGAACTCACATTATATTTCAAAATGTAGAATGACGTATCACTTGCAATGTTACTAAATCACCACTGTCGGCCCAGTAAAGATTCTACACAAGGAAACATGTTTTCAGTGGCACAACATTTCAAATGCATGAATGTAAAAACAAGTTTGAAATAATAAGGCCCAAATTCCATTACCTTCACATTGACATCAATTCGACGTATCAATCTGCATTCTGCCCAATCATAGAAGCAAATGAAGTCATTTGTACACATAGCAAGTAACACTCCACCAAATATCCGTTCAGCAGAAAATGATGGCCTTATACTTTTCTTCTCCTGAAAAGACCAACTCCAGTTAAGAGACTATGTTACAGGAACCCATAACAAAAGAGAATGTACGGAGTATAGTATGCTGGTTGCAATTCACTTAACAATTTAGAGCATCTCCAAGAGTTCCCTAAATCTCTTCCTAATCCTTAATTTTTAGCCAGCGAGAAAAAAACCCTCTCCACAACTCTAACATCTCCTAATCTTTTAGAACTTGGGAAAAGTCACCAGTCCGGTAAGTTCGCGCTCAAGTCACGCGTAAAGTCCCGGCAACTCTAGAGGTGGAAGGGCGTGGAAAGAATAAAGAGTAAAAATGGTTTCAGATGCAAATGTACGAGAGAAAAATATATAAAAGTGGTTAGGATAATTTATAAATAGTATAGGAATTTCTGATGTAAAATTGTCTCCTATATTTTAGGAGTGGATTATTAGAAACTTTTGGAGATGGTTTTCTTTTTTTCTCCTATATCTTTTTAGGAGTTGGAAAACATGATATTTTTAGGAGAAATATTTAGGGAACTCTTGGAGATGCTCTAAGTTTGGAGCAGTAAAAAAAGTTATTTTACCTTTACATCGCACTTAACAAAAAAGACAACACAAACTACAGTACATTTTTTCATAGTGTCTATAATTCATCATAGAAAATATTCAGGCCACAAATTGGATATGAGGGCCAATTGACCAGACATTTCGAGATTATCTTTTATGGCATAGGCCCTGAACCCCAAAATTACAAAAGGAATGTTAAGCATGTTACCAGGAACAGGTACCCTACGTGTGTTTGTTAGAGACAGGCCTACGGTGGTATAGATATAGCTAAACAAAACAGTGTGCCAGGGAGAAGTGAAATATGATATATTGAAACAAACCTGGAAAGTTTTACTGTATATCTTTATCCTCGAGGTGCTTTCTCTGATGGCCATATTCTCCATCAGTTGACCAAACAACTTCAAGTGCAGTTCCAAATGATCTGTTTCTCCATGCTAATGCTGTGTATATTATGTATTCTCCATCTCCACTTACAACAACAAATCTCCCATTCGGATTGTGCCTTAAGCTCTGAAACAAATATTGCACCAGTATATTATTAACATAAAAAAGAAATGCATGACCTCAAAACAAGTTAAAAAAAATCATGATAGTTCAAACATTCAATGTTGTTCAAAAGAATGAACCCATTACCCCTAGCCATAAACTGCAATGGCATTTTTATGGTCCCACCATGCACAAATAAACTATCACTGACCATGAAGCATTTCATTTTGGTATTTGAGTTTAATGTTATTATACTAAAAAAATACAGTTAAATAAACACAATACCCGGATGCATTTCCAGAATACATGATGAATGTATTATCATGATGCCATGTCTATGTTCCTTGGACATTCAAAAGAAAAATAGAACTAAGTTTCAAGCTCAAGCATTTAGTTGACTTGTGATGAAGATCACAATGGAAGCATCCATTTATCACAGGTAAACTTACTTGGGATAAAGATCGCAGCTTCCCAACTCCTTCACGGCCAATGGTAGCCGATCACCATCTGCGATCTAAAAAATGAAACATTAAGGGCCACAGAGAAACCTTATAACAAGTTTACTAAGTTTGCATCGCAATAGCATGGTGAACAAAAGGCAACCTCATTGTCTGCACCAACACTCTTGATATTAACAGTTTGGATTTCGTTATGCTTTGCCCATATAATTTTTCCACTGCTATCCATGCTAGCAACAGGAACTTCACGACCAATTTTTATCATTATTGTCCCTCATCGTATCCAATCACGACCCTACACAAAATAAGATATTCCATATCATTAACTTGACTTATGCAGGAAAGAACAAGTCAATGAAAATCTCACACAACATGTTTCAGTGAGAGCAATTCTTTAACAAATAGTTAGGTGAATAAACAATTTTACTGTCACAATGTATGAAAATGGGATATGAAAAAGGTATGGTACTTCATAAGATAGTTGAGGAAATGTGGAAAACACAATTATGCAGTATGACTGAGCATAAGTCTGTGGAGCCTTTGATAGAGATACAAGAATGGCATCAGTGTCAACACTTATATGGAAGAGGAGGGGGGGGGGGAGAGGGGAAGAGGAAAGAGAGAGAGCGATGAGAGAGAGAGAGAGCGAGAGGAGTGTAGAGAAGCAGAGAGTGAGAGAGAGAGAGAGAGAGAGAGGGGGGGGGGGGAGGGAGGGAGGGAGAGACTACCTTCTTGACCCTTTCATATATCCTAAAGCCCAAACTCGCTCAAGGCCATAGTTAAGAGTGTTCTCAAGCCTGTAAAAGCATCAAGAAAATCATTAGTCCCTTATTCTATAAGCAAAAAAAAAAGTATTAGTTGCATGGGACAAGGATTGTGATACTATTCTAAATCATGAGTACAAAACAGCAGGATTTCATATATCCCGAGTTCTGGCTTCGAAAAGTAGTTACATAATTTTATGAGAAAGAAAAAAAAAACTCTTTCAATACTGCAGGAAGCAGATCAAGACCTTTTTCTCATCACTTCGTTGTTAAAGGAGCTAATCATTTCAACAGCTTATGGACATAAGCTACTCTAGTCATGTGTGTTATGATGGTTTAATGCTCAACGATTAGTACCAACTCTGATACCAATCAGTATAGGGTTAGAACCAATCATGTATCTCATTCGCCCCTATTTAGTTGCAGTGTTTCTCTGTATGCGACTGATTTTTACTGTATATTGTAATACAAAACAAACAGTGCAAGTTAAACCTCCTGCTAATGTAACCCTGTCACCAAAGTTTAAATCTAAGTAACAAAATCTCCTGGCTCCTGCTAGTAACCAACAATTGAACATTTAAACTCTAAAAACTGTTGCAACCAAGTTAAACCTCGAATCAAATGGCATAAGAGGCTATCACAGAAACTGCCATAGAACTTTTGTGGCTACCAGATTTGGCCTCAAAATGAAAGCACACTTGCATATACATATATAAGCAAGTGACACTCATGGCAGGGATACTAAATAAATGAGAAGCAATACCTATAGGTAGTAGAATGCCACATTCGAACTGTCCCATCCTCTGAACCAGTAATGATTATAGGTAGCTCTGGATGGAAACATACAGCAGACACATTATGTGCATGTCCTTCAAGTGTTTGAACGCAGCTCTTTGTTTGGTAGTCCCAAACCTGATTTTGACCAATAATGTCATCACAGTGTACATACATGATCACAGTAGTACAATTCAGTGCATATGACAAACCTTTGCAGTCTGATCATCAGATCCAGTAATTAAGTATGGTCGATCACCACCAGTGAAATAATCAACACAGTTCACACCTTTTGAATGGCCATCTAGTGTAAAATTTGGGTCAGGGGAACCAAGACTCCATATCTGATATTGACAACAATTAGGATATCACCATCAAGCTATAAAAAAGCTAATGGCAGCAAATAATACAACACTGTGGCCAACCAGAACTTTTAAAGCAGAGATAACACAAACCTTTATCGTGCGATCCAGGGAAGCACTGGCAAAAGTGTTGGTATCTTTTGGGTTAAATGTAATTTGCATTACATAGTGAGAATGCCCTTCGAATATTTGAGTACACACCCAGCCTTTCTCCCAATCCCACAGCTTAATCAGCATGTCATCGGACGATGATAACACAAAGGGCTGGGTTGGATGAACAGCCACACACCTAATGTAGTCAGTGTGAGCTTCAAAAACCTTGACCTTGTCCATTGTGTTATAGTTGTACACACGGATGAACATATCGTCGGCACCAGCAACAACCCATTGCTTACGTGCAATAAATTTAGCCGAACGAACTGAAATTGTTATGGAATATTAGCATGATGTAAACCTCAAGGAAAAGAAGCAAGCAGAAAGTTGGGTGAGCGTACCTGGTAAATCCGTGACTTCAAATGATTTCACCATTGTCTGGGGATGAGTTGATAAAATGCCATCAGTTAAAGTTTATGACCAAACCAACCAGGTAATATTTTTTGGACTTTAAAAGTAACAAGAGAACATGGATTCACAAGGTTTGCATGTTTCGCTTTTCATCCTTCCAGTACTGGGGTATAATTCTGTGTTTGCTCTATTCCATTCTTTTTTCTTCGTTCCAGTACTAGGGTTTAATTCTGTGACTGCTCTATTTCATTCACTGTCTATAGTCCACTAGTCTGTCAACCATTTACATGCTGCCTATAAATTCAGCACATGCAACTAAAACCCATCCATCTCAGCATCCGTCAAGGAGGTGCTTGTGACTTTTGCCCTAACCATTACGCATGTTGCAAATGCAATTAAATCCAAATTGTTCCTATTGATTTTATGTAACCACTAGTATTTCCCTTACTCTATTGCTGGCATATATCACTAAGTTCACTATTGTGTACACCCAAAATGCATGTGCCTTGATCTCTAGAGAATGCAATGTATACAAGTAATGGCTAATCACTATAGCGGGAAACGTTCACCCAACAGCCCGATTTAGTAGGAAATCACAGGCATAAGCTACTGTGAAGCATAAACAATCACCTACCTGAGTCTGGTAGTTCCATATACAAACGCTTCCCGAGTACAGACTCGACAAAATCCTGCATTCCGCCACACAGCATAATGTGATTAGCCCTGGCTCACACGAAGCACTCATAATTCGCGTAGCATTTCGGTACACAAAACCAACCACTCACCATGGCTCTGTCGGATGCAGATCCACGGACTTCACCCTCTCGGACCTCTGAGCGAGCTTCCTCTGATCCAAGCAAACAGATAACAACCATCAGCGCCACGACTCAAAAAAGCATTTACCGCCGAGACAAAACGAGGAGCAGAAAACCAAATGGATCCGAAGAAGATAGGTTGAGATTACCTTGATATCCAACCGGAGCGGCTGCCGGAGCACGCCCGTCGCCCGCCCACCAACACCACAGACAGACAAAAAACGGCAATCACGTCAGTATACAACGCCAGAAAGCACTAGATCCACGCGGATTTCAACCAGCCCCGCCGCGGATCTCGCTACCTCGCGAGCCGCCGCGCCACAGCCCAAAGGGGCGCGATCTCGACGCGGCGGCGAAGCAGCAAGGAAAGAGGGGTACGGTGCGAAAGACGAGAGAGAGGGGCACGTGCACGTACCATGGTGGCGCTCGCGACGGCTACGGAGGCAGCGGCGAGGCGAGGAGCGCGACTGGCGGAGGTGCAGCCGTGGAGGCGGCGCTTCTAAGGCTTGCGTAGCGGGAGGGGGCGGGGGGGGGGAGTGTGTGGAGCGCGACCGCGCGGGCGGTGGCCTCTCGCCGGACCGGGAGGTGCAGGCGCGCCGCGCGGGGAGAGGGGGGAGGAGGAGATTTGCGAATGCGGGCTTGCGGGGGAGACGGGGTGGAGAGGGAAGTGGAGAGGTAGCAAACGGGCTAACGGGTCTCCGAGGTAGCGTGGATTGGATCTGGACTCTGGACTCTGGAGTGGAGGCCGTGTGTTTTTTGGTTGGCCTTTTTGGATCGTGGGATGTTGAACTGTCATGCTGACGTAGTGATTAAGCAAAGCTAGGTGGGCGTGTCTTGTAAAGTTCAAGAGCAAATAACGTTCGATGGTTTCAATATTTTGAAATTAGATTAGTTTGTTACTTCCTCTGTCTCAAAAATCAAATTCTAATGTTATCGGTTGCATTTATCACGCGTTTTACCAAGAGAAGATTCACCGAGGTGATGAGACCTTGAAAGTTGTTTTTTTCATGTGTCAATGGCTGAACATTTTACCAATCAGGAAATGTTTTTGGTGTCAGATATCTTCTTTATAACCGTTGATTCCGGTCCACTATACTCCCTCCGTTCCTAAATAGATGTCATTCTCAATTCCCGAGAAGTCAATATTTTCAAAATGCCGATAATTATATATTAAAATATATAAATAATTATGCTAAGTAATTAGTATCATCGGAAAGATCTTTAAGTCTAGTTTTTAAACAAATTTATTTGGAGATATAAATGTTGTACGTATTTTCTACAAATTTAGTCAAAGTTGAGAAAGTTTGACCGGTACGTATCCTATAACGACCTCCTTTTTGAGACGGAGGGAGTGGTCTATAGGCCATTAAATGCAAACTGCAAGGACATGGGTGTATACCCCGCATTTTAGATGGAAGATGTTTTAGTTTTGTCATAAGCTAGAAATAGAAAAAACAAAAAATATATATATAAATGTCTTGATTAAATCTACAATGAAATGTTTTGGTATTGTTTTTATAAATTTGATTAAGGTTCCAAAAAAACTTATTATGATAAAAGCTAAACTTTTTCTATTTTGGAACTTAATACGTCATGTTGCAAGTCATAGATGGCACAAGCACTCTAAAGGCTTCAACGATCTAGGCTAGCAAGCCAACAACTATGATGATTTATTAGAGCATCTCCAACAGATATGGTAAAATAAATAGCTAAATTACATAGTTTAGCTCTTTTATAAAATATAAAAGTTTCAAAAAAAAATAAGAGTTTTCCAATAAACTTACTATTTCTCATCACAATATGGCAAACCAGGTGCGCCTGCTATTTATGCCCAACGAGATTTTAGAGATAGCATACTTGCTATTATATAAAACCAAATAGAAGATCTCTTGGAGTTCAATTTTCTCTGTAAAAAACTAAATATACAATACATAACAAAGATAACATATCTCTTGGAGATGCTCTAAGCCTTATGTTCCTAGATCTCCGAAGCCAAAGTAACACTTTACAAGGTTACATAATTGGAATTGTTCTAATGTTTTTATTTCGTGAGAAAAAATTGCTTCTATTTTTGCCCTCGGTTGCGGACTTTCGGTCATAGTGTTTGGGTGCTTGCTGCACCCAACGTCAAGCTCAGTGACTCCTTACGACTTTGATTAATAGAGACATAGCACCGTGTGAGTTTTCCTAGGTTTCATTGGAGCCACAACCCACGATCCACAACACAAACTTGCATTGCATGCATGGATGCCAGATTGGAACACAAACGCTAGAGCTCAACATGTATGATGCAGCCTTACACGCCATATCATGTCCTTAATTAGTGATGAAACTCAACATAGCATGTGACACTCATGTTGTTAGCGATAATGACAATGAAGAAACTAAGACAACAATGCACCACTCCATTAATATATTCTTCTATTGAAGAAATAAGCCCTCTATTGTCACCTTTTCGGCCTTTTAGATGACTTATGATTCATGCGGCACCCTTGACTCTCATGGTTGCAAGCTTTCCCTATCCTTTATCCTTCTCTCTTAGTTGGAGAAGTCTACTACAAACTCACATAACTGTGAGGAAGTGTAACACCTCTGGTATTTTATCTTAATTAAAAATTGATCATGTCATCATATGCATTAAACATCATTCAATTGATTGATAACCTCGTTATTCATTGAACTAAAATGATTTTATTTGATTGAGTGTGGTTAAATTGTTTGAATGTTGGTCATCTTTTCAAATTCAAACTTTCAAAATTTAAATCCAAACCCTAATTCCCAGAGGAGTTAAATCAAACCCTAAATATGAATTTCAAAATCTAAAAAGAATTTGCATATGGTTGTTTAAGCAAAGTTGTAGATATCTATTTGAATTGCATTTGTTGTGTTTGCAGTTTTTCAAGTGTTATTCAAGTTTTTAGAGTAATTGCAAAGGGGGTAAATCCTTTTTAAAAGGTTTTCAAATTTCAAAAATGCATTTTCATTTCTAGGCCGAATTTGAAAATGTGTGTATTGACAAAAGTGTAGATCATGAAATTCTGAGAAACTTTGGTATTCAAAGTTTTTCATGAAAACCCTTGAAAGCTTAAGCAATTTGCAAATTAGTACCAAGGGTTGTTCAGTCATTTCCTCGAGCAGTTGCATGGCAACGAAGAACTCGACGCCGACACCTGACCGGCCACCCGCCGACGCCATCGTGCGACTTCTGGCATGGACGAGCGTCCCATCGGATGCGTGGTATCACTACGGGCGCATTGTCGCCTTCAAAACGCGACGACACCCCTCCCTCCGTCCTCTTTCACGCTCGCAACGCCACGCTCTCGCTCTGCTCTGCTCCGCCGAGCGTGCGCTCCGCATCGACGAGCTCGTCCGAGCTCGTTATCCACTGTCAAGTCTCCAATCCACTGCCATTGTCTTCGCCTGGACCTTGCGCATCCTCAGGGTGAGTTGGTTGAAGCAGCCGAGTACTGGTTTGCCCGACGCGGCTTCGTCTTCTTCAACTTCGGCGAGAGCGCCGCCACTCTGGTTTGTAGTCGACCCGGCTATCCAGGAGCCACATTGCTCTTTGATCTTTTGTTTCTTGTTCTTGGTTCATCACTGATCCTTGTCGGTCTCTCCGTTTCTCCTTTGGTGAACCACAGCTCCGGGAACGTCATTGTTGCCGCTCGGCTCCAGTTTCCGTCGGCACGGTCTTCGTCGACCGACCGTTCTGCTTCATCTCTGGCCGCGTTTGTGAGAGCTTTGCGATAAGGGTGAGCTCCTCGAACTCTCCGCGCGCTTAGTTGAACTTGTTGTGAGCCGTAGTGCAATGTCGGCGAGCTCCGTCGCCGTTCATGGCCGTCGCGGCGATGCGCTCGTCGGTGGGACGCGTCTGTCCATCGTTTTCCAATCCGAGTCTTGCGCTAGCTTCGCCTAGCCATCGTGAGTCCGTCCGCGGTGTTGGTTGTTCCAGCGCGTGCTCAGTTTCGTCGGAGCACGTCGCGCAGATCTCCGTCGTCCGCCATGGCCGCCGGCGGGGTTGTTTCGTTAGGGTTTCAGTTCGTTTCGCGTGTGCTTCTCGTTGTTTGGGGGCCGCTGAGTCTAGTAGAGTGCTTGGTTGAGCCTATTATGGCTTGTTTACGCCGGCATATGTGCGTCCGCACGCGGGGTGCCGCTATTGCCGTCAGTGAGGTCTCTGCGGTAGGTTTTAGCCTCGTTTCGGTTGTGCGTTATGCTCGTGGTTGCTTCCTGAATCCATCGCAGTGCTTGGTTGCTCCGGCGCAAGCTTGTACTCGCCGGCGTACGTGCGGCCGAGCTCGGGTCACCGCCGTCGTCGCCGGTGAGGCGTTTCTGAGGGATGGAAATGGTCGTGTCGCACCTCGTTGGATTCGGGGTGAAGTGCTCAGTCCAGCGCATGAGTCGGTTGAGCGGTTGGTTCGCCGTCGGCGACGCGCCGCCGTGTTTCTTGGTCATCGGCGCCGCTGCTCTGCGTCTGAGTCGCTGACGGGCGGGACCCAGCCGTCAGCGAGTTAAATCAAAGGGTTTTTTTTTTCTTTTTGTTTGAACAAAAGCAACTTTTGTTATTTTCATATGTTTATTTCTGTGCATATTTAAATTCTGCAAAAATTTGGGTATGCTCTCTGTGATGTGTAGTATATAATAAAAATATAACATGTGCATGTTCAGTATGTTTTTAATCCTGTAAAAATTCTCAAAGTAATTAAAAAATGGCTTTTTTATGATTTTTTATGCTCTGTATATTATTCCAAAAATTCTGGGAATTTTTGTGTAACCTTTATACACGGTTACCTTGTTGTTCAAAAAGTTTGAAAATTTTTGGATGAACTGTTATACATGGCTATTTGTATAATTAGTAATAAAATGATTAGTAACCCTAATTACTTTAGGTTTTGTGTGATTTTGGGTTAATTGATGTTAATGGTCATTAGTCCAGTGACAACCACAAGTTGGACATGCTTGATGTAATGTTGTTTGCTCAGTTCTTTTGGATGTAATTATTAACTTAGATAATCAATTTAATTAAAGTTAATTAAATTACTTTATAATCTGGTTTTGCTTTCCTTCATAAAGGGAAGTTGTACTCAAGGTTTAATATGTTTTAATCATCTCTTAAGTGCATGCTTGTGTGTTGCAAAGTATCATGTCTATCATTCAAGCATTATCTAAGCATAACATTATATCGTGTAGATATCTCATCAGTTGGGTTGGATAACCACCCTGGTGAAGGGGGTTTCTCTGTGATTGAATCTGAGCCCGAGATCGTTTATCCCTCCAACAAAGGCAAGCCCAGTACATTCAAATATTTCCTTGTATTTAAAATGATTGCTTTAAATACACTTATAATTATCCTATTGCGGTACTTGATTAAATTCATATTTGATGCATAGTCTTGTCCTTGGATTAATGTTACCCTTTACCTTGACACTTGTTTAAAGATGCAAAGTTTTTGCTAAAATGCTTAGTTTGCTTAGAACTTTGATGGTAGGTGATTTCCGATCACCTACGCATAGCGTATTGCTTCGGCAAATGGTTATGTTTTGATGAAAAAGGGATGTTGTCGGAAGTAATAATCTGAGACCGGGCGGACACGATGTTTGGCAACCATCAGTGGTTACTGTGAGCGGGCTCTTTCCGCCTGTGTCATTTAGGAACCGTCCGTTGTAGATGTGTGACTTTAGAGTACTGATCACATACTTTGGGGAAGCTGGACTCTGGCTATTCCCGTCTTAAGAACGGATAATCCGCACTGGGAGTGGAGAGATGGCAAGAGTAGTGTGTACCCTCCAAGTTAGCAAACTGGATGGAGGGTGTACTGTCCTCTCGGGTGGCGGAACCCCGGTTTTGACGGGAGGATCCAGGGAAATGTAGTCATATGCGAGCTTTAGTGTTGTATATGTCGTGTGATTGGGAAGTTCCCAGCTGGGTTTAACCGGTTTGAATCATCGTGTTCCTCGGAAATGGAAACATAACCCTGTCCTCTACCGCGTAGTAATATACTTAAACTGGATATTTATTGGTTCCCTTTTATGGATGTCTTATTACCTTGTTATCGATCATACATCTAGATCGGTACCTGAGTAATCTTATGAATGAAATAAATGAATATCAATTCTTTTTATAAATGCTCATTTATACAAAATACTTGATTCTTGTAAAACCCCACCTTAAATCCTATGACTTGCACATCTCTTTGTCCACCAAATATTTTTATTTTTGTCGGATAAGTCTTGTTGAGTACTCCCGTACTCAGGGTTGTGTTAACTTCTGTTGCAGATGAGGGCCACAGTCCGGTCTGTGTGGCTTCGTGCTGCATGACCGTGGTCAATGTGGATGAAGATGAAGATTAGACTGTCTTTGCTTGACTCTTGGGTAGGAGTACTTCGGTTGTTTGTCTTTACTCTATCAGCGGCTTGATGTAGTTTTATCGTACGACAATATGTTATGTTTCAAAAACCTATGGTTTATAATATGACTTTAAATTCCGCTACTTTGATGTAAATTAAATTATTGTGTTACTTCTGCAATGTTTGTAATGAGGAGGTCCTGTTCGAAAAGAGGTGAATGACCTGCTGCAAAGTGGCGACACCTGACGGACTAATTAAGGATTGGATCATTTGTTTGGGATTAAGTCGGATGGACTATTAATCCTGGCAAGTGGGCCTTATCTTAAGAGGTTCTATCACAAGAAGGCAGTGGCATGGCCCTCTCTCCATTGATAAAGGAAACATTGTTTCATGCCTTCTTTGGACTTGAGTTTGTCTTGGTGGTAGAGACCCAACGGCTAGAATTGTGGTTGTTGTCACATATTGTGGTCAGGTCCATGCCCACCAATATTGGATCCATCCATGACACCTATGTGAACCTTCGGATTTCAAAGGTATATAGCTAGCCACAAAAATAGATGTGTGTGTGTGGGGGGGGGGGGTTGAAGATGCAAGGTTGCAAGTGCATGATAATGGGGTTTTTCTACGTTGACTTGGGAGGCATTATGATACCAACATTTTTTATGCGGCTCTAGCCTATGATAGTTCCCTCATCGGTCAACTTTTGTTGATGTTTGTGTCACCCTTCTCCTTTATACTTCGAAAATCTCTAAGTCAGCTTCATTCTATATATTCTACAAATCAAGCCCAAGAGCTTCGAGGAATTTGGTTGATCGTGGAACAATGTTGTTTGGAACAATGTTGATTCTGGTTATAGTTATCAATCTAGTGGGCTGGCTATTTGTGAGGCACTAAACAGAGAAATTGCTAATGAAAGCTTTGCTACACTATGTCCCAACATCGATGATGATGACACCATTAATGGTTGTGTTTCCCTCCTTGACACCATTGGTTAACCATTTCTCGGCACTAGTTTCGAGTGAAAACCTTGCTCGAAATTTTGGACCCGTATTGTGAGTACACTGCTTTAGATATCCTAATGCCCTTGTATTTTCTGATTGAAGGATGTATAGAGAAATTGATGGCCAGGGTGCACCTTTGAAAATCATAGTTTACATGCGTATTCAAAATGAATGTAGGGAGAATGTAGGGAGTATTTTTGCTTATATAAAAACTTAAAAAGATAAAATACACCGTGATGCCAAATTTCGTCACGCTGCAAATTCTCAATGTCGAACTCAATCATCAGAACATAATAAGATTGACAGAAGCCGAAACCATGGTAATAATTTTTTTTTGTTGTGGGAGCAAATGACCAATTTGTACAGATCAATCACGGAAATAATATATATACTGAAGAAAACATTTTTTTTTTGCTGTGGTACAGACTAAACCATCCATAGTACACAGGCATCTCCATCTCCACGCAAGAGGAAGAGTGAAGACAAATGAATGAAGTTTGGTGCAGGGGAACTCTCTTCCGGGGCCGTCAGCTCTGCCGCTGCCGGACTGCCGCCGGAGCTAGCTCTAGTGAAGCGCGTACGTGGCGACGAGGGCGGCCACCATGAGCAGGTAGGCGACGCCTCTATCGACGGCCTGCCGATCAATCCCGCGCCGACCACCACGCTCGGCGGTGCCCGCCGCCGCCACCGTCGTCTCCTCCATGGCCGCCGACGACGACGACTTGTCAGCTGCTGCCATGCTTTAGCTTCTGACGCCGATCGAGCAAAAGGATCGACGATCAACCGAGCCTTGTGGCACAGCGTAACGTACGCACCCAAGGAGCTACGACGGAGGCGGAGGAGGAAATTGGATTATGGTGTTTGGTGTTGCTGGGAGATGGAGCTCTTGGCTTCCATGGTGGCATGGTGCAGTGTGTATATATACGCGCGTTTATGCACGGAAGTGGCGGCGATGGAAGGAAGACTTGCTCAAGTAAGTCCGGCCGGCCGACGGGTCGGTATCGGTAGCGTAGCGAGCCGGCCGCCTCGTTTGAAGAGTCTTTGGAAGCTGGACAGAGGAGAGGGAGGACCGCGTGGAATGGAATGGAAGGTTCAGTGCAGACTCCGGAAATGCTTCTAGTAGTAGTTCTATTCTAGAAGACGCGGATGGCGAAAGCGAGGACGGCTGGGCGTGGTTATTGCTGCGAAAGCGGAGGCGTGCCGCGTGCCTGCAGCCCGTGCCCGTGCCCGTGTGGTGCAGCCGTGCAGGCGCCGGCTTTGACCGGCCGACCGACCGGCTCGCCCGAGGTGCGATACAGAGCAGGATCTATAGGGCCCATGGGGCAGGCCCAGAGGGAGCAATCGTCTGACAGACCTGGCGTGATCGATGGACCTGGGCTGTCTCTCTGGCCGTTCCTTTGCGGGCCGAGCTTGCCCGCAGCTAGGCCCAAGCAGCCACCTTTTAGCCTAGGTTATTTTTTTTAAAAAAAACTTAATCGAATTAAAAAAACACTAAAATTTATAATATCAAATTAGTATCATTAGATTTATCATATAATTTATTTTTATATGGTGCTCATTTTATATCATAAATCTTGTTATTTTTTTTAATAAAATGAGTTAAAATTTAAAAAAACAATTTGTCAACTGATTCTATGAATTAATTTATTCGAAGATTGAGAGGGCTTGCAGGGTCGATGCTGCATGTCGCAGGCAGGAGAGCCACCTTTAGGGCTGCAGGGATCACACCTCCAAGACTCGATTCCAGTCAACACCCCAGCTCTGGTTTCCTCAACGTTCGAGCTGCCAACTGCCCCGTTCTTCCACTTCCACCTACGGCCGCCAGCCAGCCACGCCGCGCCGCGCCGCCCGGTCGCACCACGCACTTGACCCGCGCCAAACAGCAAACGACCAACCCGCACGACGCAGGCAAGCTACACTTGCGTATCCCCTCGTGGCCTCGTGAATCACCGGGAGGGAGCGCCGTCGTCACATCCACAGAGCAGCCTGGAACCCCCTCGAACCAACCACCATCTCTGCCACGGTGCAACCTCGCCGCCGCCGCCGTGCTGGACCTGCTACAGCTGATGATGGCCACCACCCCGGAATCGTCCCGCCGTGCCGCCATAAACCCGTACATACCCGTCGCGGCACACGGGCTCAGGAGGCAGATGTCCACGCCGGCCGCCATCGCGGCCACCTTCGCGACATGCGGGTCCAGAGGCGGCCGCGGATGGCCAAGAAACCTCATCAGGGACGACGACGACGACGACGACGTCGAGCTCCGCGGGCGCGCGCCGCGGCCAGCAGCAGCATCAGGCGGCGTCGGGGCGGTGGTCCGCGCGCTGTGGGCGTGGGTCGCGAGGAGCAGCAGGAGGAGGAGGAAGGCGGTCATGAGCCGGAGAGGGTCGTCGTCGGTGAAGGAGAGGCAGTACGGGCACGAGGAGTACGCGCAGAACTTCGACGAGGGCGGCGCGGCGGGGGAGCCCGAGAACCTGTCGCGGTCCTTCTCCGCGCGGTACGCCGTGGGACGTCGGGGCTCGCCGGCGCGGATGAAACCAGCTCTTCTCGCCTAAGCCTCCGTCCGACCGACCATCGGTGCTTCGACTGGCGGGCGCCATGCATGCATGGTTTCAGCAGGTGATCGACCGGACCGTGCTCGGTGTTTGAGTGGCGCCATGAAACCCATCCATGCCTGTGGCACGTGCGTTGCACATTGCGGTATTCTTTGGTAACCGCGGCAAGGCAGAGAGACCATTTCCAGTGTAGTGATTATTAGTCATTAGTGATACATTTGTATGATTGTGTATCAGCTGTATGATGGGTTAAAAGACCCATAAGATCAATTGGCCAGTATCCCAGTATATACAACTCAATAACAAGCAGGTTTCTTTGCGTGCCTCCTCCATTCATCGCCAATTGTAGCACGTAACAAACAAACCGAGGAACGAAACTGAATGGTATTGACGCATTTGTCATCATCCCACCTACCCGTCGGCCGTCGATGCTAAACCATGACTATCATCATCGCAGCACAAAAAAAAACCATGTGGAAGAAAACAAAATCAACGTACATACTGTCTTTTGATGGTGATGAATAAACCTGTGAACACAGGTACATATACCATGGCTATGCGCCTCACATCTTTTCGTCGCAAAACAGAGAGCGACAACAAAACATTGTTCGTGTCCAAAAGAAAAACATATCAGAAGTGCTGATAGCCGGTTCTTCACTTCTTCGTGCTGAGCCTCTGTTGCACGTTGTGTCCAGCCATACGCAACTCATCTCTCCTGGCCGCTGCCTCCGCTACTAGCACTCTCCACAGGTGGAATGGTCTGCAGCAGGAAATGAAAATGGGGCGAATGAGCAGGAGGGTCTTCTGTAAGAATTGGGTCGAACAGGCGATGTGCACGGTGGCAGGGGGTGGAAGGGATGTACAGCACAAACCATGTCAGGCTTGTAGATGTTGTGGACGATGGAAGCACCAGCGAGGAGGGAGGCGACCATGACGACAGAAGACCACGCGAGGGATGGAGTCCCTGTCGGCACCCGGCCACCGCCAAACCTCTTGCCACCGTTCATTCTTGTGAGTCGTGAGTCCGATGCCTCAGCCTGTTTGGATAACTAGAACTGAAACTCATTCCAGGAATCATATTCTAGGAATTAGATTAAAAAAGAAATGAAATACCTAGTAGTACGATTCAATTGGTGCACATGGAATAGTTTTCTAAGAAACAATTTCAAATGTTGTTTGGATGATTAAAAACATATCTCCAAAGACAGCTATCTCTATACAAACAAGCATGGCATCTCTCTCCTTCCACAAGTAAACTTATTCTTTCTCTAAACACTAAATCTTCTCTCTACATGGACTTTGGTCCTCTCCACAAAAAAAGCATGGCTCCTCTTTACACAGCAAATTTGTACACAGAATAAGCATAATCTCATAACAATGCAACAAGAACCATTCCATTTGTGTAAAAATTGAGGCCTAATCAACAAGGATAACTTCTTTTCTATAAAAATCCAAACAACACATATTCATTTTAAAAATGGTTTATTAGTTCAGGGCACTATTGGTATCATGAAGAAAACAAAACCACAATTGAAGTAAAACAGGACAAGGAACGTAGAGCTAGCGGCCTAGGACTATCAACTTTGTTGTAGTTGACATGCACCTTTCAAAAAAGTATAAAAATGGAATCATATATCTCACTGTTTGGGAGTGTTCATCCAGAAAAGCCAGTGATCTATTGTACTCAATCTAGTGTACTAATAAATAGCAAATAATAAAAAAAACCGTAGTTGAGCTCACTTCTAGAAAAAGGTTAGACAATATCACAATAATTCTAAGAATGAACTCATAGAGGCAACTAATTTAAGGACACAGGAGTAGCCAAGATATTAAGAAATCAATGCCTTGGAGATGCAGTTCAGAAACAAAGAAAGTGTAGAGCCAAAAGCATGCAATTGTATCTAGTGCAAATATAAGGCCCAGAACCATGTCAGCTGCCATTGTTTCCTTTTCCATCCTACTAACCAAGTGCTCTGAATTAACCCAAAAACACCAATCATAAGATGCCACTGTACCATCATATACAGTACCAAACGGCTACCTACTAACCTACACCTCATGACGCCAAGTTTAATGAGTAATGACACCCAATACCAAGCAAAGAATGACATACTAGACATTATTTGTATTAAACAGCAGGTAGTGAACTAAAATAACTATCTATCTGTATTCTCACAAAAAAGGAACAGGGCATATTTTGACTGTTAATCAAAAGGCACTTGCAATTTGCAAACTCATTCCTGCATTTGGCAAATAATTAACCATATCATGCTGCAGTGGTGGAACCAGGATTTTGACCCAGGGTAGTCCCAGCTAAATTTACAGTATGCAATTGCGTATAATCTAAATTCACAATTGGGTATGTATAATATCTGTAAGAAATTCAGTATACAAACAGGAGATTGTCAAAAGCATGATGCACATTTAAAAGGTATCTTGTCATCTCACATTCAACAAAAATAAGCTGAAAACTCCATAGAGAGCGCAATGTAAATAATTCTAAGATAAACCAATCATTTCCGTACTTCATGTCCCAACTATGTGACAATAACTGCAATGTGCAGGTAAGCAGACATTAGATTTACCCCAATACTTAGTGAATTAGAAAATCGCATGACATTGCAATGAATTTAACTCTCCAGGTCGAGTATGCTCAATATATCTCTATTTTTTTTAAAAAAAATAGTAGCATTATATCAAATAGCAATGTCTATTGCCTACTTGCCTAGTTAAGAAATTGAGACAAAATGCCAAATATACTCGGTGCTCACCACTGAATAAGACGAGGAGAGGAGACGCTCCAGTCTCCAAAGAGGATGTCTGCCACTCTAGCTTTTCAGAGGTGAGCAAGCCAACCTAACGATGTCGTTGGACGACGGCCAAAGCCTGCAGACGGTGAATCGATGCCCTGCGCTCTGCGCCCCCGCCGGCTGTCAACGGTGGGCGGGGCAGAGCGGGGAGCGGGGAGCAGCGCACGGCTGGCGACCGGGTGCCGGAACAGGGAGGGGACACGCCAGCACGCCACACAGAGGAGCGGAGGATGGGGGCGGTGGCGGCGAGCCGGCTAGGAGGCGCGATAGGGCAAAACCTTGCCCGAGTTCTTCTTTCCTTCCTTTCCCCTTCCCGAGACAGAGTACAGAATAGGCCACCCATTCCGGGCCGTAGCAGCGTGTGTTGGGTCGGCGGAGTCGTAGGCTCGTAGCGCGAGGCCCATTAGTCATCAGGTTCCATTAGCCCAGTGTCAATGAAGAGTTTCATAACGTTGTTTTTAAAACTACTATGTCATATAAAATGAAATAAAACTTGGATAAAACATCTACTCTTAGTGGAGAGTTTCATTCTATAGTTTCATAGGCATTTAAATTCATGACTCATAGAGAGTTGGTATTCGTGTTAAGAGAGTGTCATCCCCATGACAGTCATTTCTTCTCTCTCTTTTTAAATACACATCAAAAATGTCTATGTAATAACATATTTAATGCAAATAAAACTAAAATGACACCTCATTGAGACTGGCATTTACGCTGGACATTGCTAGGCAACATGCGAGCCGACGATCTCGCCGTGTCTGGCACAAAGCCCTGCCGCGGGCTCACCCTCCTCTTCGATACCACGAGTATCAACTAACCTTGATGGCTATTGTTTTTTATAAGATTATTATTTTATTTTGTATCTATGGTGACATTGTATACAATCATGCACTTTACTGAAGCTCTGGAAAAGCAAGTTAACTTGGGCGACGTACATACAGTTTTCATCGTACCCTATATTCATATTATTATGGAAATCTTTGTTATTGAGAATAACGAATTTTTTGCTACTATTAGATCGGGATGAGCACGTGCGACCGTATACACGGCGAAATCATGAGATCAGATTCTTGCATGTCCAAAAATGCAGCGGAGATAAAGAAAAAATGAAATGAAAACACAAAAAATGCACCAGCCGGGAATCGAACCCGGGTCTGTACCGTGGCAGGGTACTATTCTACCACTAGACCACTGGTGCTTTTTATGTACCGGTTCCCTAAACAAAATAAAAGATCGTGTATCTGTCTCCATAATTCACAGTCGCCGACCTTCCTCCCACGGAAGACAAACATGCTTGTTTACAAAAATATCACGCCGGCTACATCATCTAGTATCCCGATCCCAAAGTATCTGAGGTCACGTTGTACATGCCCCACAAAATCTCCCTTTCTTCCTATCGGCGAGGTTCAACAAGTAGTAGCGGCAAACTATATATAAAAAAAACATGCCCTTACCATACCTCACCACACTGACCACACAGGTGGCACGACACAATCGTGCCTGGTGCCTCGGCACTCGGCAGACGACCAGGGCGCGTGCCCAATGTAGTCCGGGTTGACCTAGGATTATCCTGAAATTTTGGCAAAAGTTTTTAGCAAGTATGCAGCCCAGGAAAAGTTTGGCCCAAAATTTTTTTCCACTCATCCAATGCTGAAAACGCAACTGAGACAGCCAAGCTGACGAGCTCCACGCCCCACTCGACGTCGCAGCGGCTCTGCCCCATGCCTCATGGAAGGTACCATCGCTTTTATCCGGTACAAATAATTGATGATCACTATAGAAGAGAGTGTATCTTGGCATTATTGATAGAATTCATCAAGAGCTTGAGAATCGGTTTGATAAAGTTAGTAGAGAGTTGCTTATTTGTATGTCAGCATTGAATCCCTTCAATTCATTTGCTTCATTTGATGCTCATAAAATCCTTAAGCTTGCAGCTTTTTATTCCAAAGACTTTTTGAGTTCTGATTTGAGGACATTTGAAAATTCAACTTGACACATATATTGAAGATGTGAGGACGGATAATAGATTTGGAAGACTGAACAACCCTGGTGAGCTCTCTATCAACCCTGGAGAGCATAGTCCTTAAATTGGCATTGATCTTACTGCTGGCGACAACAAGCGTTGAAGATTACTCTCTGCATTGTGTCTAGCGAAGAATAAGGTGAGAAATATTGAGCGTGATATGTTCTCCACTGTGAGGTTGGTTCATGCTTTCATGGCAATGAGAAAGCGCAAAGCAGAAGTCGTGAACTAGTTTGTAGTCTTTTTATTTATGTATAAGACCTTAGGTTATGTATGATCTATTTGCGTATTTTTTTTACAAGTTTAGTATCTTTTGAATGTATTATCACGATTTTGTTAATTTATAGCTATTTTATTGAACTTTTTTCTTTGGATTTTTTTATTGCACATGAATTTTTTTGGCTAGGACTATTCTGGTCTGCCGCAGCAGACGTGCGGACATTGAGGTCAAACAAGATGTGGAGTCTCAAGAGTCTGAGCCTGAATCTGTGAGAAAGGCGTGGTGTCTTTCAGTTTCAGACATCGCTTTGTTGCCACGTACTACGTGTACACATGCACCACGAACGCACCGGGGCGGGAACAACATATTCTACTCTCCCCCCACTACGCCGGCTCAAACGAATAAAGAAACAAACAAACAACAGTTCCAATGTACCAACACTGTTTTTTCTGTAGCTACGATCAGCAATCTCCACCGGAATGGAAACAACGACCGATCTACCGTCTGAAGCCGAGGAGGTGGAGGTTAACGAGGACGGGGAAGACAACAACGGCAACGAGCACGACGCCGGCGACGACAGCGACGCACGCCCACTTGCGCCCACTGCTCTGGTACTCCCTTGCGGCCTCGAGCTCGACGGCGCCGCGGAGCACGAAGGAGCTGGCACGCGCGACGTGGCTCTCGATGTCGTTGAGCTGGTGGCCCTGCGCCTCCACCAGCGCCGCCATGTCCAGGAACACCTGGTGCAGCTCCCTCAGGCTGCGCTCCAGCTCCACCACCGCGTCGTGCCGCTCCTGGATCTCCGACACCGTGTCCAGCACCTGCGCGCGCCCCACCGCCAAAGCCGACTGCTCCTGGATCGCCTTGTGCAGGAACGTCTCGCTCTGTCCTGACGCGATCAGCGCCTCCACCGTGCCTTCCGCCGCTTCCTCTCCCGTCACCGTGTAGTACCGCCTCGCCACCGTCTCCTTGTACTCCAACGCCATCCGCGTCCGCAGGCCCTGCGACGGCGGCGATGCAGTACGTACTCTCCGTTCAAGAAAAGATCGAAGAGCGAGCCAGCTACTCGATCCGTACGTACCTGGAAGTCGTCCATGAGGTCCTTGAGCTTGTTGCCGAGCCCGGTGACGACGGAGGAGCGGGTGCGGTCGGTGGAGGAGCCAGGCCCGCAGCCGGGGAGCCTACGGCTGGCGGCGTTGGCGCGGTCGAGCGCCTCCAGCTTGGTCT
Organism: Microstegium vimineum; assembly: GCA_022036555.1. NCBI lineage: Eukaryota > Viridiplantae > Streptophyta > Magnoliopsida > Poales > Poaceae > Microstegium > Microstegium vimineum. Next base: position 39,688,893 of record CM039121.1, on the reverse strand, counting down.
TGACGGCCTTGGCGCGGCGGAGCACCTGGTCGACGTCGGCGTCCATGCGGGCGCGGAGGGCCTTGACGGCGCGGGCGTCGTGCGCGGTCTTGCTCTCCTCGTGCGCAGACTGCAGCCGCCGGTGCAGCGCCTCCAGCCCGCGCATGTCCTCCTTCACGCCCTCCACGTCCTCGAAGAAACTGTCCAGGCACGCCCCCTCCGCCTCCTCGCCGCCGCCGGACTCCAGGTCGTCCAGCACCACCTGGTTCTTCAGGTCGGCGTACCTCTTGAACGAGCCCGACGTGAAGAGGTCGTTCATCTCTTGGAGCTTCAATGGCGGCTTCGAATTGATTGCCAATTGTGACACCGGCAGGCGGCGGGCACCGAGCCAGCAATGCAGCAGCAAGGGCAACAAAAATGTCGCGAGTAACTAGCTTACGGAGCCAGCGAGCGAGATGTCTTGTTTCTTGGCAATGGCGCAGGGCCGGGAGGAGGGAGGGACGCCAATTGGCGGGGCAAGAAGGAGTCGCACGCCGAGCTGGCAACTGGCATCCAGCAGACGATCGAAATGGACGTGCCCACGCCGCGTCCCGTTCCCGTACTCTTCAATTCTATCTCTCCACTCCACGTTCGAGTTCCAATTAATATGTGTGGTGGTGTGCACGCTGCGCTTCTCCCACTCTGTTAAGACTTCCACACGGGCGATCGAATCTGTTCTGTGGGTTTTTAGCGATGCGCGTGTTAGACGATGCCGTTTGTTCTTTCTTTCTGGCCGCTTGAACATCGTGGAGACAGACAGACATGCATGCATGGGCCGCATGGTCTTCTCTTGTCTTGTATAATTAAGGTTGCTTGTTGATTTATGTTTCGTGAGTGACAACTGCCATCATACTCGACTCTACAGAGATACAATATATTTTCTTTCATAGATTATTTTACTCTCATCATTCTAAATTATAAGACATTTTCGTTTTTCTAGGTAAATTGCTTTTACTATATATTTAGACGAAACATTTATTTAAGTGCATAGTATAAGTTATGTATTTAGAAAAGACAAAGTATCTTATAATTTAAAATGAATAGAGTATTTTTTTGCTATCATACTCGTTTACCTTTGATGTAAAGAAATTCTAAGAATAACAATTATAAATTCTTAAAGTATTCTTTAATATAGTTTATAATTTCACTTGAGGCAGTTTCACCAAGCTTACATACTTTGGGAAGTGAAACGATGTAGAACACACAAATGCTTGTGGATTGCTATAAAGGTTGTTGAATTCATTCCATAAGTAATGGCCTGGGCGGGATATAGAACAATCTACGTAGTGGTATATTTTGGTTTTTACTTGTTTTTTTTGTCAATACAACAGTAAGTAATCTATTGACATGTACGCTCAGTATGTTTTTATTTTGCTCTGACTAATATGGTTCTTATTTGCAGGGGTGGCTCTAGTGTGGGGCCTGGCGGCTCCAGCACCCCCTACGCCCATGTTGTCCATAGATGCCTATGGAGCTACTCTGAAGTTTGTGGCCATGAATGAAGAGGGAGAAGGAGAAAGAAGAGGAGAAAGAGGAAAGAAGAAGAGAAAGAGGAGAGTGAGGGAGAAAGGAGAAGGGGAAGTTGAGCACCCCACTCATAAGTTTTTGAATCTACTTTTGCTTATTTGCTTTGAGCTTCTCATGTTAGCAAAATCTATCATAGCTGCGAGAGAAGGGAGCGTAAGGGCTGCCGCAACGGTTATTGTCGGCGTCGCCGGCTATATACGTTTCGCCGGTTATTGACTATCAGAGCAGAACAGGGACCTCTCACCACTCACACGCTCCGTTTGTGTTCTAGGCTCTGACCTAGTGACGAGTGACTCGCTAGCGGGTAGTTTTTAATCAGTTTATTTCCTCTGTGTCACTCCGAGATAGCGAGTAGACTGTTGTTGGAGAGGCCCTAAGGAGAGGTGGGAGATGTGCTCCTAGTCCACCTTGAAAGGAAATTCTTCTACAGTAATCCCTCTGTTTCAAATTATAGTTTACTTAACTTTTTCAACCTTAAGTTTGATCACTCGTCTTATTCAAATTTTTGTATAAAATATTACTTCTTTTGTTACGATTTGCTTATTTAATTAATGGTCTACAAGAATGATTTAAATTTAATTATGTTTGTATAATTTTTTTGAATAAGACGAGTGGTTAAATTTAGGTAAAAAAAATCAAACGAATTATAATTTAAAATGAATTGGAGTAATAAATATTGTTGTCATTATTATTATATAATGGTGATTTTTCACCTTCTATATTTCAGTCACGCATTTGCAGTTTTGCACACGGCTCTTTTTTCTCGAGCAAAATGCCAATCAAGGCTTTTTGTTGGTTTTTTTATTTAACTAGCAAAGATGCCCGTACGTTGCAACAGAGATACGTCCGTACGTGTGCTTTGCTTGTTTTTCCGCCGGCAGCTTGCAGTATCTATAGATGACGACGACGCCTAAGTCGGACTCCCGCACGACTGGTGGCGCACCGCCATCGGGGCCTGCACAGACCCACGTGACGTTCACGTCGCAGAGCTTCGCGAACTGTTATGCTTTGTTGGAAAGCCCCGCCTTCCCCTGCGTGAAGGTCTTCGCGCGATCCCGTGCGTTGCTTATGAGACACATCTGGATCTTCGCGCACAATGTGGACGACGTACGTTGGCGGCGACGGCGGCGCCGTGGTCCTGCTACGTACGTACGCGGTCGTCGCTCGGCTCCGGCTGTGAGGCCGGCGACTCACTGGCTATGACACGACGGTGCTGCGGGAGCTTTGCGGTATTGTGTTTGTCCGGTCCACCGTGCACACGAACACAGTCGTGTGTGTATATATATATATATATATATATATATATATACACACACACACACGAAGGAGGGAGGCGCACGACGACACTTATCTTGATCCGGTTACGAACTCCTCTCCTTGTTGGATTGGAAGACGGAACACGGAGACTCCGGTTATGCACACTATCCGGATCAGGATTTGGAGTTAGTTAGGGAAGGCCATACCGTGGAGAAATTTTACCTCTTTATTATTAGGTATATATAGAATAGAAGATATAGATAGATATATATACCATGTAGCATGCATGTTCTATTCTTTTTTCTTTTCTATAGATTTTCTTTTTTTCCTTTTTTCTATTTGGAGTCCGGCCGGTAGCATACCTGTTCTATTCTTTTTTCCTTTTATCTATATAGATTTCCTTTTCTTCCTTTTTCTATTTGGAGTCCGGTATTCCTTTTTTTATACCGAGGCCGATATTTACTTTCTTCCTTTTTCTATACGGAATCCGATTCATAACATGTCCTTTTTTCCTTTCCATTTTGTTGTGATTTAACATTGCAGAATAACTCATATTGTATTTTTCTTGTATTTTTTTTCCATAAACATATATAAGCATGACTTATGAGTCCCAAACATGATTCAATACGTACGTTTCCGAATTGAACTTTATATCGCGCTAGATAAGAATTATTTTAACTCGTATATGAGCACGTGTTATATATATAAGTCCGTACAAAAGAAACTATTTATTATCCGGTAGTTAGAGGGAGATGGACATCAAAACAAATGGATGGACGAAAAAAAGAGGCTGAAATTTTGACTATTTATTATTAGGTATAGATAGATTAAAAAAATATCAAATTCGGCTGAAAGATGAATCGGCCCATCAGTAGCCCACGGACAGTGCCCGGCTTCGGTCTATCCGCGTCAGCCCGCCGGCGAAGCACACTCGAGAGTCGAGACCCCCAAAATTTGCGAGGCGACGATGGCAGGCCGCGCCGGCGGCGGCCGCCGGCCTCGCGCCGTCTTCATGGCCTTCGGCACTCAAGGCGACGTCTTCCCTATCGCAGTAAGCTTCTCTTGCTTCACCTTCCCCTCTAGCAGCCGACTTCTAGAGACGATTTTGCTTCCTTTTGCTCCACCTGTTACTGAGCCGTCAGAATACATCGGAATTAATAAGCTCATGGACTCGATTTGGTTTGGAGGGCTGTGCTTTCAATTTGATTCCATCCGTATTCGTTCTGTAGGCGCTTGCTTCAGCTTTTGCGCGTGACCAACAGGAGTATGCTGTGGCGTTCATCACTCATTCAGCGCACCAGGTAAGAAGGCTTTCTAAAGGGGAACAGTTTTCATGCTCCCGTTTATTTCATTGTGCCATAATGTAATGAACTTGGTGCAGAGTTTGTCTGCACATCTAGCGGCCAGCAATGTTAGATACATGCCTGTGTCGAGCCCGCCTGTCCTTGCTGCCGAACAGGTAGAGAATATCTCAAGTAAGTGCCACTGCCAAGAGGCTAATCGAATCACATGTGGTCCACTTATTTCCTTGGAAAAATGATTATTCATGCAACCATGTTTCTTAGGTGATTCTATTCAATCAAATCACGAGCATGAGTCCTTTTCAATGCGGAAACAAGCCATTCAGATGGAGCACAGGAAAGAATGCTTGTCTTCTGTGGAAGAAATTTTTGGAAACGACCCAAGCATTAGTGGGGATTTTATTGTGATTAATTTCTTCGCTTTGGTAAGTAACTAAGTAATATCTTTGTTCATGTATCAGTTGGAACTTGGTTCTATTATTTTCTTCAAAATATTCTGTTCAGTTAAAAGTGGTGGCATTCTTCAAAATATTCTGTTCAGTTAAAACTTAAAAGTGGCAGTAATGATTGGAAACCCTGATTCACAACACATGTTGGAATTATGAATTTTTTCCATCACACATGACAGAGGACATCCACAATAAATTTAACCAATCGGTCGTATATTTACTATTTAGGAAATCGGAATAATTTCTAATTAATAACCTAATTCAGCCACAAAATGCTTTTTATGCTATCATAATATGAGTCATCTCATGATTTAGGAAGGTTGGCACCTTGCAGAGCTATTCCAAGTAAAGTGTGTCATTGCTGCTCCCTATTTTGTTCCATATAGGTACTTGGGCTATATCGATTTTGATTTCACATATGCTGTTTAAATTATTTCATTTGGTGATTATCTAATCTTCTATTGCTCTATTATATATGTATCAGTAATTTAGTGTGTTTATGCCTAATTTTCAATAATTTAATATTCTAGTGCTTGTTTTTTTTTTCAGTGCTCCTACATCATTCGAACGCCAATTTAAACAAACTTTTCCTCTACTGTACAAGTACTTCCAAGAAGCTCCTGCAAACACGGTACAGATACAGAATGATGCCTTGTAACAATGTTTTATTTCTCGAATCTTCATTCTCATTGGATCTGTCAGTTTTGGATTGGCAAACATATTTTAAAAAATTTCTATTTCTACTCTATTGAACTTATCTGGATGGCATGCAGGTAAATTAGGTCGTCTTCTGGAGACATAGTTTCATTAGAAGAGTATATGATAGAGCACTTCATTCTGTAGACACCAAGCTCTATACAGCAGTTGGGATATCCATTAGATCCTTGAGGCTGAACACTTTTACCATTATATGTAGTTACCAGGTTTGCCATACTTATGGGTCATGCGATTTTTATTCTATCACTACCTCTGTGGCACAGACATTGCAGATTCTCATATGTTAGCATCTGAAATGTGAGAAATGTTGTATGCCTCTTAAACATTGAGGGGTGTGTTGTGGAGGGGGGGGGGGGGACCTAAATTAATGCTATAAAGCAATGGCAGGTCTGCTGGACTGACATTATCCACTGGATGTGGGCACTCTTCACAGAAAGTTGGGGATCATGGAGAAATGATTGCCTGAGTCTTAGCCCTATTCCTTTCACAGTGAGTATTATCTGTAATTGTTTTTGTTTGTATGTTTGCAGTCCTGTTAAGCCGCTGGAACATTACTGAGGTCAGGTTTTCTGATGACTGCAGGATCCAGTAACCAATCTTCCTTTGTGGCATGTGCGAGAGGAGTCACCTTTATTACTGTAAGTATCATGAATATGAGCCCTATGCCTTCTAGCCTTCTATGAGAATAATCAAGTTAATACACCTTAGTGATCTATATTCTGTGAGCTACTGCACTGAAAATGGGAAACTTAGGAAATGAAATATTGTGATGGATTGATAGTAACTAACTGTACAATGATAAACCACCCTTGTATTAGTTTATACTGGACACATGATTATCACTTATGTTTTTCCAGGTATGGTTTCAGCAAAGAAATTGTGGAGTGCCCAGGTGAGCTCTGGTGCTCCTCCACATCTTCCTAGAATCATTTAGACGTTTATATTTCTTCAAATTTCATGTACCTAATTTCAGTAATACTTTACATAACATCATGGTAGGATATTGGCCATTCAATGCTCATGCTTGCGGCTTTTGGTTTCTTCCTATGGCTTGGCAATTTTCTTGTGACAAATGCATGGAGTTGTCTGGAAATATCAATTCTTCATTTGGGGGTATGTTGTGTGCAAACCATTCTTCCCTGGAACACTTCCTCATAAGGAATGCTTATTCATCAAGACCTATATTTGTAGGATTAAGTTCCATTGGTAGGTGTGTTTCTCATCCGATATTACTCGTGTTGGTAATATTTACTCTTTCTATACTGGTGCCTGTGCATTGCAATGGATCTCCAATAGATATTGAAATTATGTCTCTACTAAGTGAGCTATTCATCGTTCACAAATATTATTTTTTAACCTTGAAGCTACATATAGATTTTCTGACCTATCATTAAGCCAAAAACTCAAAGAAATTCAGTACAGCTGTGCATAAAGCATTCATATATGCATGAACAACTCAATGCACAAAAGTCCTGGGGGTTAAGGCATAGTAGAACTTTAGAACTAACCACCATCACCAACTAATCTTATATCAGAGTATGTAGATTGCAGAAAGTCCTGGGGGTTAAAGCATAGTTGATCAGCTCCCATTGCCTTATTTTCCTTTAAAGCATAGTTTTGGACATGGTTTCGCACTTTGCAAAACATTATGCTGTCTAGATTTCTTTTAGATATCTACGTTCTATGTTTTTAGGAGGTTTTTTCTTATTGTCATTCCAAATCTTCTTAGAACTTTCCTAAATTTTTTTCTTACAAATTTCTTTTTATGACCTAACTGGTGCAGAATGGGCTTTCTTAGAAATCCTAAAGCATTTTTAATGGTGCTTAAGGCTGCCATAGAGTCAACGGATTATAGATTCATCCTTTTTTCATCTGGATACAAGCCATTGGATTCTGCAATCCAATCTATTGCTTCATCAGAAAATGAATCAAGAGGGGTGGAATCACCTTCTCTTGTGTGGTGACAGCACTCTCCTTTTTAATGGCCGTCTTTTCTGTTTTTTCGGGTGAGTGCTAGATTGATGTTATATGCTTGTCCTGCCATGTGGAATTGGTTGCGAGTAATATTACAATTTTCAGATCAATGCCGTACAGTTGGCTTTTTCCTAGATGTGCAGCTGCTATTCACCATGCTGGCAGGTAAGAGAGTACTCAATGACAAGTGTCTGATTAATAACCTTGCATGATACTGGTACTTCCGCAGACGATTTTATGTTTTGACTGCTTTGATAACAGCGGATCTACGGCTGCAGCACTACTTGCTGGAATCCCTCAGGTGACAACAAAACTTTCTATAGACCTTGTTTGAGTCTGTCTTTCTGCTGCTCTTTTCTTGCCCTTTTACTAAACTTGTGATACATGAATATGTAAGAAGCATCAAGCCTGGTAATTCTATAAATAAAAAATGAAGTTCTGATGCCGATTCAAACAAATACTTCATCTTCCAGACTCTGCATTTTCTTGACCGTTTATTGATATAGCTACCTGCTAAGGGAATTGGAATGGATCCATTGTACTAAATCTTTTCATGCAGGTAACGTGTCCTTTCCTGCTGGACCAGTTTTACTGGGCAGAGAGGCTACACTGGTTAAGAGTGGCGCCTGAACCCCTACAAAGACAAAATCTAGTCCCAGATAATGACGAGGCCTTGAGCATCCACAATGCTGCAGATGTGCTAGTTGGAGCTATCAGATCAGCTTTATCACCGGAAATCAAAACTCAGGCAGCCAGAATTGCTGATAGGCTTTCTTTTGAGGTGGGTTGTCTCAATGGAACTCTACAATCATTTGTATCAAGGGTATATCCAATTATCCATATAGACCACTGCTTATTATTTTCAAAAAAGGTTGAAAATTTACTATTTTTGACTTTGCTATTGTGCACAGGATGGGATTGGAGAAGCCCTCAGGATCTTGAAGGAGAGAGTGTTGACTCAGAACAAAACCTGAGCTGTGGTATCTCCGTATCTGTGACAGGACCAGATACATCTAAAATTAGTGATCAACTGATCATAGTACTCTTAGAATTTTTGTGCAAGTGTATGAAAACAATGCACGTAATTCTTGTGTCACAGTTTTTTTTTTGGGAAAACATGCATTACTTTTTTTCTTGAATGGAGACAGAATAATAGGTGAAGAAATAATTTGAGACTTTCTGCAAATTTACAGTAGCCCTTGAAAAAAAATAGATAAACGAAATCGTAAATATTTCCACTGTTCCTGACCCACTGAGGTTCGTAGATACAGGTAGCAACAGAATTTCCAACATATTGTCCATCTGGTGGGGATTAAGTGACCTAAACTGAGATATTCTCCATCCATAAAATACCACTTAAGAAACATAATAGATCATACTTTGAACCACACACCAGTTACAACTTACTCCCTCTGTCCCCCTACGTGTGTCGGCGAGAGTAAATGTTTAGATTCACTCAGTCTTGAATGCATCTCTACATAGAGTATGTCCAGGTTGCACATGGTTAAGCCGCTGCCAAATTTTTTTAGACCTTTTAATAATGCTTCATATATTACTTAAAGATAGTCAGCGAAAGGTTCGAAGCAGAATGGTTCAGTTAGCACTCAAGAGTCAACGCCCCGGGGAAGTTGGTAGTACATGCAGAGGCGCAGAGCTAGCAAACCACTCTCCACCGGACACAGCAACCAGTTCGCGCCACCACCAACTCCACTCCATGCAGCTCTTCTTCACAGTCACAGGCAGAGCAAGCAAACTACCCCACGAAAAAGCGCGGGAAATCTGGCATCGGTAGCTTGCCGCTATAAAACCATCAAATCCAGCGCGCTCCAACGCCGCAGAATTCAGCCATACACCATCTTAAGGAGCCAGCACGCCTGATCTCGCTCAGAATCAGAGAAAGCAAGCACTTCTGGGATTCCAGTTCCAGAAACTGAAACTAAGGCAAGCATGCCGCGCCACCTCGCGCTCCACGCGATCGCCGCCGCGCTGCCGCCGGCGGCGGCGTCAGGGCCAGGCAGCCACCTCCACCTCGGCCCCGCGGTGGCCGCCGCGGCAGCTTTCCTGGCGGTGTGCGCGCTGGCGCTGGCGCTGTGCGCGTCGCACTCGGCGCCGGGGCTGGGGCCCGGGCGGCTGCGGCGCGCCCTGGCCAGCGTAAGCCGGCGGCGGACAGAGCCGGCCATCGTCATCGCGGCCGTGCACCAGGTGCAGCCCGGCGGCGGGGAGGCGTCGCCGTGCCCGAGCGTCTGGCAGAAGGGCATCCTCATGGGCGGCAAGTGCCAGCTCCCCGACTTCTCCGGCGTCATCAACTACGACCCCTCCGGCAACCTCGTCGCGCCCGCTCGCCCTGGTGGCCGCGCCATGCCCGCCGCCACTGGGCTTGGCTGGTGAAGACGTACTGAAGATGATTCGATCGATCAAGCAGTATATTTGTAGGAATTCAAAAAAAATCCGTGTGTCCATTTTCTGTTTCGGTTTGGATTTCACTGGTCCTGATATTTTGCACTCATTTTGGTGGCTAATAACTGAAGTTGCCACCTGAAACTTTGTTCTTCAGTTTGTCACATCTATCTGGTGTCCCAACATGTACGTGTTGCACTGCTCCGTAATAAAGAAAAAAACCGCTGAAAAGCGAAAAAGTTTGGTAAACCGACGTGCTTCAACCATCAAACTTGTTTAGGCCAGCGAATGGGCCTGGTCCAGTGGTAGGACAGTAGTAGGATGCTTGTCAGGCCCCCAACTAGGGCCTAGACGAAAGAGCCGCCACACGGTTATAAAAATTAATTTATAACCTGTAAAGCTAAAAAAAAAATAAGTGTGGACGCAAAGTGGATCACAATATTTTTTTTATTAATATATGTCGAGTATTTTATAAAAAGATGTGAACTCAATACTAGATATACATGTCATTTTCTTTGATAAAGATATAAACTACCCTAGAGTAATTCCTACACCCTAGTCGTTCCACTTCCCGCTTGATCTAGTCGATTACTGAGGTGCTGCAAAATAATTAAATTCAGGAGTGAGTATGCAAATCATACTCAACAAACGAGCTGAATAATAACAATTCATCTAGAAAAGAAATATTACAAAAGCCAAGTTGAACTGGTGCTACGTATGACCACAAGCTTCCCTACCCGGGAGTCACAGGGGTGAAATTTCACACTTTAATCCATATAGAGGGATATCCTGACATCAATAGTCCCTACTAAAAGATTCATTTTAGTAGAGCAGAGTTCTTAAGCCCTCCAGGAATACATCTCCTGACCTACTAGCACCTGGTGGCTCCTACGGATCCATCACCTAAGCACCCTATTCAGAACAGGAGCTGTCCCCGATGGAGAACTCTGACGGTCCCATTCCCGAACCATGACCGGTACAATATGATTGCTACCGTGACACCCGTTTTTTTTTAAAAAAAACATAAATTTTAGCAACATGACAATAAAAGTTAAAATTGAATTGTAGACATGACGGCATCATAAATAGCACAATATTTCAAAATATAAATAATACGAGAATAAGTACGTTAAATGTAAATAGGTGGAATATAAATGCAACACCATTCTAAAAAAATAGAACACGTGCGAAATATAGAAACAATACCACTGCTGAAAGGTAAAACACACACGGAATATTAAAGCAACACCACTGCTAGAAAATAAAACGCACGCGGAATATAAAAACAACACCACTGCTGAAAGGTAAAACACACACAAAATAAAAGCAACACCACTGCTAGAAAATAAAACTCACACGGAATATAAGAACAACACCACCGCTGAAAGGTAAAACACACACCAATGTAATAATCAAAATGCATACTATAATGCAGGTAGAGCCATAAGTAAAGCTCGCTTGCCTAAATACTACTAAGCTAAGGAACTACTACTATTCTCTAGCACTCGATCGAGATACCCTTCACAATGCTAGCCCTATTGCTTGCTGGCTGTTATAACTTGCTTGCTTATGCTATGAACCGGCCGGGCAGTCCTATTTATAGGCGGCAAGCGCAGCAGCTCGCGTATTTCCTACACCACTGGAGACTGGAGAGTGCACGAGAACAGTGTAGAATGTAGGAGACTCTACTATATTGTTTTTAAACCGATTTACTATACTAATTTTTTTTTTACCTTGGTCTGGTATTTACCGCTAACTACAGTACCGGTACTAGCTTTCCGTATCAAAGGTCCAGGTGCACGTAAGGCAATTTTCAAGAGTCATGGATAACCATGCTGACACTATAGCCAATCATTACATACCTATATTACCTAGACTATAGAGCTACCGCCTAGCATTTGTCAAAATCACGTACGAATGCATACATCCAAAGGAGCTATTGGTATTTGGGGTAAATAATTATTTACTTTATATATTGCTGGGCTAGATATTATCCACTCCTATGCATTTATAAACCACCAAATTAAGCATACACTTGACGTTCACAAGTAATGAGCATATTATAGTTTACTAATTATGGTTGTTATATCTTTATTTCTTTTTGGGCGTTATAATGCTACTCACCATGATTCAAACCCTGGTGTTCGCAATCGCACGAGAGTTTTTCCAGAATTTACAGGTATACGTACGCGTGCGTGTTTGGTGGTACTACGCGTCTTCTTAAAGGCCACGTTCGGTTGATTGGGAATCAAACCTGGTGGAGAATCCCTTCGATAGTTTGTATAAGGATGGAACCGTTCCTAGCCTGGAATATGCTAACTGAGCGGGCCTAACTGGGATTATCAATATATATAAAAAAGTTACGCATTTTGGTAACACAAGATTGGCTGATATATCCGTTTTTAACACTCTGCAGAGGTTGTACACTTTACCCACGAGTTGTGATTTACCCTTTCGCCAGAGGGGATCAGCCTCTTAACCCACTTCCAAGGAAGGCCAGCAGGGTTCACTATGAAGTCTTTCAAAGGGGCTCGCTGACAAACAACAGACACTACGAATCCACGGGCAACGGGTATATAGGAGCCCCGGGATGATACACACACGCAGCGGTCCCCACTCCAGCCGCTCCGCAACCGCTCGACAATGGCAACTTTCGCGAACTGCCACATGCGAGAGAGTTACCCTCATACTGAACTAAAGCCAGAGCCATTATAGCCCTCGTGGTTGTACTGTATGTCCCAGCTTTTGCTGACAGATAGGGTCCTAAATCCATGTTGCTAAAAAGTCAAGTTTTACTTTATCATCTCATGTAGTCATTAATCAAGATTAAAGGATCATGCTTATTTGAATAGAGCACTAGCAATAACTACCCATATGCAAAGGTAACTCATAGGATTCCAAGGTCCAAGGTAACAAATCTAGGTAAACCCTATGGTAACAATACTAATCACATGCATATGATTTTATTGAAAACATCATGAATAGGACATCAAGGAAGATCCCATATAATACTTGCCTTAAAAGCTTAGATCCTTTGCTCAATTGCTTCTCAACTTCAGACGACTTCTTCTTGATCACCAACGCAAAACTCATCGATTGGACAATTATTAACAAATCACCACACAAGCTTCTGATCATACAAAGCATACAAACATGGCTAAATTAGGACAATACACCAATCAATGAGAAAGATTTAAAAAGAGATCTACGCAACTCTACGATCACATAGACGCGAAGAACACACTAATCGGATCTACGATGATCGAGATACAACTAGCGAAAGATTTGCTTTTACAAAAGAGAACTACGAGCTTTGTTAGTTTTAACTATATAATAGAGTGGATAAAGTATTTCGAAGAAATACTTTAGTTAGATTAGGTCAAAATTGTATTTGGATTTCAAAAACGAAAGTGAGACTATCATTATTTTATGTGTAAAACGAGTTACATAGTGGTTAATCAAATTAGGATTTGAACCCATGAAAATACAGAGCTATTAACATGGTATTAAATATCATTAAAGAAAAGGTTACGCCGATACGAAGCCAACGCAACTCGAACGGAACGAATCGGATCTAAAACGGAGAAGATATGAGTTAAACGAGATTTTGAAAAGGCAAGATTAAAGTATTACCAAATTAATTTTCTTTGATTTTCAAAAGTAATAAACATGGATGAAAACTATACTACTGGATAGAGCATAAAATTACGGATCTAACGCAACTTGTTTGGATTAAAACGGAGTTAAAACGGAGAAATTATAAGCATTTGAAGGTGGGTGGCAGTTCTGTAAATAGAGAGAAAACGTATTTTTGAAATAACAGGGAAGCTTTTCGTTTTCAGAAAGAGAAGGCGTAAACGCGTGAATACGCCAAGAGGTCTGCGGGGCTGACGGGTGCTGTGATGTGGCGCCACGTGGCCAGTGCGGATTGGTTCGGTGCACCACACGGCTGTGGACCGCGCACAGGGGCTCGGTCTACGGGTCCACCGTGGACCAGAGGGCATACCCCTTCGGTCCTTCTAATCTAGGCCGTCGGCGCGGGATTGAACGGCGTAGGCCAGAAGGGAGGAAGAGAGAGGGAGGCAAGGTCGTCGGGGCAGCGCTCCCGCGGCGGCGCCATGGCCGGGATGCGGCGGCGCATGCCAAACCACGGCTACGGGGCACTATTCGCAACGCGGAAAGGTCGAGGAGAGAGAGGAGGTGATGGCGAGGACGTCTGGGGCACCGGTTGAAACTGAGAGGGGTCCAGAGGGGCGGTCCACGCGCGGTGGCGGCACGGCGGCTCGGGTGAGTGCGCACCGAGGTGCGGAGGGCGAGAGAGGGCAGGAGAACGGCACCGTGAGCCTTCTTACCACGATTCAAAGCTTGGTGAGTGGTTGGACGGAGCGGAGGGGCCTGGCAGCAGCGGGACGACGGCAGCGGCGGTCTGTGTTCGCGGCTCGCGGCGGCGGCGCTCTGGGGCACTGCTGGGGTGCTCGGGGAGGGCGAATTGGAGGCGGTGGAAGGCAAGGCCTTGTCTTAAATAGTCCCAGGGCCACGGCAGAGAGGGGAAAGGGCGGGCACGGGCGCCAATTGCGCTGCGGCGGAAAAGGAAAGCGGCGGCGCGCAGGGAAGGAAAGAGAGGGGAGGAGAAAGAAGGAAAGGGAGGGGGGGTGCTGCGTGTGGCTTGACTAGCCACGGTTCGGTGATGGTTACGGCGAGGGAGCTCTCCTGCTCCGTATCGAGCTCGGCAGAGAGGGTTCCATCGGCGCGGGGAAGGAAAGAGGCCGGAGGAGGAAGAAAAGGAAAGGTGGAGGGAGCCACTGACACTCGGGTCCCACTTGTCGGTTAAACAGAGAGGAGGGAGGGCGGGGTCGGGCTGTCGGTGAGCCAGAGAGAGAGAGAGCGGGAGGGGCAGAGTGGGCCGGGACACTTGGGCCGGGTGGGAAGAGAGGGAGGGGGTCGGCCTGCGGGAGAAAAGGGGAAAAGGCCGAGCAGACCTCTGGGCCGAAGCAGAGAAGAGGGGGGGGGGGAGGGAGTTTTGTTTTTCTTTTCTTTTATTTGAAAGGTATTTGCAAAATCATTTCCAAAATCAAATTTGAAACTTCACTTGAATTTTGAAATATGACAAACAAACAAAAATTCCGAAATGCAGGACATGAATGCTCAAACATGTTTCTACCAAAAGAAAATTTTAATTTCCATAAAAAGTTTTTATTTCCTAGGATTTCATGAGCACCAAAATTCAAAAATAAATCATGTTATTTCTATTTTCCATAAAGCAATTTTTTTAGGGTGTTACAACAACAGTTAACGGGGTTAAAAGGGCTTGCCAAGGACAACTTTACCCTTGCAAAAATACCCTTACTTTTCTGAGTTCATTATGATTTTATCCCTGTTTTCTTAAAAAAAATACAATACTCCACTATCATTAAATACAATACTCATGAAAGAAAAAATATATGTCTTTTATACTTAAAAAAGTGTGTAATTTGTTACAAATTACATAACTCCAGTATCATTAGAGCAACTCCAACATATATGATATCCTTATTGTATTGGCTATATTTACAATTTTACAGAAAAAATGAACTCCAACAGATGTGCTATTTAGTTTTCTAAAATACCAAGTTTGCTATTCCTGAAATCTTACTAGCCATAGATAGCAAGCCAATGCCGCTTGCCATCTTCCAAAATCACTCGCTTCCACGGCCAGCATCTGTTGGGATGGCAAGTACATTGACGTGCATGTTTTAAATATACAAGAGACAAAATAGCTAGGCTGTTATATACTCATTCATTTTTTAGCACTTCTTCATTTTACACAATGGCTAAAATAAAGAATTTAGCTATTTGGTTTATACAAACTGTTGGAGTTACTCTTAAATAAGGAAATAAAAACTACAGACTATTCCAGTTCCAGCACACTCAAGAGCGACTGAAGATGGCTGTAACCGCCTAACCGGCCTGCCTCGGCGACGAACAACACATGTGAACGCTGGCGATTGTCCTAGCCAAGGACGACGGCAATCCAAGACATTTTACATTTTAGCTCTTTGCGAAGCGCCACCTCCTCAGGTGACAGCGACCTAATCTCCTTCGTGTTAAATGTCGTATTCGAGATCATGTCAATGTCCAAACTTATATAGTGACAATAAGAGGACGATGCAAAGAGAATGTTATCTTGTTTTGCGACAAATGCCAAAAGTTATGTGCTATTGCCTCCATGTCGGAAAATTGTCATTCTAACTTTTTCTAAGTTAAACTATCTTAATTTTGATCATTAAGAGTACTAATATTTGTATCACCATTAGATTCATCATGAAGTATAGTTTCCGGGTGTACATATTTGATGTCATAAAAGTGTTAATAAATCTTCTATACAAATTTGATCAAACTTAAAACAATTTAAGTTAGGATAAAGCTAAATAAATGGTCATTTGTGTTTGGTACAAGGTACTAGTATTTTGATTCTAAAATGATGCTCAGCAATATATATATGTAGTAGCATAATACATGCACTCCGCTGCGTGCGCTCATGTTATGTGAAAAAACAAAAGAAAGAAAGAAAAATAAAAGAATGAAAATATTTTAAAAAAATAAAAATAAAAAATGTTGCGTCAGCTACCGTGCTTGATGGCGTGGAAGAAGTATCTTATTTATAGGGTGGTGAGTGTTTAGTGTGTACTACGAGTTGGTCTACGAGTCCACGGGAAGACCCAAGACGAGTGTCCTGTCCGTGACGGCCACGACAAACTCCAAGTGCAAATAAAGCTGGCATTCCATACGCTCGGCCGGCTGCATAGTGCGCAGTGGATGCTAATACTGCTAGTTTAGCCGCCAAGCTCAAAGCCAGTTTCTTCAGCAGAGGAGATTGCAGCAGCATCAGAGCACCTCTGCTTCTCGGCTTCTCCAAGGGCAAACAAGAACAAGAGCCATGGGCGCGAGCCGTCTTGAGCAAACCAATGCTCTCTTCAGGAAAAATCTTGTAATCCAGGTGAGTCCTCCTGGCCTTGATCTCCCTCTTGTTTTGGATTGTTTCCAATCAAGGTTGCATCTTTCAAGTTCTTGCGTGGAATGGATGAAATTGATCCTTTCGTGATCCCCTCACTGACTGACAGAATCTGGTGCAGTTTCATGAATAGACTATACCAAGGTTCAATTTTGATCTCACCAATTCACCATAGATGAAAATTCCCTGCACTGACGCTACTTTGAATTTGGACTCGTTTTTGAATCTGCGATTCCATGAACAATACACCAAGATCACTCATCACGACTCTGAATTTCGACTCGTTTGTTTCACTCCCAATCCGCAGAGGCGCGCCTGCAAGACGAACTGCTGCCTGATCCTGTTCCCGCTGCTCTTCTGCTCCGTCATCGGCGGCCTACAGATCGCCATCAGCCACGCACCGTCCTCGCAGGGAGAGGGAGCTGCTGCGAGTCCTGCTGCTATCCATCTCGACTGCACCTGCAGCAACGTCAGCGTAGACGAGAACGCGCTAGGAGGCATCGAGTGCCCAGACGAGTGCCCGTTGCCTCGCGCGCCCAGATGGCCCCCTGTCCTCGAGATCCCATTTCCCAACTACCGGGCGGTTCAAGATGGGCTCTTCCCGTTCACTGATCTCCCAGATGCGTCGTGCAGAGCCAATGGGTCTTGCGCGGCAACATTCCTTGTCACTGGCGCCAACCACTCTTTTGTAGGAAGTAAGTTCTTTTGATGTTCGATTGTCCACTCCAGTCTCCAGTGCATGCGAGTGGTTTCTCAATTAATTTTGTTTCTCTCCTTGCAGGTGTGATGGATAACATTTTTCCTGCTCATAGTTCTTCAGTGAACTTGTCGGCCGATGTTTCTGCGTTGTCTGATTTTGTTCTGGTAGGCTTGAGTCTTTGGGTTCTCTGTGTCGTCGTATGATCCTTATTGGTAGGTTATTTTGTGATGTTTGTATATCTTCAGGCAGATGGTGGAGAATTGCATCGAAGTTTTCTTCAGAACAAGTGCTTTCCTAACTCGACACTTTCTTATCCAGTTCAGTATGGCAATAGTATCGTGAATCAAGGTAATTATATCCCCATGCAAGATCAATTGCTGCATTGCTCACTGATGATAAACATGTTCGGTGTTCAACTAAATGAAAGGTTGCAAGGGCCCATGGCTTCAGTTGTTGCTGACACATGGCAAAATGATAAATAAATAAATAAATAAATAAATAAAAATACACAAGCAATTCTCCTGTCTTACTAGTTAGCAATGCTACTACATTTTACTTATTATTACTGATGCTTACTGGAACTTGGAATAGATGTACAATGCACACAAGGATTAATGCTCTGGCGTGACAGTTCATGGATAATTAAGGATGAACTGTATAGAGGTTATTACCAAGGGAATAATAATTATAAGACCAACGAAATTGCTGCAGGTCATATTTTTGAATCTTTGTGCTTTCAATCAGTTATTCTAACTAGCGCTCGTTGACATCTAATATATATGTGGTCCATCTACGTGCAGCATACGATTTCTTAAGTTCTGATCAGGGCAACTTCAACCTGATCATCTCATACAACTCAACAGACAACTACGATTTTTATGATGAATCAGAAGAATCTGTCTCTGTGCTTGATCAAGCAGGATCATTGCAAAAACCTAATTTGGTTCAAATCTTACGATTAGCTAATATGGTATCACTTTTCCCAGTTGAGATAAATAATAGTATACCATTTTGTTCTCTAAACATTTTGTTCATCCTCATATGCATGTCATTCTTGATTTTCTTTAATAGTGACTTCGTTCATGCACTACTCTTTTTGTTGTCAAACTATTTGTCGCACCATTTCATCATTGTTTTACACTTTATAGAGTTTCAAATTTTCAGGCCTCAAATGCATACCTTTATTTAAGGGGTAATGGTCTCAAGATGTCATTTGAATTTGTCAAAGAAATGCCTAGAGCAGCTATGCCTCTACACAGTGGCCGGTTTGATCTGGCTCCGTATATAGGGCAGCTACCTTTTGTATGGACTATGGAGCTTCTTTTTCCGGTATGGCATGTATTTGTTGATTCTTTTTGTATAGCCAATATGAATTGGATGATCTAATGATATGTTTTGGTGTCACTATAAGAAGCATATAAAATGCTGTTACATTGTAAAATTTTTCATATCTCGTGAACTGCTGAGTTGGTTCTGCAGGTAATATTGACAAACCTTGTATACGAGAGACAAAATAAGCTAAGGATAATGATGAAGATGCATGGTCTTGGAGATTTACCGTATTGGACTATATCCTACTGCTATTTTCTACTATTGTCGCTGCTTTATGTGCTGTCCTTCATGCTATTTGGTTCTGCCTTTGGTAAGTTACATTACTTTTAATACTAGGAATGTGCTTTACAATAATCAAAATGAAACATAGTGGTTCTGATCATGAGTGAATTGATGCAAGCACCAATATAATTGCAGTTAGATCTTGGCTTTTCTTTATACGAAATTATTTTAATTTTTATGCTAATTTTAATGAAAGGGAAATGAGCTTCATGGTATACTATTATAAATTGGAAGGAAACCTAATGACACTTCAATTTCTATGTTCAGGTTTAACATTCTTCCGCCAGAACAACTATGGCGTGCAGTTTGTATTCTATTTTGCTTACATGAACTTGCAAATTTCATTTGCATTTCTTATGACAACATACTTCTCTAGTGTGAGGACAGCTACCGGTACGCTTCTGTTAATGTGTGCATTAATTATATCCATTTTATCAGATAATGTGGAGTATCTGTGTAGGTCTCTACTGAACTACTGATTATCTGGCATCTCTTCATGCAGTGACAGGATATTTGTACATATTTGTGTCTGGCCTTTTGTCACAATCTTTGTTCAGAACCTATGTTGAAGATGCTAATCTCTCAAGTATGTACAAAGTTCACTAGCTATATCTTAATGAAGTCGATATGTACGATGCTAGTGATCTTCTTTGTTATGTAAGTTTTTTTCGTTATTTCTAATAAGTTGCTTGGAAAATTTTCCTTTTCTCATTTCAAGGAAGCTGGATCACACTTATGGAACTTTTACCTGCATTTTCCTTATACCGCATTGTCTATGAATTCTCACGATTTGAACAGTTTGGAAATTATATGGCCTCCTCGAGAATTCAGTGGGTTGATATGACTAATCCAGAAAATGGATTGGCAGGTGTGCTTACCATTATGGTACTAGAATGGTTTGTATTCCTTTTATTTACATTCTATTTGGATCATTTTCATTCCTTAAAAGACGGAATGAGAAAAGCAGCAGTATTTGTTCGCTCCCGCATAAATGGGGGCCAATTTGAAACTGCTCAGCAGCAGAACATACAACTTCAGGAGTTCAGAGCTTCCGCTGAAATGGAGAGAACAGATGTCAGCAAAGAGGTGTGCTCTGCCCTATTCTTTGGTGCACTCCAACCAGTTTCATACAGCTCCAGGAGTCTTTTTTTTCTTTGTTTTTTTAGAAAGAGCTTCAGGAGTCTCTGTTGAGATAGTTATTGAGGAATTTAAACTAAGTACTACGTAAAAAGATATACTTAACATTATTTTCAGGTTAGTGGTTATTAAAGTAACCTTATGAAGCTGGAAAATACTAAAACTCATTAAAATATCAGGTGTGCTTGAATTTTAGCAAACCCCATATTTTTTTGAACACATACGGTATTTTAATGATTTCTAATATTTTCTGCTTCATACGACCATTTACTTTATAATAAATGCAGCTTTAGTTCGTTGCAAGGCATAATCTGCAATTTGTGACTAAAAATAAAAAGCCCTTTAGACAAAATCACAGACCCTGGCATAAAGACAATTAATGATTTACAATTATTTCTATAGTCAGACATGGACAAAAGTTTAATATATTATGATACAAAGATCCCCATTATCTAAAAAAAATAACAAATCACAAAAATAATAATTTACTTGTACCAGTTGGTTGCACAAGTGTGTTGCCTGAAATCATCTTAAATTCAGACACCTGGAATATAGAAGTGAAAAAAATATATTCAAATACAAGAGCTTGAAATATAGAATCAGATTAATCTATATTCGAAGTTACTTGTGAAGTAGTGCACATCAATTTACCATTTTCATCTTTCTTTTCAGAGAGAGATGGTTGAACAGATATCAGAAGGATCTCGCAGAAGCTATTCAGTCATATGCGACAATCTTGAGAAAGTGTACCGTGGAAAAGATGGAAATGCAGATAAAATTGCAGTTAGAGGGATATCCCTTTCTATGTCACGTGGTCAGTGTTTTGGCGTTCTTGGTCCAAATGGTGCTGGAAAGACCACTCTTATTAACATGGTAAGTATAGGTCAATATCTCTATTTAGAGAAGGTGGTTAATGACTGCAATTATGCGCATTCCTTCAAATCTAAGAAAAAAAGTTTGGGTGTTCGTGTGTAGTTAAAACTGAACCGCAGAGACTGAATTGCAGAGTTTGCCTCCTATATATTTCAGCTTTTGCAAATGTTCATCAGTTATACTTATACTGATTATCATGTTTTGAGTACTCTTATTAATCTGTCAACAGCTGACCGGATTTTGTAAACCTACCTCTGGCACCGCATACATTGAAGGGATGGACATACGCTCCGACATGGACCAAATATATACAGGAATTGGTGTTTGTCCACAGGATGAGTAAACTACTCTGTTTCACTCAGATGTTTCTGAACCAGTTTTTCAGGTTAGCTTACTTAGTTGCGAACTTGTCATGACTTTCTTCCCTGATGACCTGGTGCAGCTTGCTATGGGAAAACCTGACTGGTCGCGAGCATTTGTTGTTCTATGGCAGGCTTAAGAAATTAAAGGGTGCAGCATTAGCTGAGGTATTGTTTGACCTGACTTCTCTAAAGTTGTGCTGGGTTATTTTGATGTTTTTGCTTCTGTCATTATTGATCACTTGAAGTAATATGAAGAGTAGATGAATGGAGTTAAAATATTATTAGTCACTGTAGTCTGTAGGGTTATTTCCAGGCAAGAATCATCTCTTGTTTGTGTGCTCTAATACTTTGGTACAGATCATTCAAGCTTGATCTACAATCCAATAAAATTTTATCTTGTTGCAAAACCAAATCATTGTACAGTAGGAAGCTACTAAAAACATCATGGGAGGATCTCTTACTTCCAGGCTATTGAACAATCTTTGAGAAGCATGCACTTGCTTGCCGGTGGTGTTCCTGATAAACTCGTGGGAAAATACAGTGGTGGTATGAAACGTCGCCTCAGTGTTGCTATCTCTCTAATTGGTGATCCTAAGGTATTTTTTTTTATTTATCAACTGAATGAAATCATGATTTATGAAACACCTGATGTTCACGCATGTATAAGTATAAATAATTATGCCTGTGAATACTTCAATAGGTTGTTTATATGGATGAACCAAGTTCTGGTTTGGATCCAGCATCAAGGAAAAACCTGTGGAAGGCTGTCAAGTCTGCGAAACAGGATAGGACAATAATTCTCACAAGTACAGTAGTATTTAACTTCACCTGTCATCTTGAAAATAACTGACAAAATCAGGGGTGAAAACATTGCCTGAATCTATTTTCAGCGCATTCGATGGAAGAGGCTGATGTCTTGTGCGACCGGATTGGAATCATCGCAAACGGTAGCTTGCAGTGCATTGGGAGCTCCAAAGAGGTACACACTACACAATCGATCAAAGTTTCAGATAGTAGCAGCCAGTGATCCGAAACTCTGACATGCATGGCCATCTTATTTCTTTCTTTTTTGTTTCCAGCTGAAAGACAGGTACGGGGGCTCATGCGTGCTCACAGTAACAACTCCGGCCGGCGAGGAGGAGGAGGAGGTGGAGAGGCTGGTCCAGTCCATCTCGCCGGCGTCCAACAGGGTGTACCGCGTGTCGGGAACGCAGAAGTTTGAGATGCCGAAGCAGGGGATGAAGATCTCCGTGGTTTTCATGGCCATGGAGCAGGCGAAGAGCAGCCTGCATATCCTCGCCTGGGGCTTGGCTGATACGACGCTGGAAGACGTCTTCGTCAGAGTGGCCAAGCAGAGTGACATGCCCACTGTGAACTGATGACTGATCCGGCCCTGGTGTAGTGCATGTATATGTATCCGTTGTCTGAATTCTCTGAAACGAAAATGGTGTGGCAACTCATGCATGAGCATGAGGGAGAGGGAGATGCAGTCATGCAGACCCAGAATACAACTATGAATCACTTTGCACTCTCATCATTATGGGTTCAAAATTGGTTCGATCAATTGAGGCGATGAAAGAATGCGACGGCATGGATTTGGGCAGCCTGGACTTTTGCAAAACCTCGCTCAGTGGAGTTTTGGGACACGATCGAGCGCCTGCCACTCTTGTCGGCGCCGGAAACGGTTCAGCGTGCGCGTGTCCCCGCCAAAGACGCCCAACCCTTTAGAAGTTAGAACCAATGGATCCAGTCCTCCTGTGCTGCATCTGCATTTGTTACCAGATTTCACTTTGCTCGGAAGGCTGTCCTCCGATCCTCGAGGTCCAGGCCAACGCTTGCTGAACTACACTGCTTTTGCTTGACGGCGGCGATCGAGGTCGACGATGGGGGCGGCGGACTTCCAATCCCAGGCCGATGCGCTCTTCAGGAAAAACCTCGCGATCCAGGCACATACATACATCTTGCTCACTCCATCTTCCGATCTTTCTGAATTCTAGCTTATCCATGATGGATGGATCCATTATCTTTCTGAAAAAACTCCTGCTGCACATCACATGCATATGCATAGGCGCGATTGCAGGACGAACTGCCGCCTGATCCTGTTCCCGGTGCTCATCTGCGGTCTGGTGGGCGGGATGCAGACGTTCATGGACAACCTGTTCAACGACGTGAAGGGCATCAAGTCCGACTGCAAGGGCTGCGACGGCAGCGGCGTGCGTCTCAGCGAGGACGCCGTCGGGGGGCTCTCGTGCTCCCAGTCCTGCCCGCTGCCCGTGGCCCAGCGATGGCCTGTCGTCCTGCTGCTTCCCGGCAGCAGCATGGGGGATGCCGCGGTTAACTTCTCCGCCCTGATGGAAATGGACAAACCGCCGCCGTGCGTCAGCCCGGAGTCGTGCACGGCCCCGGCCAAGTTCCTCGTCACCGGCGGCAACAAGTCATTCGCACAAAGTACGTATATATAAATATAACATATATATCAGCAGTTCAGCACTGCATGCGCTTCGATCTTGTTCAGAATCCCTTTAATTTGGTCACTGCAGCAGTGAGCCTCTTCGATCTCGTCTTGCAGGTCTCACGGGCAACATGTTCCCGCCACACGCCTCGCCCAACTTGACGGCTGACATTTCCGGCTTGGTGATTATACGCTGGTTTGTGGCATTGGATTCCGCTCCTTAGTAGATGTAGATGATCAGGTTTCTGTATTAGTTAGAAGATGGTTTTATGAATAATTTTATATTTGACAAAATAACTTCACCAATAACGTAACTTTATACATGGATATGAGAGAAATGAGGGAGAGAGCTGAGATAAGCGAGAATTCAATCTCACAACTATGGGTTGCAGCACCTGGTATCTCTGCCGTCTATCGTCTGCTAACCATGGCACCCTCGCTGCCACCTGCCTCCTCATGTTGACTGCTCGCTGCCTCCTCATGTTTGATCATCACAGATCAACAACTCAGATAACTGGCGCTGCAACCCATGGTTGTGGGAAGTACGCGTTCTGAGATAAGCTTTTCCAGCTTCATCCTACTACATGTATTTTGTGAGAGGAGGGGGGGGGGGGGGGGGGGGGGGGGTGGACAGCTTCATAGGTGAAGCTTGTTTGGCAAAAAAAACAACCTATTATACCAAACATGCCCTTAATTGTGTGGTGCTCGACAATTCTGTCCGTCTAGATTATGCTTAGATAGGAGGAGAATGATATAGTTTTATCCTAGTTTTCTCAAACGGGGTGGACAACCAACATGGCATAGATAGGATCGACTTTGTTCCAACTGAGGCCCCCGCGTCGCTCTCCGTACGCGACAAGGGCGTTGTTGCGCCTCGCCACCGCTGGAGGCAACCGTCGAGAAGCCCGTGCAGCTCCCAAGGACAGCGGCAGCGAGGAGCTTCTCAGCACATTCTAGATTTGCGGGACCTTCTCCACGTTGCTCGCTGCTTGGAGTGCTTCTCCTTCGGCCTTCTTTATATCCTTCACCCTAGTCTCCTCATGGCGTGTGTTGGGCGCCATATGGTGTCAAGACTCTGGCTAGATCTGGATGCATGTGGCCTCGAGACCCCCTTATCCATCTAAGGTTGGTGAGGGCCTATTCCGCCTCTTGTAGGGAGGGAAGAGCGTCGTTTGGGCATAGCGATGACGTCGCCCATGCTTGTGTCTATGGCTGTGGTGACATTGTGGCAGCGGTGTTGCGGTGCTAGCTGTGAATTTGAAGCATTGGTAAGTGTTTTGGGTGAAAGATCTACTCAGTTATTTGCTTGATTGGCTAGTGAGTGAGGGATTTCCTTTTGAAGGCATCGCTAAAGAATAGTCTACTGCTCCCTTTTCTTGGTCGACTCGACCATTGCATAGCTCTTCGGTACAAAACTTAGACGAAAGACTTTGCCAAGCTTCTGATTGACTGACGATGATTATATTCTGACGTCATTCAACTCCCTGGAGGCATCATCGAAGAAGCTCTTTGTGTCATGGCATCTTTCAATGGCTTTCACTTCTGAGAGACGTTATTTTGAAGACCAGTTCCACAAACGTTCTAACCAGAAAACTACACTGCCAGTGTCTTATCTCTGCCTTTCTCTATGATCCTTGATTGCCATGTTTCACTAAATGTTGGTAATGTAACGCCTTAAAGTCCAAACGTCTTAGATCTACTTTACACGTTGAGTGAACCACACCTACCACCATCCCACATACGCTTTTACCCTCGCTTCATAAAAGGATTAACCACCGACCTATATCCTTACCCCATCTATATCGTTGTCATGGACTCATCCGCCGTCATCTCCACCACCGCCCCACATGGCCCATCTGAGTTTCTCCAAAACCCGCCTATCTGCGGTGGGGCAGAGTTTGTATCAGGGTGAAGCTTGTCCGGTCTGCCCATGCTGGGGATGAGGCTAAGGTAGCTCGCCTACACCCGTTGCTGAGCTCGGTTGTCGGAACGCCATGGAAGGAGATGAGGACACATAGATGAAATAAAATGATGTCAAAAGAGGACGAGTGTGTATCATCAATTTATGGGGACGACTGTGTCCCTTAATCTAGAGGAATAATTAAGAACAACGACTAGTGAGAGTCTAGCCCTTAAAGCAAACACCATCCTATTTAATTACTAACAAAACTTCTGATGGAACTTTTGCAGGCAATTGATGAAACAGGTCTTGGCACTAATACTTATGAAGGCACCTTTGATATGGCGCCCCTTTATTTTCTTCAGAGCAAATGCACTCCCAAATCAACACTTTCTTTTCCAGTTCAGAACGGTCCAGAAATGTCCAACAAAGGTGAGATACGTTACTGGGCTATATATCTAGCTAGAGAAAGCAAATAATAACTTAAGCTTCTTAATTTCCAACAATTTGTGTAAACTTTTATGAAAATAAAATTAGAAGCACTATGGGAATCGATAGCTAAAATCAGTAGTGATAATTAGCTTATTGAATTAATTAGCATGTCCTACATGCACTTAAGATGGCACACAACAGAAATTACAAAATCTATATTACTACATCCTTTTTAAATTAAATATATGACTAGGACATTTAGGTTAATGGAGGGAGTAATACTTTGTAATTTCTATTATATTATCTTGAATAATGCGACCCGAGAGATGTTAATTCTGGCATACAAGTTTGGCTTGTTAGGTGGATGGCATAATTACTTCGTGTGGGTTATAATATGTCGTCCGGTTCTTTGTCATGCATGATTTTTCATCCAAGTGATTTTTATTTGCTCCACATGTAAAGAAACAATTTCCTTTTGTTTTAAAAATGACCTACACATCTCACTGTGTGACACATAAATGTTTACAATATAGGAAGTTGTAATAAGTCCTTGGACGTATGGAGGTGTAGCATCAGGGTTGGGGGCGGTTGCTGGTGCAGAGGGTCGGCAGCAGGGAGGCAGAGGGGCGGCGGCAGGTAGAGAGAGGGAGGCGCAGGGGAAAAGGAGAAAGAGCAAAGCTCTGTTATTTCTTGATCTCAATAGGATACATCTCCCTATATTTATAGTCCCTAATGGATTTAACTCCCAAGCAACTTACGAGAGGTTTCCTTATAGATTGGATTCCTCTTTCCTAATCTCTTTATCATTTTCCTAACAAACTCAACCTATTCTTATTCTAATAATAACTGTTCTACTCTAATATGGAATCCATCGTGAGAGAGAGGGAAACTGCATAGGGAAGGAAAGGGGCACGGCTCTCTGCCGGCGCGGCCTCTCCCTCGCGCGGGCGCGCTTCCTGCGCTGCGCGCGTGACCCCTCCCTACGGGGTGCTTTACATCCGGCCTGGGTCGATCCCTGCTTGGCCTGGGCCGGCTCCCTGGGCCTCACCTAGCCCATACATTAGGCGTATGACATCTCCCCCTTCCCCACTCAGCGCGTCATCGCACTGAAATGTCGAGGAAGTGACACCATCTGGAGGGAGAACTTGTCCAGGCCGAATTGTCATGATGTGGATGCGGAGGAGGCCTTCAACTGGGTCGTTGATGATGATGTTGCGCCGAGTGCGGTGAAGAGCAAGCTTGAAGCAGTAGAGAAGGTTGCCGATGTAGCCGTAGAGGTAGTATATGTGGTCGGTGTTACCGCCGATGGTCCCAACGGCCCGTACATGAGCAACCAAGAGGAGATCTCGCCCAACGGTGCTGCCAAGGATGAAAAGAGTAGTAGTACGAGGCGGAGCGACAAAGTTGTAGATGGCGTTGTTGACGTTGGCGGCAATGGTGACAGGAGTCTGGCGCCAGATCGTCGATGGCGAACAAGTTGGCGGAGAAGTCGTCAAGTCTAGCATCTCGCCGAACGTAAAGTGGCCTGGCTCGAAGTCAGTCGGGGAGAGTTGTTGACGACGCGAGTTGGCGTTCACGGCAATGAAGACGCCATCCACACAGAAGAGTTGGCTACCTCATGTGTCGAGGAAGAGCACCGTGACCGCAGAGAGTGATCCTCCTTGCCAAGGCCGGATAAGGAGGATCCCCGTCGGAGGAGAGCTGATGGCGCCTGATGTTGGCGTCGAGTGGCACCCGAGGGCCAATAGTGTCGCGTTGGTTGGTCCCTCCCGCCTTAAGACCTACAGGATAGCAGGAAGTAGTGTCGATGCAGCCGGTACATAGAGCCATCCGTCGAAGAAGAGGAGGCCTTGGTCCAATGACCATGCGGGAGCGGTTGTCCCGTTGTCGATGGCGATGGCGATGCTGCGGAGGTCGCGTTGCTGGAGGATAGCCTGGCGAAGGTCGGTGAAGACCGAGGCACTGATGGAGCCGAGGCTGTCGAGTGCGTTGGGCCGCCGAGCCCTGCTAGCACGGAGCTTGACGCCGTGCGAAGATGATGCTGTGCGTCGGTGCTGGTGGAGCGTGAACTGTTGGTTGCTGGCGCTGACGGCGGGCGATGCTGAAGGTGACGGGGTGACCGAGGTTGTGGTAGTGGAGCTCCATGGTGGTGAAGTCCACCGTCATGTGCCCCAGACGTCGATGTCGTTGCCGATGTCGAGTAGGTAGGCGTCGATGTCGAAGACCTCACCATCAATGCGGAGGGGTACGTCGAAGGAGGCCGCCTGACAAGGGACCTCATTGCCGCTGATGATGAGGATGACACTGGAGATGCGTTGCTCGCGAAGGCCGAGCATGCGCGCGACGCTGATGTCGATGATGTTGTGGGCCGCTCCTGTGTCGACCAAGATATGCAGGCCTATGCCAAAGATAATACCTTTTAGGTACATAGGTGGAGAACTAGCCACCACTGACTAGGTGATGCCGATCATCATCAGGAGGGTGTCGTCGGTGTCGTCGGTGTCGTAGTCGTTAAGCACCGTGATGTCGAAGAGGTGCTTGCACTTGTGGCCGCGGGAGAACGGCTCATCACAGTTGAAGCAGAGGCCCGCTTGGCGGCGTAGCGACATCTCTTCTGCCGTTAGGCGTTTGAAGGGGCGGCCTGCAGGAGTGGCCGTGGCCTGCGTTGGGGAGGTCGTTGTTGCCGGTGCAGAAGTCGGTGTAGACGATTTGAAGGGCAATGGCTGGGAGGCCACCTTGCCCGCCGACTGTTTGTTGGAGTCGGCGGCCACCGCGAGTCGTCGTTCGTTTGCCTGGCGAGGGACATAGCCATCTCCATGTCCTGCGGGTTCTGCAACTCCACATCTGTTTTCAGCGGCTCCAAGAGGCCAGCTAAGTAGATGTTGACTTGCTGCTGCTCGTCGAGGGTGCCGACACGTGCGACGTGCACCAGGAAGCGCTCCGTGTTGTCGTCCAACGTGCTGGTCTTGCGCAGGGAAGCCGGCTCGCCCAGCGGGTTGCGTTGAGTTGGCAGCCCAAAGCAGCATGCGAAGTACGGCCAGTCGGTGATCGCCTTGTCTTGCGAGAGGCGCATGTACCACTGTTGGGCGGTGCCCGTCAGATGGTAGGACGCGTACCATACCTGATCAAGGTCTCACGTCTTCTGCCCCCGGAAGAACTGCTCACAGCGGTTGATCCATGTGAGCGGGTCTTCTTTGTCGTCGTACGTGGGGAAGGATAGCTTGTGGATGCGAGGCTCGAGCCCGGGAAAGTACGTGGGCTGGATCGATTGTTCCGGCGACGGGAGCTCCGTCTTGGGCTCCTCTTTGAACATGTCAAAGAGGGTTCCCTCTAGGGTGTCGACGATCTCCGGGATGGATGCCGAGGAAGCCTTCTCCTTCTGTTCCTTGAGGTAGGCGCGACCGGCGGACTCCATGGCTCGCTTGGCGGCGAGTGCTAGTTTGGAGGCAGTGAGTTCCCGGTCCTTCTTGAGTTGCGCGACGGCGTCATCAGTGGGACGCGCCCTGCTCGACATTGGTCAGGCGGGTGGCGACGATGGTGAGCTGCTCCTAGACGACGTCGAATTTGGTGTTGAGATCCTTGACAAGGCCCTCCATCAGCTTCTGAAGGTCAGCAAGGTTGACGGCGGGGCAGGATCTTGCTGGTCTCCGGATACCAGATGCAATACGTCCTTGGACGTATGGAGGTGTAGCAGCAGGGCTGGGGGCGGCTGCTGGTGCAGGGGGTCGGCAACAGGGAGGGAGAGGGGCGGCGGCAGGCAGAGAGAGGGAGGCGCAGGGGAAAAGGAGAAAGAGCAAAACTCTATTATTTCTTGATCTCAATAGGATACATCTCCCCTATATTTATAGTCCCTAATGGATTTGACTCCCAAGCAACTTACGATAGGTTTCCTTATAGATTGGATCCCTCTTTCCTAATCTCTTTATCCTTTTCCTAACAAACTCAACCTATTCTTATTCTAATAATACTGTTCTACTCTAATATGGAAATCCATCGTGAGAGATAGGGAAACTGCATAGGGAAGGAAAGGGATCCTCTCCCTCGCGCGGGCGTGCGCTTCCTGCGCTGCGCGCGTGACCCCCCCCCCCTACGGGGTGCTGTCCATCCAGCCTGGGCCGGTCCCTGCTTGGCCTGGGCCGGCTCCCTGGGCCTCGCCTAGCCCATACTCCCTCCGTATCGGAAATAGAAGACGTTTTAGACAAGGTTTGAGTCAAACATTGGGAATATAAATCATCTATAACTTTTAAATTGTTGAGTTTGCAAATGTAAAAATCATATGAATAGATTTGTCTTGAAAAATATTTTCATAAAAGTATACATATATCACTTTTCCATAAATATTTTTATAAAAACAAAGGGTCAAAGTTGTGTTTTGGAGACCGTGTCGCTGTCCTAAACGTCTTCTATTTCCGATACGGAGGGAGTACATTAGGCGTATGACAGAAGCTAATAAGAATACTCCTAGAAGATACAAATTAGACTTTGAAAATACCTGGTGAATGAAATTATTATTAGATCGACCCCTAACTGCTATTGTTAACTGAAAAAACCAAACAGAAGCAAGATGTACTCAAGTATTGTTTGAATGGCGAGAGAATTCAGTAGCCATGAACAATGAATTGTATAAAGGCTTCAGTGCAAGCAAGGCCACGAAAAGGATAGAGAACAATAACGACATTGTTTCAGGTTTTACTCGTCCCACTATCTATTCATTTTCTGCTTGTTATTGATATGTCTAGACTTTAATTGACTACATACCATATATTCTTCTGTTTACAGCATATGATTTCACAAGCTCAGACCTCAAGCACTATAAAATGATTGTCCAGTACAATCCTGAAAAATCAAACATGCTTCGGGTTGCACGATTAATGAATCTGGTAATGTTCATTTGTTAAATTGAAAGAGAATATCAGGTTATACATCTCCTACTACAAAATATTACTACCATTTCCCCCAACCCTTTAGTAGGTCATTTGTACATGCCATCAGAAATAATCCAAAGTCCAAACATCAGTTAGTGCATTGCTATTTGTTTATCATTTTGTCATCTTACAAAGTTTCTAGCTATTGTGCAGGCCTCAAATGCATACCTTCAGTTGAGGGGTAATGATACAAAGATGCGATTTGGGTTTGTTAAAGACATGCCTAGAGATGGCCAACCTCTGAAGGCCCCCAATATGTCTTTTATAGTTGGGAAGGTGGTTTTTGTACAGATTGTAATGCTCCTTTTTCCGATATGATCTTTTTTTTTTACTATAAACTAGTGAAAGTTGAAACCCTTTTCTTTTGTAACATATAAATTAACTGTAATTACTTGGAGAAATATGTTACTATCCCAAAATAATTCAATCCAAATTGTAAGTTATTTTAGTTTTGTCCTACGTCAAATTCTCTAACTTTAACCAAAATTTATAGAGAAATGCACATATATCTGCAACATAAAACTAGATTCATTAGATACACCATGAAATATATTTTAATAGTATATTTATTTAAAATTGTATGCATGAATATAAACTTAGTCAAAGTTACAAAAGTTGACTTATGACAAAATTAAAATGACTTACAAATTGAAATGGACAAAGACACGAAGTATATGTAAAATAAGGGCATTGCAGCCCCCTCCATCAGTAGTCCAACACAACAAAACTATGACCCAATTTACTCTCCCTCAACAGTCCATATCCAAACCGCCTTAAATAATCCTATGTTACTGACATGGTCTGATTTTGACGTACTGGATTTGACTTGTATCACCTGCCAAGTCAACAAAATGATGTGGAAAGCAGGCCAAGCCGACCTATGCCGCCACCTCCTAAAGGCCAAGCCTGGCTACTTCCATCTCCACTTCCCACGTCTCCACTCCCACACTATTGTCACTAGCGCCATTCTTCTTGTTATGTTGCACGTGTGTTACCTCCGCCATCGTAGCCCAGACAATTGGTGCTCCCATGCCCCTTCCAACTAGATGCAAATTTGACCTCATGTAGAGCATAACTTGTAAAAAGAGAAAACGAGATCGAGGCTAGATAGGCACAACTTGGTGGACACCCAATAGATGCATAATGGGTATTCAGAAGGATGAGGATTGGCGGAAGTGGAGTAGACAAGTTAGCTTGGATGAGCATTGAGAACCAATGATGTGCTTAGAGAATGAAGATGTGGTGGGCTACACTACAAGAGATGTGTAGTGTTTTGGTGTATTTAGTATGACAACAAGTCATATTGTCACTATATCATCCGGTTTATGACATTATATTTTAGGAATTTTGACTTAGTGACAATAAAAATTTCAGTCACAACAAATGTCATATATCTAGTCCAATTTCATTCAGTGATGATATTTGTTATGTCTGAGGCCTATTTGTTTGTCACAAATTATTTATTGAACTATTTTAAATAATTTTTCCATGTTGACAAGGCTATTGCCATGTCACCAGATGTTTTTATTTAGTTTATTTATGTCTCAAAAAATGGCATACAACTATCTAGTGGCAGATTGCATGAAATGCATGTGGTGGAAAGATGACTGACTAAAGGAGAGATAATAACCCAACTCTAGTTTGTTTTACTCTAATTTTATGTTGTTAAATATCACTTGTGTGTTCATAAGAACTCCACTCCAAATACATTTTTTTAGATAATGGGAGTTTATTTCATTAAGCAAATGAAAATATCCCGGTCTCTACATCAGGTGATGTATATGACCGTGTCAAAGTTATTACAAAAGATGTTTTGGGGTAGACTCCGTCGCCCTTAAAAATAAGCATAACCAAACAGCCAGACAAAAGACTGAGATATAGCAAAAAGTTTCTCATAAATTTAACCTATTGCTAAACCTCCAACCATGCTTGGCGAAGATTTCCATTGTCAAGGTTTCCAAAAACCGACATGCATTTTGCAAGGCGCTCCGCCCCTCCTCCTTTTGGAATAGTGACCATGTCCTGGTCCAAAGTGTACCTCTGTATATGACCTACAAAAAAGAACAAATTGATGTTTTGTCAAATACAACATCGTTCCGGCTTAACCATATGACCCAACACATGGCGCCTGCTCCCACAAGAACTAGATAAATATTATGTGTCGTTAAATTATGTAGCCAAATACTAAACATATGAGCAACACTTTGGGGGGGGGTTAGACCAAAAGTTATCTCTATTAGACGCCAGATAAATTTAGCAAGCACACAATCGAAGAAAAGATGTTGTATAGTCTCTAAATTATTACAAAAACAACACTTTTCGTTTCCATGCCAATTTATTTTAGCTAAGTTGTCCTTGGTGAGTGTTACTCCTCTATACAGAAACCAAAGGAAAACCTTTACCTTTAAAGGAATTTTAAGCTTCCAAAGGAATCTATTACGAGGCATGATGTCCATGTCTACCATTGCGTTATACATGGATCTGACTGAGAATTTTCCACTTGTATTCCGTGACCAAATAAAAACATCTGGTTGATCGCTTAAATGTAAATCCGCAATTCTTAGCACTAAATTATTCCAATCATTTAGATTTCGGTCTACTAGAGATCTTCGAAAGGAGATATTTAGAGGCACAGTGCTCAAGATATCAGAGACTGTAGCATTCTTTCTCCTAACAATATTATACAAGTTAGGGTACTGTTCTCTTAAAGTTGTTGAGCCTATCCAAGTGTCCTCCCAGAATCTAATTTGCATGCCATTTTGCAATCTGAAATTCCCAAAAGATAGGAATTGATTTTTGACATTCATTAGTCCTCTCCAAAACTGAGAATCTCCAGGCTTTTTATCCACTTGAGTAACTGATTTAGTACTAAGATATTTATTTCTAAGCAACTGTTGCCTCGCTCCATCCTCATTTAAGTAATTATACACTCCAAATCCATATAAGTAAGTATATGCAATATCACTTGAGTATTCATAAGAACTCCACTCCGAATACGTACAAGTATATAAGTAAGTATACGTTGAATACGAACAAAGTACCTTATACAATGGGGGATAAAAAAGAGGAAAACTAACAAACCAATATTTCTCTAAAAATGACATACTAACATTGCAGGTCATCCTGGGCAGTTTAGTGTATGAGAAACAACAGAAGCTAAGGGCTATGATGAAGATGCACGGTTTAGGTGATATGGCATATTGGACTATATCATATTGCTACTTCCTTCTTATATCATTACTTTATATATTTTTACTGGTTACATTTGGCGCCATTGTTGGTAAGATGATACCACTCACGGTTTTTGAGAAATGTTCCTTACAGCAGCATAAATAAAAATTAGCATGACTTTTAAGGTGGTTGTGGTTGCACAAAATTGAAAAAAAAAACTACACTAACTTAATTTCCTTTTTATTTCTCTCGTTAATAATAACTACTTTAGTGTTTCTGCAAATTTTAATTAGTGTATACTCCAAAGCCCACATCAGGAACCTTATGTTCACTTTTAATTGTGGGAATCATTTTTCTTGCAGGTATAAAGTAATTTGCAATGAATAGCTACATCCTACAATTCTTAATCTATTTTATCTACATAAATTTGCAAATTTCATTTGCTTTTCTTATGACAACATACTTTTCTACTTTCACAACTGCTACTGGTATGTTTCTACTCGAGTATTATATTTTTGTTCAGAAGATGGTTGTAGGAGCAATGTATCTACTCTTGTTAGTTGTTACATGGATATGCTTTGTGCAGTAACAGGATATCTCTATGTTATTGGGTCTGGCTTCATAGGAGAATATTTATTCAAGCCTTTTCTAGAAGACACCTCTGTCTCAAGTATGTGCCCAACTTTTATCTAGTATATACTCTTATTGCTAAGTTTCAGAAACTTCTATTCATTTCTTCTTATGCTTCAGGAAGCTTGATTACGTTGATGGAGTTCTTCCCTCCCATTTCTTTGTACCGCATAATCTATGAGCTCTCTCCACCTCCATCAGAGGGACTTTTTTCAGGCTTCTCTGGTGTACACTTGGGAGACTTGAGTAATCCTAAAAATGGAATTTTAGTCCTCCTAGTCGTAATGGTACTTGAGTGGCCTATATTTATTTTCTTGACATTATATTTTGATGAATTTGGTTGCCTCCGAAATAGAATTAGAAAGTTGTCGACAGCTTCTCGCCCCGAAGGGAGCTATCAGACCCTTCAGAAGCCATCCACACAACCTCAAGAATTTGAAGCTTCAATTGAAATTGACAGGACAAACATTTTGAGAGAGGTGCAACCCAAATATTTCTTTCTGTATTTGTTATGTTTTGTTGACCATAGGGCTTAGGAGAGGGATTGCAAATATTGTTAAGTGTTAACCCACATCTATAAGATGCAAGTTATGTGCCCATAAGTCATCTAGCTAGATTTTGGAAGTTTTTTTTCCTCTTTCATCATATGGTCTTTTGAGAGTATATTAATTTGAATGGATGTAAAGTAATTCCTCATGTATAAAGAAATACAATCTATTAATAAAAACACTACCAAGAGCATGTATCGTTATTTTAATCCCTCTAGTAGTCCTAGACACATAACAATATGGATTTTATGTTAGGCTTAACTTGATCTTTTAACATTGACCCCCCCCCCCTCCCTATCAATACACACAATCAAACTTGGATGATGTACATAATGTGATATTATAAACTAAATTTAGGTACTGATGGTATTGTCTGAAATTACTCTCACATGGATGTCTTTTCTTCACTAAGTTTGTTACATTATGATGCAGCTTTCCCACTTTCTTTTCAGAGAGAGATTGTTGATAGATTCTTGCAACTACCAGATACTAGTTATTCAGTCATAATCGACAACATTAGGAAAGTGTACCCTCCAGAAGATGGAAACGCAGAGGTAGTTCCTGTCAAAGGCTTCTCACTTTCTATCCAACGCGGACAATGTTTTGGACTTCTTGGTTCAAATGGTGCTGGAAAAACCTCTCTCATTGGCATGGTATGTATTTCTTTAGCGTTTTATTGACCTTGAGAAGTAGCTTGTTAAATAGAGGTGATTTTTTATTGCTACTTCATATTACCAAATTTTGTAACCTAACAACAGCTGATTGGATTTACTAAACCTACATCTGGCACGGCTTATATTGATGGAATGGACATACGAACGGACATGAGCGAGATTTATACAAGAATAGGTGTTTGCCCACAATTCAAGTAATTGCAGCTGTTCATACACTATTCTCCCTTTTTTTTCAAAATGTTAGAGAATGCCTTACAAGATTCAAAACTATATATTGTCTTACAGTAATATGGTCTAATGTTGAATGTTTTTGACTTGTGATCACTACTTCTTTTATATTCTCCATGCAGCTTACTATGGGAAACACTGACTGGCCGTGAGCATTTGATGTTCTATGGAGACTAAAGAGATTGAACGGTGCTGCATTAATTGAGGTACTACCTGTATACAGGGTACCCTCTACTATTTTATTTTGGCATTGTTTCATTTTCATATGAGTCAGATATACTTCCACTTCCAAGAGTCAGATATACTCCATTTCCAAGATGAAGCACCATGCAATAGTTTCCATGCATTATCAACTTTATTTGAGTATGTATGCCATTTTTATATTTTTGATAATGTGTTATTGCACATGTTTCATTAAGAGAAGTAGATGCGACCCATAGAAGTGCAATACAAAACAGACCAGCACGCAAAGTGCCTAGGAAGACATAAGACAAAGAGAGAAAGAGAAAGACAAAGAAAAACAGAGCCAAAGGGAAAAACGGCCCTCCCCTCCCTCGCGTCGCTCTCCCCTGGGGGTGACTCAGGCCCGCCCCCGCCCCCGCACCGTCCCCAGCCCCCTCCCTCCCACCACCGGCAGGGCCGCCGCTGCCGCTCCTCCTCGCCGCCGCCCGGCGCCGACCCGCTCCTCCTCGTCTCGTGCGCCCCCGTCCCTTCCTCTCCCCCTCCCCTCCCCCCTCTCTCCTTCGGCGCCGGTGGCCACCGGTCGGCGGGGAGGCGGATCCGGCACCTCCGCGCCGGTTCGCGTGCCAGGGTGGCCCAGCTGGTCCCTGCCCCTGCGGCGGCGGAGACTAGGGTTGTGGCCACGCGGGTGTTGGCTCCTAGCCTTGAGGTGCGAGGCACCTCGGCCAGGGAGTAGCTGCCGGCGGCTCCCATCCGGCGGCCCGGGCTCACGGCGCCACCGCCGGTGCACCCACCACCTCCCCCGACCCGGATGGCCACGGATCCAGCGGCCTGGTGGCACGAGGTGCCCCGGCTGGTGCGGATCCGGCAGCCCTGGCCGACGGCGCCGCCGCCGGGACTTGGGGGCCAGGCCCGCCGCCGGGTGCTCCCCCTATGCAAGCGTGTGCGCGCGTCCTACCTCCACACCTTGCGTGGGCTGCGGCTGGCCAAAGGCCGATCTTGTAGGGTGGAAAGACGATGGCTAGTCACTACTACAAAAATGATTTTACAAGACGGTGTCCTTTTATTAATAGAGGCGGGCACAAAATTGAACCGCCTTCTAAAATCGACGGATTAACGGAGGGGGTATTTTGATTTATGGAGGCGGTCACTTTTGCCTGCCTCGTAAAATCGATTAACCGAGATGAGCATTCTAATTCAACCGCCTCGGTAAATCAAGCCCATCCCACTAACCCATACCATCCCACTATCATCTCCAATATAAATAACAATTCATTAGAAACCCTAACTCCCACACCCTCTCCACTCCGCACCCTTCCCATCAGCCGACGCCTCTCTCCCCTTTCTCCCCTTGGGAGCCCGACGCCCCTCCCTTCCCATGTGCCGCCGCCTCTCCCTACCCCTCCCCTCCCCTCCCATCCCATGTGTCGCCCTCTCCCCAACCCTCCCCATCCCGCCACTCCCCTCACCGCGACCTCTCTCTCCTCGCGGCGGAGCCCCTCCCCAACCTGTGAGCCGGGCAGAGGTGTTGACATGGGAGGAGCAACCTCCCAACCTCTGAGCTGGGCATAGGTGCTGCTGACGCGGTGGGCGCGTAGGGGCAGCCGCGGCGGCAGGGCATGCACAATGGTGGTGACCTGCTTCCTCTCGGCGGATCCAAGGCGCAGCGGTCTTCTCCCGGGTAGATCCAAGGCCATACGGTCTTCTCCGGCCAGATCCAAGGAGCAGCGGGATCCTCAGACCAGATCCAAGGTGCAGGGGCTCCTCCGGCCGGATCCTGGCCGAAATCCAGTCGGGGGTGGAAGTAGCAGCGGCACTGGGCATCTCTCTCGCGACGGTGGCCTCACGGCGGCGGATCTGGGTCACGCGCGCGATCAACGACGGTTCGCTGAACTGCGGTGGATTTGGCTCCACGTGCACGACGGAGAGGGCCGCGGCAGCGGCGGATGGGCTCGACGCCGGCCCTGGATGGGCTCGCGTTTGGGCTCATTCTTTTTTTTATTTTTTTATTTTATTAACGGAGGCGGGCAAATGGTCCACCTCGGTTAACATTTCATTTCCGAGGCCTTTCGTGTGAGGCGGCACTCTCGGAAACACGTTTTGCCCCCCTCCAAAAAGAATAATGTAGTAGCGGCTAGCGGGTCTGGCTCCCCCACTGCCTCTGCGGTGGGCGGTGAGCCCCTGCCCCGATGATGGGCCCTCGCCGGCGCCCCTGCCCCACCACCGCCGCCCCGGCGGGCGGCGGTTTGATGGGTTCGATCCGGGCCCTTGCGTGCCGGTTTCACCCTCCCCCCTTCGGAACCTGGTTCAGCTCGGCTTGGTCAGCGGGCAACACGAAGGCATCCGACGGCGTCACCGGGATGGCCACTTCCGTCACTCTCGCTGAGGCGTCAAAGTCGCTGTAGGCTCCGCCCGGCGTGGTGATGGCCGGCCTCCCGCCAGCAGGCGGTTCGTGGCAGCACGGGTGAAAACCCCTTCCCGGGCCTCGTGGCCGGGACCGTGATGGTGGCGCGCTAGCGTCATTACCTTCTTGAAGGCGTCGTCGCTTTCTCTGCTTGCCGGCCGCTGCTGGGGAGCCGGACCGAGAGCGAAAGCTCACTAGGGTGCGCCCTAAACGAAGTTGGAGTCTACGGGCGTCATCTCCTTCATGAAGGCTCCGTTGTTGCACCCTTGATGCTCCCATCCGACGTTGCGCCCTGCCCTTGCTGGTCTGCTGTGCCCGCGTAGCGTGAACTCTGATCCATTGTTGGGTGTGGTGTTGGGCTTCTTCTCCCTCTGTTGTTGTTGTGTTTGTGTTATTCTGTCACTGCCTCTGTGACGTCTGTTGTTGTGTCATGTTGTTTTGTCGTTCTTTCGGTCTCCTTCCGCTTAATGAAATGACACTGAAGTCGTGTTCGAGAAAAAAAAACAGAGCCAAACCACACAAGGGCTCAAGCTACACTCGAAACTACCTCTCCTAAAACCGTCATACAACATACAAACCGATTAACGTGCTGGCTTGCAAACCAGCAACCTGCATCCTGACCTCTTTAATATCTTTGTCCAATTGCACCGATGATGCAATTGTCCTCTAAACACCTGAGCATCGCGTTTCTTCCAGATCCTTAAGAGATTACGATGACTAAGGAATCTTTGAGAGTTTAGAAACCATTACTGATAACTTTATCATAGAGGATTTTGGAAACATTCATGTAATCATCTTAAAATTTATTAATCTTTTTTCCTTTATCCAAAAAGGGATAACATAGACAGAAGTTATAGTCTGTTCAAATGCCGTTGGTAATGCAGCCTAATAATATCTTGTGTGATGACCCACAATTTGAAAACTCCAAATTCAAAATGGAAGGTTTCTGTCATACATCTGCATATTTGTATGTTATCTAAAAAAAATCTGCATATTTGTAATTTCATCATATATCCATAGTTTATAAATGGAAGTTCAAATTACTCTCTCTCTCTCTCCCCCTCTCTCTATCTGAATGAAAAGTGATAGAAGTTCTCATATTCACTAATTGTCCTGACGTAGCATGTACTCCCTCATTCTAAATTATAAGGTGTTTTAGCTTTTGTAGATACATAGCTTTTGCTATGCACTTAGATAAATATTATGTCTAGACTAGATAATAGATATATAATAAAATTAGTATATGTCGAAAAGCCAAAATATTTTATATTTTGAGACGCAGGGAGTAACAACTAGGAAGTAGTCAATGGCTCAAAGGTTTCTATTTCTTTTCTCCAGGCTGCAGAACAATCTCTAAAAGTACTACAGATATTTGAGGGCGGTGTTGCTGACACTCTGGTTTCACACTACAGCGGTGGCATGAAACGTCGTCTCAGCGTTGCTATATCACTAATCGGCGACCCCAAGGTTGTTAGCCTGTTCTTGTGCACTGCAGTTATCCATGATCAGGGAAACAGATATAATTTCTTTTGGACACAGAAAAGTATTTAATTCACCCCAAATTATTGGTTGAAGGTTATGTATTATTTGGAGCATGCGTTTTGTAGGTGGTTTACTTGGACGAACCAAGTACAGGATTAGATCCAGCATCAAGGAGTGCCTTATGGAACGCTATAAAGTTTGCCAAGAAGGACAAAGCCATGATCCTCACAAGTAAGATTACTTTTCTGCTGCACTTGTGTATTTTCTTCCGACACTAGCTAACAGCTAACCCACTGACTTCCATATCTGCTACTAAACCACACTACTCTAACTGAGCTTGAAATCATGGAAAATGTCTTGTTCCTGGATCGAACTCAGCGCATTCCATGGAAGAGGCTGAGGCTCTATGCGACCGGATAGGAATTGCCGCGTATGGACGTCTCGCTGCACCGGAACCTCCAAAGAGGTAGAGTCAGTACACACTTGCGCCTGCCAGCTGTCTCTGTTCCTAGAACCGACCGACCACTGGCCTTTCAGCTGAAGGCCAAGTACGGAGGCACGTTCGTGTTCACGGTGACGGCGGCGGCGGGCGAGGACGAGGCAGTGGAGCGGCTGGTCCGCTCCATCTCCCCGGCCGCCAAGCGGACGTACCACATCGCCGGGACGCAGAAGTTCGAGCTGCCCAAGCATGGGGTGAGGATCGCCGAGGTGTTCCGCGCCATGGAGCAGGCCAAGCGCTCGCTGAACGTCGCCGCCTGGGGCCTCGTCGACACCACGCTGGAGGACGTCTTCATCAAGGTTGCTTGCTAAGGACAGTCAGAGTGCATGCGCTGGGCGCTGCGTGGATCGCTCTCGCTCTGAGATGATCTATGCAGGATTTGGGACTTTTTGCTGGTCCGCGCTGTGATGATGCAGCGCTTGGTTGGTTGGTTGCTCGATGTGTTCGTTGGTGCAGAGCGACAGCGTTCCTGCCCCGGGATCGACGCCAAAAGCGTGCTGCGCGCTTGCGGATACGCTTCTGCAACCCAACTGAAGACTGTTTCTTCTTCTTTGATGTTTCTTCTTCTTTTCTTTTTTGATGAACGCAACGCAAGATTGTTTTTCCTTCCATCTATAGGATATACTAACAACTTTTTTAGAGTTAATAAAAATGCATCCCTGCTATATTAGGCCGGTTTGATCTCCTGCGATTAAGGATTTCTTAGTTTTTTTGGGCTTCCTGCAATTAAGGATGGACAAGTTTTCCTCTCTCAAAAAAAAAAGGATGAACAAGTTTTTCTGTTTTCTCTATCTACGGCACGTACTGAATCTGGGATGCATTTATATTGTTTTTTGAACACACTAACACTATGTATACTCTCTCCATACTCAAAAAAACTTGTTATTTAGGATAAAGTTTTAGTCAAACATTAAAAATATAAATCATGAATAATTTTTAAGTTATTGAGTTTGAAAATGTGAAAATCGTATCAATAGATTTGCCTTGAAAATATTTTTATAAATATATATATATATATATATATATATATATATATTATATTTCAATAAATATTTTTTAAAAAAAATAAGCTGTCAAAGTTACACTTTAGAGACCATGCCGTTTTCTAAAATAGTTTTTGAGTATGGACGAAGTATGTTATATAAACTGCGATCAAAACCTGGTCCATTTCGTATAAAGTTACACTTTTTTTTTTTTGCCGCATTTCAACATTCATAATTTGTTCCGATCACTAGACCACCAAACACAATTGTATACACTACGTGCACACATCAAAGAACCACCAAAATTAGTACAAAACGAGGCAAATGCATTGCAAATTTAGGAGCAAATAAATTTAGTTGGTGTTTGGACATCAACTAAACTTCATACGACTCATGCTTAGACTACACTAAGAGTAAGATAGAAAGGGATAGGTGGGAGGGTATTTATTTATTTTTGGGTTCTATGTTAGTTGTTAGTTTTAAGTTCGGTTTAACTCACTTTTGCCAACTAGTAAATTAACAACTAGTTGGAGTTGAACTAAACTTTAGTGATCTATTACCTCGACTAAAGTTTATGTAACTAGCGATTAGTCTGATGCATCGAACAGGTTACCAGAATAAGCGGGTGTTTGGATCCCCCAGAGCTAATGATTAGCCCTTGTTTTTAGCTACCAATTAGAAACCCTTAATATGGGCTAATTTGAGGCTAATAAGAACTAACAAGAGCTAATTAATGGTTAGAATCAATTAGCCCTTATTAGCTCATAATTAACTCATGTTTAATCTATTTTCACAAGGTGGGCTAATCATTAGTTTTGGAATTCAAACAACCCCTAAAACACCTCGTCCCCACATTTTGTTTAAAATGGTGGGGCCCATATCCATCTCAAACTCGTTTATTTATACCCATTTCAATAAATGCCATATTTTTTTTTCTTGGATTGGATTCCCAAGCATTGATTTTGAGTAGAGCACCCTGCTAATTGTGACCATACACAATAGTCAAATCCAACCCCCCCCCCCCTCCCCCCCACCCCCCCTATAGAATTAATGCCACTATATCTTTGTTGAGCAATGTGACATACTGTTACTGTTTTCCAAAAACTGATCTTTCTTCAGAGCAAAGGAAGGATGCTCTAAATGCAGATTGCAGAGTCGATGATCCTCTAGGCTAGGGACAAAACCGTCTTTTGCACCTGGAAGGCCACAGCTTATGTAGTGCTACTCTGCTGGTGTCTTGGCACGCCTGCTCCCAGTCCAAGTGTAGCAGAAGAGCAGACAGAGTCTTCTCTTCCAGCTATTTACTTGTATGGTCCTTGAAAAAATGTTTCTTCTCTGTATGGTCTTTTTTTTTTAACTTCCTTCTATGGCCTCGGAACGAAATTATCTTACTTGTATGGCCTTCCATCTGTTTTCAGTACTTGACGGTGTTAAGTCATAGATAAAAAGACCATTATACCTCTAGCAGAAAAAAATACAGACTTTACTGTTATATTATAGTAATAAAATGAGCTTATCAAATCTTCAACTATAAATCTTGACAATTTGTATGATGTATATTTACAATAATATGTCAGCGATAAAATGAGCTTAT
Organism: Microstegium vimineum; assembly: GCA_022036555.1. NCBI lineage: Eukaryota > Viridiplantae > Streptophyta > Magnoliopsida > Poales > Poaceae > Microstegium > Microstegium vimineum. Next base: position 39,645,474 of record CM039121.1, on the reverse strand, counting down.
CAAATGTATACAAATTAAAATTGCACAAATGCATTGCAAATAACCATAGATTGACACATAAATTGTTCACAAATTCACTATAGTTTCACATAAATAAGGTCACACAAAAATACAGTTTCAAACATACATTGGTCGCACAAAAGTACAGTTTCAAACATGCCTTGTTCGATGGGATCCTGGACGGCGGCACCTGCTCAGCCTCCACATCTACACCCAGCTCTTCTTGGCTTTGGGAGTGGCTGGTCAGAGAAGCGTCGGGATGGCCACAGCCAGGGAAGGGGCATGCCACGCCAAGCTGAGCACGGTCGCAGGAGGGACCACTCGGATGGCCACGTCCACGGGAGGAGCTTCCTGGAGCCTCACCAGTGTCACTTCGGGATTGGCAAGCCGCGCCGGGCTAGTCACTCGAGGTGGTGGCCGCGCTGGTCTGCTCGCTGGAGATGGCCGCCGCGCAGGGCTGGCCGCACGCGTTGTACGTACCAACCGGGCGGCAGCGCCTCCTGCACGCGGCGCACGCCGGTCGAAGAAGGGAGGGGGCTTGGTCGACGTTGGATCTGGAGAGCCGGGCGGCAGCGAGTGCACGCGGCACGCACCAGTCGAAGAAGGGAGGGACCTGGTCGACGCTGGATCGGGAGGATAAGGCGGCAGAGAGGTTGGCGGCGGCCCCTCACCGGAGATCCGGTCGTCGCCCTCCTCCATTCGCCTCTGGTCGGACGGGGCGGCGGCCTCGGGTCGGGATTTTCCCGTGACTCGATAGAAACAGAAAAGCGGAAGGGCAATTTAGTCATTTTGCGTGTCAACTAGTGGAGAAACTAGCGAGTAACCCTAACAGACTTGACGGAAGGTCATACAGGTAAGATAATTTCGTTTTAAGGCCATAGAAGGAAGTTCAAAAAAAAAAATGAGACCATACAGAAAGGAGACTATTTTTCGAGAGTCATACAAGTAAATAGCTACTTCTCTTCTCCTAGAGCTCTCCACTTCTCTCTCCAAGGGGGAGGAGCCGAGCAAGTGGCTATGGGTGCCAACTGCCTCTCCCAGACCAATGCACTCTTCAGGAAGAATCTCGTGATCCAGGTGATGCGTCCTCATCTCCTGATCATCACTCAAATCTCTCTTCGTTTTGTATTACTGGACTCCTTTTTGGTAGGAAATCTTTTTCCTTTGAGGTTTACCTCTGCCTGTGAATTCCGAGGAAACTGAAGAATGCAGCTCTTGTGTTTTGCTCCCAAGATTCGATCTTCTTCTTGCCGGAGCGCATATGAAAGAAAAAAAAACCTCATTTCCCAAAACTAATCCTCATTTCGCCGCGCTGCAACTGCAAGCAAATCTATTGCTTTTCGCTGATGTCACCCTGATGAATCCTGACATGTTGTACACTGTCGATCTGCAGAGGCGCAACCACAGGTCGAATTGCTGCCTCATCTGCTTCCCGCTGCTCATCTGCTTGCTGCTCGGAGGGGTGCAGATGATCGTGGAGATAGCTTATTACGCCAGTGCCGTGGCGCACAGGCCCCGGACCGACTGCGGCTACTGCACCGCCGCTAGCACGAACACCTCCAGCACGAGCACGGTAGGAGGGCTCGTTTGCCCAACTCAATGCCCCTGCCGATCGCGCCGAAATGGCCGCCGGTGCTGCAGTTGCCGCCGGCACCGGACGACATGGACATCGGTTCCTCGACGTCGACCAATCTCACGGGCCCCCGCCGCGACGTTCCTTGTCACTGGTACCAACCGGTCATTCGCAGAAAGTATGCTTGCTCGCACATCTTGATTTTTTTTTGATTGAAGTGAAATTAAATGCTGTTGCAGGTTTGGAATTTCATGGATTTCTGCCTGGTTCTTGTAGGTATCATGAGTAACATGTTGTTACCCAAACATGGGGAGTTGAATTCTGCAGCCGACATCTCCACCATTGCTGATTTCGCACTGGTAATTGGTTCCCTAAATTGAGCTTTGTGTGATGCTCTGCTCGCTTGTTGAATTGAGCCATTGATCTAACTTCCGGCAAAAAAATTTCAGGGTACAGATGCAATGCGCTTTATCTCTGATGGCGCTGAGGAACTCGGTTCCGATTTTGACCACCGCAACCACCTTGTTTTTCTTCAGAGCAGCTGCACTCCGAACGTGACACTTTCTTTTCCAGTCCAAGAAGGTCGCAGCAATTTCACCAAAGGTGAGATACTGAATGGCTGCCCAGATTTTTTTTTTCTTTCTACACAAATATTCGACGATTTGGTTGAGACATGATCAGGCAGAGTACCTTTTCTGAAATATGACTAGACTAAGCCATTGTGAAATAAGTTTTTTTTAGATTAAGGAATAAAATAAAATGAAAATCTTATTTCACAATGGCTTAGTCTAGTCATATAATAAGATGAATCCTAACAGCTATTCTTATCTGAAAAACTGGCCTGAATCAGATACGAAGTGTATTGAAGGAGTTTTTCTTTGGCGAGAGGATTCATCAGTCATTAACAGTGAATCATACAATGTTTATTACAAAGAGGATAAGCCTGCCAATCAAATTGCTTCAGGTTTTACCATTCTTCTCCTTGATCATTTCTCCCCACCCCCTTAATTGACAACTCTAATCAACTTATATTGTTCTGTTTACAGCTTATGACCTCACAAGCTCGAACCTCAACAAGTTTAACTTGATTGTCTCATACAACTCGACATACAAGGGTGCTACTCAATTGTCATTGTCGTTAGCTTCACTTTCATTTTCACCAATCTTGCTTCGAGTTCCACGGTTACTGAATCTGGTAATTATTTCTTTTGACTGAAAAAATATAATTTTCCAAGTGAAACATACTTGCCACAACATACTAACGTTTTGCCCCCCAACACTAAGCGCAGCATTATATAAATTTCATAAGGAACTAAGATGTACTAGTTTAAACTTGCTTTCTATTTGATAGCTTCTGCTATCTGTCACCACACGTCTTTAAAAAAAAACTATTAAAATCTTGAATGCTCTTTAAAAATCAAAATCTTGTGTTACTAAATGCTTTCTTGTTGACAAATTCTTCAGATGTTTATGCATTGTTTTACATATTTTATGGTGCTCATATGCAGGTCTCAAATGCATACCTTCAATTGCGGGGCAGTGATACTAAGATGCAGTTTGAGTTTATTAAAGACATGCCTAGAGTTGCTCAACAAGAATTGCCTATTCATATATCTTTCTTAGTGGGGAAAATGGTTTTCGTATGGATGATAATGCTTCTTTTCCCTGTATGGTCTCCTTTACCGTAGACTGAACAGCATGTAGTAGATTGGTTTTCTTATGCCTATTAATGCTTCTTTTTTTCCTGATACAGACATTAATTAACTTGCATAATCAGATGTAAACTTGCTGCTATTGCAGGTCATCCTGAGCAATTTAGTCTATGAGAAGGAACAGAAGCTAAGAACTATAATGAAGATGCATGGCCTAGGAGATATGGCATACTGGATTATATCATACTGTTATTTTCTTCTTCTATCGCTGCTGTATATGCTCTTCTTGGTGTTTTTTGGCTCTCTTTTTGGTAAGAAGATTTATTTCACAATTTGACAAGATGCACTCCGTTAATATTCCAAATAAAAGGGTACATTTTAGAATTGTTAGGGTTGTACAGATGGTTAATAGTGCACTAGTTTTAGTTTTTTTTTGTTTTCTTCTAACAATAGCTGCTTTCAATATGGTGAAAAATTATTTAGAATATGTTGAAAGCACACATTAGGGACCACTTGTGCATTTCAAATAATGTGAATTACTTTGCTTTGGAAATAATACTTGTCTTTCTGTTGCCAGGCATAAAGTTATTTAGATTGAGTGACTACAGGGTACAATTTGTGGTTTACTTCGCCTACATAAACTTGCAAATTTCGTTTGCTTTTCTTATGGCAACATACTTTTCAAAAGTCAGAACTGCTAGTGGTATGCTTCTACTCGAGTGTTTGCATTTCTGTTTCTTCAGATGGTTCCAACAAATTATCGACTATCATTATATGTAACTGTTTCGTGCAGTGACTGGATATCTCTTCACAATTGTGTCTGCCTATTTAGGAGAATATTTATTCAGGCCTATTTTTGAAGATATGTCCATGTCAAGTCTGTGGCCAAACTACTCCCTATATTATGGCTAATTCTTCTGTGATATATCTTATACCCCCATACTATTACTTCTAAGAAAAAATATCATTTTTTTTCTTTGCTTCAGGAAGCTGGACTACACTTATGGAGTTCTTCCCACCATTTTCTTTGTACAGCATAATATACGAGTTCTCTCCACCTCCATCACCTTTGTATCGTACAGACTTTTCTGGAATACACTGGGAAGACTTGAGAGATCACAAGAATGGAATGACAGACATTCTCATCATAATGGCAATCGAGTGGGCCACATTCCTTTTGTTAACATTCTTTTTGGATGAATTTGGTACTCTCCGAAACGGAATTCGGAAAATAGTATCAGCTTGTCACTCAAGCACAGATTGGAGCTCTCACACTTGTCAGATGCAGACTATTCAGCTTCAAGAATTCCTATCCTCAGTTGAAACAGACAGGACTGATGTTTTGAGAGAGGTGCACTTCCATATTATCTATCACCCTTAACCTTGTGCTTAACAATTCCATTTTTGTTCGCTTTTATGTTCTGCTTGATTAAATCTGAATGATAGAATAAAGTAGACTGTGTGCTAACTTGATATTCTGAACACTATATCGACGCAACGACAACCCATCCCACCAAACTTGGATGTTGCAGATAGTGATACAGCAAGTTTAGATAAGAATATTATTTGGAATTACTCCTGCATGAATGTTGTCTTACCAAATTCTTGGCACAATAATATTGCTTTCCCTTTTTTCTGTTTTCAGAGAGAAATAGTTGAACAACTCTTACAAGAACCGGATAACAGCTATTCAGTAATATGCGACAATCTTAAGAAAGTGTACCATGGAAAAGATGGAAATTCAGAAAAAATTGCTGTCACAGGGTTATCACTTTCTATGCAACGTGGGCAGTGTTTTGGAATTCTTGGTCCAAATGGTGCTGGAAAAACCTCTCTCATTAGCATGGTAAATATAAACAGTCTTAGATGCATAAATCAGTAATGTATACAGGATGTTTCACACTGTGGCTTCTCTTTCCCAGGAAATGTCACCAATTTAGGAGTGTTGCAATACCTATTTGTTTAAATAAGGAAACATCATGTTTAGAAGTTCCTGATTTCCTCTTTATTCCGGAATACTATCTATTGTTTAATAGTTCATCGATCTGCATATATAACTTATTTTTCATTGCTACATCACACTATCAAATTTGATTAACTCTTAATCTGACAACAGCTGTCAGGATTTAGTAAACCTACATCTGGCACGGCTTATATTGATGGAATGGACATACGATTGGACATGAACAAAATCTATACAGGAATTGGTGTTTGTCCACAATTTGAGTAATGTTAACTTCATGTTTCTCACTAAGACTCTTAAAAAATAGCGACTCATATATTTCTGAACCAATTTTCTTGCAAAATTTAAGGTGGGAAATTTGTTAACTTGTGATCGCTACCCCTTTACGTTGATCATCTCCATGCAGCTTGCTATGGGAAACACTGACGGGTCGAGAGCATTTGATGTTTTATGGCAGACTTAAGAATTTGAGGGGTGGAGCATTAGATGTGGTAATGTCTGGCCACAAGTTTTTGTACCTGTTTATTTTTGGCATTCATTCCATGAAACTGATAAGTTCCATTTGCCACCTCAAGCTGAGACACCATCCAATTATTTCCATGCATTATCTGGTTTAAAGTTGTGTACTTGTATGTGACCCACATCTGGATACATCTTAATTCTGATTTTTCTCTCGTTAATTTAGAAAAGGGAAAATTGCATCCTTAGCAACCGCATACAACAATTCTCGTTCGCAGAGTTTTCAGTTCAATTGCTGATTATCAAATGAAGGGAAAGAGGACACATTCAATTTGAAGCTATAAGCAAAGTCTATTATTGTTTTTTCTATCCATTCTTCGTGAAGATAAATGGAGCGACAACCTCCAAAGCTTTTGGATGCCTTCAGAACCATCTTGCTCCCTAGTGTCCTCATGTTGCACAGACGTCCAAAAACATTGCTAATACATTCCCTTGAAAGTAGTATAGAAAAGGAAGTATATGTTTTCTTTCTAAAAATGAAATTATTGCATGAATACCAAATTGTTCAAATAAAATCCACAACCCCTGCAAAAATAGTGTTTGTCTCCTCCTATGCCTATTAGAAAATTCCCTAGCCTATGAATTTGGTTTTAGGTGCCTAGTAGCCATATGAACCATGATCATAGAGAACGGGTGTAACACCCAAAGTTTGATTTGAATTTCAAATAATAGAAAATGATTTAATTTTGGAATTGTGTGAGCATTTCATTTAGTGGATTATTAAAATTCTTGCAAATAAAACTTATTCTAGTTTAGAAACTTGTTGATGCATTCATGCAGTTGCATATTTTCCTTGCTTGTTTGAATTTACAAAACTCACTTTGCAAATGGTTTCAAATTTGTTTTTGAATTGAAATTGGAAAAAAAGAAATAAAAAGAAAAACAAATGCTCAGCCCACCTCACTCCCTTCTCCTTTTCTTCTACGCGGCCCAGCAGAGGCCGGCCCAACCGGCCCCTCCTCCCTTCTGTCCCTCCTCCTCTCACTGCCGTCTGGGGGCCACATGTCGGCGCCGTTTTCTTTCTCTCTTCTCTCCCTCTCTGTCGCTGACTGGGCGACCCCACCTGTCGGCGTTTTCTTCTTCCCCTCTCCTCTGCCGACGTCGCGCGACGCAGAGCGCCGTAACCGCCGTGCGACGCACGCCCGTACTGCTCGCTCGAGATCGCGCGTGGACGCATGGAGCTCGGCAACCGCTCATGTCCCTCATCCCCTCCCCTCTCTCTGCGGCTTGGCCCTAGTTGGCGGTCGTCTTCCACCCTCCGCGGAAAGCGGACGCGCGCGGACGCGCCGCGGACGACAACCGCCGCACGACGTCTGCCCCGCTCCCACTCCCCGCATCTCGCCCTTGAATCCGCCAGCAACCGCACGCTCCCTCTCTCGCTATAAAGCGGATTGTCGTGCGTCCTTTCCCCCTTTCCCCTCTGAGCTCTCACTTTCCGCCGAACGCCGCCGCCGTCGTCGTTGTCGCGGAGAAGCTTCACCAGAGCCTAATCCGTCTGGGTGAGTGCCGTTCCGAGACCGCGAACTCTCCGCGAAGCTCCCGGCCTAACCTCTCTCCCTGTGTTCCGTCCTTGGCCGCAGAACACCCGACGCCGTGGACGCGGAACTCTCGGACGCCGCCGCGACACCGACCGCCGCTCTTCGCCGTCAAGCCATCCCGAGCCGTCTCCGTCCTAATTGAAGTCTCGGTGAGTTTCGCCGTTGCCCTCTCTACCTCCCCGTCCTCTTAATTCGTACAATTAGACCCTGTATGCGCCGCCCCGCCACATGCCGAGGTCGGCGACAATGGCGCCGCCGTGGTCAGCCGACTCCGGTGGCGTTCAGTCGTGTCCGAGCACCCCTCTAGCACCGCACTGACACACTGCACGTTCCAAGCCCTCCAATTTGATCTCTACAGCACTGTGTCGACCTGCCCGCACGCACAGATCGCATTCGGTCATGGCGCCGCCGCGGACTTCCCTGTTCCGGTGTAGCTTCGCTCCTTTTGGGTTCTCTGTTAAACTCGCACGAGCGTGTAGTAAGTTTCGGTGCAATTGGTTGAACTTGCGGCACTCGGAAGAGTCCTCCCCGCGTTCGCCGGCGAGCCAGAGCCGCCGGGAACCATGGCGCCGCCTCTGTCTGCCTCCTCGCGTCCATCCGAGTACGCCAAGAGCTTCGCCTCGTCCCCCTCTTTCTTCCCGTGCGATCGGCTTTCGAAATGGGCACCGGACGAGTCTTTCCGGTGGAACTCCGGCGAGCCCGGCGCTCGGGAGCCATGGTGCCGCCGCGCCCGACCTCTGTTCCGGCCGCCGAACCCCCTCTCTCTCCCTTGGTTTGTTCTGCGCCGTCGGATCGTTTCGGTGTGGTCAGGATTAGATCAGCGAAGGGGTATGAACCCCGGTCCACGGTGGACCGGTGGACCGTAGCCCACGCTCAGGTGCACGCACTGTGCCGTGGACCGCCCTATCCTGAGCCGCCGCGTGGCAGCTCTGCCGACCCCGCGTCGCAGCGCTGGCGCATTTCCGAGAATACGTTTTCCCAGTCAAGACACGTATTCTTCCTCGGTTTATTCTAAAAATGGAAATCTGATATTTACAGTTTTGCCACTGCCTTAATTTGTTTATAAAATCTTCATTTTAACTCCGATTTGGACGATTCAAGTTGCGTTAGGTTCGTAATGAAATTCCCTACATGTTAAAACATCTGTTGCTCATGTTTGAATTATTTAATTTCCATGATAATTCAAATACTAAAAATGCTCCTAGAGAACCAGTTAAATTCATATCTTTTGCGTTTTAAATCCGATTTTCGTGAAATTCGTGTTGAAATGATCGTAGCAATGCGTAGTATCTTTTTATAAACTTTTCAACTCTGTTTATTGTTATTGGTGTACTGTTCTAATATTAGTTGTGTTTGCTTTGTATGTATGCAATTGGAATGCGTGTTGTTGCAATGTCTTGATCAAGTTCAGGCAGTGAAGAGTTTGTTGGTGATCAAGAGTTCTTTGATCAAGAGTGTTTTGACCAGCAGGACTTTGAGAATCAAGGCAAGTATAGCATGAGACTTTCCTTGTTATCCTATTCACTATAATCATCATTTCATGTGCATGTGTTAATTTGATATCCGTAGTTTAATTCCCTAGACTTGAAACCCTTTACCTTGATTCCTATGGGTTATGCATATGGATAGATGGCTAGTGCTTTACATAAATGAATACTTGATCCCTGCCAAAGGTTAAAATGCTATGAATGAATTGGTGATCTTGTTATGACAATTGGAACATAACTCTTTTAATAACTCACTGTTGGCAAAAGCTGGGACTGACAGTGCTTCCGTGGGAGCTACATGGCTCTGGCTTTAACTTAGTAGTAGGCTCTTTTCTAGCTCGTTAGCGGTTACCCGAAAGGGCGCATTAGGCTCTTGCCGAGCTGGTTATAGTGCGGCCTCTGTCCGAGTTTGAGCGTAGGCTGCGGGTCGTTATGCTACTCGGAAGGGGAGCTCTATCGCCCCTTGCCAATCCTAGCGGCCCTAACCTTGTTAGACGAGATACTATGAAAGGTTTCATAGTGAACCCCGCCCACTCACCTTGGCAGTGTTATGGGAGTAATTAACCCGGGCAGTTGGGGCATCACGACTCACGGGTAAAGTTGCACAACCTCTGCAGAGTGTTAAAACTGATATATCAGCCGTGCTCACGGTCACGAGCGGCCCGGAAAACCGACGGATTAATTAATTAACTTGACCAACACTTATGTTCCTGTTGTCACCCCTTTTATGATGATGGTTATGATTCTTTAAACTTTGGCAGTGGTATAAGTGGGATCATTTGGGGCTTAAGCATAACCTGATGGTACTTGCTAATAAAACTTTGACCAACTAAAAGTGCTAAATGCAGTAAGCCAGTGTCAGCCTTTTGAGCTTCATAACCCCATGTTATACTGCTGAGTACGAGAGTACTCACGCTTGTTTTCTTTTCTTTTTTGGATAAAAATCCCGGATGGGTAACAGAAGCAGGAGGCTATGAGGAGTTTCCCGAAGACTTCTAGGCTTGGTCAACCAGTTGACCTTTCCCTGTGGATTGGAGCCACAAGAGCTAGTTTATCTTACTTGTTTTATTTATTCTTGTAATGGATATATGTTCGATATGTATTAAACTCTGTGATGGTACTCTGAAATTTGTGAACTTATGTGTGGTTTATTCCTGGGCACACATAATGTTAAGCATCCTATTTCTTCCTTGAAATTGGGTGTGACAAATTGGTATCAAAGCTTGAGTTGACTGTAGGACGCAAGCCTAGGTAGCAATGGTCGTTTTAGGATCCTTTGCTTCTACACTTTACAGCTTTCCATCTTGCTCTTGTTATTTACAAAATTTATATGCTTCTATGTCCTTATTCTATTATTTAAAAATGTTGTTCTAATTGAGTTTAAATAAAATTCTGTAGATGCCGCCTGTCACGAGGTCCCGCCGTCTGAGCACCAGCAGCTACTTGGCTCAGTTCACTTCCCAGACCTCTCAGCCAGTAGTGGACATCTCAGATGATGAGATGGTGACTGAGACTGAGGAGGACCCGGAGGAGGAGCACGTGTTGGTGGAGGACGTCAACACGGAGGACGAGCAGGAGTGGATGGACGCCCACCTTGCAGCACCAGCCCCACCCCCAGCTCCTACACCGGTGGTTTCACCAGCTCCTACACCAGCTGCTACACCGTCGCCTCTGCCTTCACCGACTCCTGCACCACTTCTCTCACCAGCACCAGCACCTGCTCTGGCGACTCCACCAGAGGATGAGCAGCCTGGATGGACTGAGGAGCAGTACTACAAGTACCCTGCTCCAGCGGCTTACTTCCACAACCTGCTGCTGAAGGTGTTGGAGGAGTACTACCCGGAGATGGATACCTCAGTAAGGTATCTAGTTTCTGAGTTCTCACATCCTCAGGAAGCTAGCTACTGGAAGGCCCAGGTGGTAGTCTCAGTCTGGAATGAGGCTCATGACAGTCTGAAGGTGGAGACTGTCCATGGTCACATAGCCAGGAGGGCTATTGACAAGGACAGCATGGAGAATGCTGCGGAGAACGCCTACATCTACTACCATGGGAGGCGTTACACTGCCATGCAAAATGATGCTTACAGGTTCCTGCCCCGATTTGACACCAGGTTCAACACTTGGTCGATCCAGAACCCCCTTGACCCTGGCTCTACCCTGGACACTACCGTCAGGCACCTCAATGAGCTCCAAGGGGTCAATGAGAGGTTACAGGAGGAGTTGCATGGCGAGCAGCAGTCCGTGGCTCGTTTCCAGAAGATGATAGATGATCTGAGGGCCCAGCTGAACATGGCCCCGATGTATGAGAAGAAGCCACCCAACCACATCATGACAGATGAAGCTCCATAGATGTTGAAGTCTTTCCCCTTTGTAATAAGCGTAGTAGTGCGAGTCTGTTAGTTTGGTGATCTTTGAACTTGATGTCTTAATGATTATATTTATGAAACTTGTTTGATTTGGATCTTCGGTTGATTGTTAGTGTGAGAGATTGTGGGCCTGTCCACAAGTCTCACAAGTTTAAACATTAGGTTAATGTTTGTTAATATATCAGTGGGTTGATCTTATATCTCTTCTCCTGTGCTGTTTTTCTGAAGCAGTCTCTGTTCTTTGCTTTATATCTCTAAATCAGTAAAGTCAGTGTTGGTGGAACTCTCACACCAGAAAGTAGACTTCTGTATCTTTCCAACGCCACCGAACCAACCCCATACCTGTTCTAAGCTAAGAGTTTTTGCTGTTGCAAGTCAGTCTTTCAGCGCAGTCTGTGAACCTGAAAGACCTGGTTGTTTCGAGTTTTTGACAAATAAAGATAGGGAATCTGAAAATCTTGTGAACATGAAAGCTGTAGAAAACTCTCTGATCTTTCCAGTCATATAAGCAGAGTTTCCGTTTGAGTTTCAAAGCTTGCGATATGAACTCTTTACTGCACTGCTGTTGCAAAATCATGCACAGAAAATTTCAGTTTGACATAGACATGTTGTATGCTTCACAAAGTCACTAAACCCTACATCTTTGTTGAAAAACAGATGGACGGCAGGGGTGCTAGAGTTCGTGGCCGTGGACGTGGCCGTGGACGTGGAGTTCCTGTCAATCCACCACCACCACCGCCAACACCACCGCCTATTGTCCCTGCTGTATCCGTGGAACAACTGATGGGGATGCAGGCACAGTTGATGCAAGCTATGATACATCGCCTGGACAATGAACCTGTTGGAGTTCTACCTCCAGTCCATGTGAGGGATAAGCGAGGAGAGTTCATGAAGGGAAGACCTCCCGTCTTCACCCACGCATCGGACCCATTGGATGCAGATGACTGGCTCCGAGCTGTGGAAAAGCAGCTGAACATAGCACAGTGCAACGACACCGAAAAGGTGTTATATGCCTCTGGACAGTTGCAAGGAGCAGCCCAAGATTGGTGGGAGTCCTTCCAATACGGACGCCCTGATGATGCTCCTGGGATCAGTTGGCAGGAATTCAAAGAGGAATTCAGATCATACCACATTCCAGAGGGTATGATGGAGTTGAAGCAAGAGGAGTTCAGATCCCTCAAGCAAGGCTCTATGACAGTGGCTGAGTACCGTGACAAGTTCGCTCAATTGTCACGTTATGCTCCACATGAAGTGGCAAGGGATTGCGACAAGCAACGCAGATTCCTGAAGGGTTTGTATGATGGTCTGCAACTCCAGCTTATGTCCAATGAGTACCCCAACTACCAGACCTTGGTAAATCGCGCTATTGTGATTGACAATAAGCGCCGGGAAATGGAAACAAAGAAGAGGAAGTTTCAGGGTCAGTCTTCAAGCAGCAACACTCGCCCTCGACCCTACCCGCAGCAGAGTTTCCAACAGAGAAGCCAAGGGCAGCCCAGCCAGTGGAACAGAGGTCAGTTTCCTCAGCGCGATCAGTTCCAACAACGCCCTCAAGGTCAACAGCAGTATGGAGGCCAGCGCCCACCTCAGCAGGTCTCTAATCAAGTTCAGCGTCAGGGAAATCCAAATGCTCTGGCATTGAAGAACAACAACCCCAACAACAGTAACAGTAACAAGTGTTTCCGTTGTGGGAAGGAGGGGCATATGTCTTACAATTGCCCTGAAAAGCAGAACCAGCAAGCACCCCAGAACCAGAACAACCAGCAGAAAGGAAGGTACCAACCACCTCCAAACCTGGAAGAGTGAACCATGTATCTGCTGAAACCACTCAGGAGGCACCTGAGGTTATGATGGGTACGTTTAATGTCAACTCATTCCCCGCTACCGTACTCTTTGATTCTGGTGCTTCGCATTCTTTCATATCTGAAGCTTTGTTAGAATGCATAGTATATCTTTGCGTGCAATGAAAAATCGTATGCAAGTAAATTCACCGGGGGGTAGCATACCAGCTTCTGTTTGGAGTCCTTCCACTAGACTTACCCTAAGGGGGGTAGACTTTGAAGTGAGTCCAGTGGTGATACCCACAGCTGGAATAGATCTGATTGTGGGAATGGATTGGATGAAACAACATCGAGCTGTGATTCAGTGTCAAGAGAGATGTGTTGTTGTGACATCACCTAATGGGGATAAGATGTGTGTTGAAGTAGAGATGCAAGCAACACCAAAAGTCACCCTGAACCAGTTATCTGGAGATGCCTTTAATGAGGAACAAGTGGTGGAAGAATTTCCGGATGTGTTTCCCGAAGAGTTACCAGGTATGCCACCTAATCGTGATGTTGAGTTTCTTATTGAACTTCTACCTGGTACTGCTCCCATAGCTAAAAGACCATATAGAATGGGGGTAAAAGAATTAGAAGAACTTAAGAAACAAATTAGTGAATTGCAAGAAAAGGGTTTTATTCGCCCTAGTTCTTCACCTTGGGGAGCACCAGTTATATTTGTGGATAAGAAAGATGGTACTAGGAGAATGTGTGTGGACTACCGTTCTCTTAATAAAGTTACCATCAAGAATAAATACCCCTTACCCAGAATAGATGACTTGTTTGATCAGTTGAAAGGTGCATGTGTGTTCTCTAAAATAGATCTCCGCTCTGGATATCACCAATTAAAAATCCGAGCGGCAGACATACCTAAGACAGCCTTTACCACAAGATATGGGTTATATGAGTATACAGTTATGTCTTTTGGGTTGACTAATGCACCTGCATACTTTATGTACATGATGAACAAGGTGTTCATGGAGTTTTTGGATAAGTTTGTGGTAGTGTTCATAGATGACATTCTAGTCTTCTCTAAAACTAAAGAAGAGCATGCTGAACATCTGAGGATGGTTTTGCAAAAGCTCAGAGAAAATGAGCTGTATGCCAAGAGAAGTAAATGTGAGTTTTGGTTAAGAGAAGTGTCCTTCTTGGGTCACGTAGTCTCTAATGGAGGTATAGCAGTAGACCCAAGTAAGGTGCGAGATGTTCTAAACTGGAACCCTCCAACCAATGTTACTGAAATCCGTAGTTTCCTGGGTTTAGCAGGATACTATAGGAGGTTCATAGAAGGGTTTTCAAAGCTAGCAAAACCAATGACAGCTCTGCTAGAGAAAAGCGCCAAGTTTGTGTGGTCTGATAAATGTCAAACCAACTTTGAAGAGTTGAAGAAAAGGTTGACCACAGCCCCAGTACTGACTTTACCAGATCTGAACAAGAGTTTCTCCATTTACTGTGATGCTTCTCGTCTTGGTCTTGGATGTGTGCTTATGCAAGAAGGAAAAGTTGTGGCATATGCATCTAGGCAATTGAGGAAGCACGAGCTGAATTATCCCACTCATGACCTGGAATTGGCAGCAGTGGTCCATGCTCTAAAGATATGGAGACATTATCTAATAGGGCATAAGTGTGATATCTATACAGATCATAAGAGTTTGAAATATATTTTCACTCAGTCAGATCTGAATCTGAGACAGCGTCGTTGGCTCGAGCTGATCAAGGATTATGAGTTGGAAGTACATTATCATCTAGGTAAGGCCAATGTAGTGGCTGATGCACTAAGCAGGAAGAGTTATGCTAATGCTTTAAGAATGAAACTTATGCCTGCTGAATTGTGTGCTGATATGGAATCTCTTAATTTGAGATTTACCCTTAATACCATGGAAATAACTATAGAACCCACCCTGGAACAAGAGATACGCAAGGGTCAGTTGGAAGATCCGAGGCTGAAAGAAATTGTAGAGAATATAGTGCTAGGGAAAGCACCAGGTTTCAGGATGGATAATGATGGAACTTTGTGGTTTGGAAAGAGAATATGTGTTCCCGATGTAAGGTCTATCCGTGATGCCATACTTCGAGAAGCACATGATTCATCTTACTCTATACATCCTGGAAGTACTAAGATGTACCTGGATCTAAAAGAGAAGTATTGGTGGTATGGATTAAAAAGGGATGTAGCAGAATATGTGGCCTTGTGTGACACATGTCAAAGAGTAAAGGCAGAACACCAAAGACCTGCCGGTTTACTCCAGCCAATGAAAATACCTGAGTGGAAATGGGAAGAAGTAGGAATGGACTTTATCGTCGGATTACCACGTACACAGAGAGGATATGACTCGATCTGGGTAATCGTGGACCGCTTGACTAAAGTTGCTCACTTCCTACCAGTGAAGACTAATTACTCAGGTGCAAGACTAGCAGAACTATATATGGAAAGGATAGTGTGCTTACATGGAGTTCCTAAGAAAATTGTATCTGACAGAGGTACTCAATTCACATCACAGTTCTGGCAGAAGTTACATGAATCTTTGGGAACAAAATTGACTTTCAGTACAGCCTATCATCCACAGACTGATGGTCAAACAGAAAGGACAAATCAAATTTTAGAGGACATGTTGAGAGCATGTGCTCTACAACATGGTGCCAGTTGGGATAAAAGTTTACCCTATGCTGAGTTTTCATATAACAACAGCTATCAGAATAGTCTGAAGATGTCACCAAATGAGGCTCTGTATGGACGTAAGTGCAGAACTCCTTTGTTCTGGAACCAAACCGGAGAGACCCAGGTGTTTGGACCAGATGTTCTCCGAGATGCAGAAGAACAAGTAAGAAAAATAAGAGATAACTTAAGAGTTGCACAATCCCGTCAGAAGAGTTACGCAGACACCCGCAGAAGAGGTCTGTCATTCGGGATTGGAGATTATGTGTATCTGAAAGTGTCTCCAATGAGAAGTGTAAAGAGGTTCAATATGAAAGGAAAGTTAGCACCCAGATATGTTGGACCTTTCAAGATTCTCGTAAGACGTGGAGAGGTAGCTTACCAGTTAGAGTTACCTGAGAATTTGTCACGGGTACATGATGTTTTCCACGTATCTCAGTTGAAGAAGTGCTTAAGGGTACCAGAGGAGCAAATCCCTCTAGAAGAGCTTTCTGTAAAGGAAGATCTCACATACGAAGAGTACCCAATAAGAATCTTGGAAACGGCAGAAAGGTTTACGAGGAGCCGGGTTATAAAGATGTGCAAAGTTCAGTGGAATCGGTACACAGAAGACGAAGCTACTTGGGAAAGAGAAGAAGACCTGAGAAAGTCTTATCCCCAGCTGTTTGAGTAAGTCCGTCTGAATCTCGAGGTCGAGATTCCTTTTAAGGGGGGTAGAATTGTAACACCCAAAGTTTGATTTGAATTTCAAATAATAGAAAATGATTTAATTTTGGAATTGTGTGAGCATTTCATTTAGTGGATTATTAAAATTCTTGCAAATAAAACTTATTCTAGTTTAGAAACTTGTTGATGCATTCATGCAGTTGCATATTTTCCTTGCTTGTTTGAATTTACAAAACTCACTTTGCAAATGGTTTCAAATTTGTTTTTGAATTGAAATTGGAAAAAAAGAAATAAAAAGAAAAACAAATGCTCAGCCCACCTCACTCCCTTCTCCTTTTCTTCTACGCGGCCCAGCAGAGGCCGGCCCAACCGGCCCCTCCTCCCTTCTGTCCCTCCTCCTCTCACTGCCGTCTGGGGGCCACATGTCGGCGCCGTTTTCTTTCTCTCTTCTCTCCCTCTCTGTCGCTGACTGGGCGACCCCACCTGTCGGCGTTTTCTTCTTCCCCTCTCCTCTGCCGACGTCGCGCGACGCAGAGCGCCGTAACCGCCGTGCGACGCACGCCCGTACTGCTCGCTCGAGATCGCGCGTGGACGCATGGAGCTCGGCAACCGCTCATGTCCCTCATCCCCTCCCTCTCTCTGCGGCTTGGCCCTAGTTGGCGGTCGTCTTCCACCCTCCGCGGAAAGCGGACGCGCGCGGACGCGCCGCGGACGACAACCGCCGCACGACGTCTGCCCCGCTCCCACTCCCCGCATCTCGCCCTTGAATCCGCCAGCAACCGCACGCTCCCTCTCTCGCTATAAAGCGGATTGTCGTGCGTCCTTTCCCCCTTTCCCCTCTGAGCTCTCACTTTCCGCCGAACGCCGCCGCCGTCGTCGTTGTCGCGGAGAAGCTTCACCAGAGCCTAATCCGTCTGGGTGAGTGCCGTTCCGAGACCGCGAACTCTCCGCGAAGCTCCCGGCCTAACCTCTCTCCCTGTGTTCCGTCCTTGGCCGCAGAACACCCGACGCCGTGGACGCGGAACTCTCGGACGCCGCCGCGACACCGACCGCCGCTCTTCGCCGTCAAGCCATCCCGAGCCGTCTCCGTCCTAATTGAAGTCTCGGTGAGTTTCGCCGTTGCCCTCTCTACCTCCCCGTCCTCTTAATTCGTACAATTAGACCCTGTATGCGCCGCCCCGCCACATGCCGAGGTCGGCGACAATGGCGCCGCCGTGGTCAGCCGACTCCGGTGGCGTTCAGTCGTGTCCGAGCACCCCTCTAGCACCGCACTGACACACTGCACGTTCCAAGCCCTCCAATTTGATCTCTACAGCACTGTGTCGACCTGCCCGCATGCACAGATCGCATTCGGTCATGGCGCCGCCGCGGACTTCCCTGTTCCGGTGTAGCTTCGCTCCTTTTGGGTTCTCTGTTAAACTCGCACGAGCGTGTAGTAAGTTTCGGTGCAATTGGTTGAACTTGCGGCACTCGGAAGAGTCCTCCCCGCGTTCGCCGGCGAGCCAGAGCCGCCGGGAACCATGGCGCCGCCTCTGTCTGCCTCCTCGCGTCCATCCGAGTACGCCAAGAGCTTCGCCTCGTCCCCCTCTTTCTTCCCGTGCGATCGGCTTTCGAAATGGGCACCGGACGAGTCTTTCCGGTGGAACTCCGGCGAGCCCGGCGCTCGGGAGCCATGGTGCCGCCGCGCCCGACCTCTGTTCTGGCCGCCGAACCCCTCTCTCTCCCTTGGTTTGTTCTGCGCCGTCGGATCGTTTCGGTGTGGTCAGGATTAGATCAGCGAAGGGGTATGAACCCCGGTCCACGGTGGACCGGTGGACCGTAGCCCACGCTCAGGTGCACGCACTGTGCCGTGGACCGCCCTATCCTGAGCCGCCGCGTGGCAGCTCTGCCGACCCCGCGTCGCAGCGCTGGCGCATTTCCGAGAATACGTTTTCCCAGTCAAGACACGTATTCTTCCTCGGTTTATTCTAAAAATGGAAATCTGATATTTACAGTTTTGCCACTGCCTTAATTTGTTTATAAAATCTTCATTTTAACTCCGATTTGGACGATTCAAGTTGCGTTAGGTTCGTAATGAAATTCCCTACATGTTAAAACATCTGTTGCTCATGTTTGAATTATTTAATTTCCATGATAATTCAAATACTAAAAATGCTCCTAGAGAACCAGTTAAATTCATATCTTTTGCGTTTTAAATCCGATTTTCGTGAAATTCGTGTTGAAATGATCGTAGCAATGCGTAGTATCTTTTTATAAACTTTTCAACTCTGTTTATTGTTATTGGTGTACTGTTCTAATATTAGTTGTGTTTGCTTTGTATGTATGCAATTGGAATGCGTGTTGTTGCAATGTCTTGATCAAGTTCAGGCAGTGAAGAGTTTGTTGGTGATCAAGAGTTCTTTGATCAAGAGTGTTTTGACCAGCAGGACTTTGAGAATCAAGGCAAGTATAGCATGAGACTTTCCTTGTTATCCTATTCACTATAATCATCATTTCATGTGCATGTGTTAATTTGATATCCGTAGTTTAATTCCCTAGACTTGAAACCCTTTACCTTGATTCCTATGGGTTATGCATATGGATAGATGGCTAGTGCTTTACATAAATGAATACTTGATCCCTGCCAAAGGTTAAAATGCTATGAATGAATTGGTGATCTTGTTATGACAATTGGAACATAACTCTTTTAATAACTCACTGTTGGCAAAAGCTGGGACTGACAGTGCTTCCGTGGGAGCTACATGGCTCTGGCTTTAACTTAGTAGTAGGCTCTTTTCTAGCTCGTTAGCGGTTACCCGAAAGGGCGCATTAGGCTCTTGCCGAGCTGGTTATAGTGCGGCCTCTGTCCGAGTTTGAGCGTAGGCTGCGGGTCGTTATGCTACTCGGAAGGGGAGCTCTATCGCCCCTTGCCAATCCTAGCGGCCCTAACCTTGTTAGACGAGATACTATGAAAGGTTTCATAGTGAACCCCGCCCACTCACCTTGGCAGTGTTATGGGAGTAATTAACCCGGGCAGTTGGGGCATCACGACTCACGGGTAAAGTTGCACAACCTCTGCAGAGTGTTAAAACTGATATATCAGCCGTGCTCACGGTCACGAGCGGCCCGGAAAACCGACGGATTAATTAATTAACTTGACCAACACTTATGTTCCTGTTGTCACCCCTTTTATGATGATGGTTATGATTCTTTAAACTTTGGCAGTGGTATAAGTGGGATCATTTGGGGCTTAAGCATAACCTGATGGTACTTGCTAATAAAACTTTGACCAACTAAAAGTGCTAAATGCAGTAAGCCAGTGTCAGCCTTTTGAGCTTCATAACCCCATGTTATACTGCTGAGTACGAGAGTACTCACGCTTGTTTTCTTTTCTTTTTTGGATAAAAATCCCGGATGGGTAACAGAAGCAGGAGGCTATGAGGAGTTTCCCGAAGACTTCTAGGCTTGGTCAACCAGTTGACCTTTCCCTGTGGATTGGAGCCACAAGAGCTAGTTTATCTTACTTGTTTTATTTATTCTTGTAATGGATATATGTTCGATATGTATTAAACTCTGTGATGGTACTCTGAAATTTGTGAACTTATGTGTGGTTTATTCCTGGACACACATAATGTTAAGCATCCTATTTCTTCCTTGAAATTGGGTGTGACAACGGGGTCAAGTGCATCGACTCTCAACCCGGGAATGTTCACCCTAACCCAGGTATGCGGGTCATTTTCAACCACGTCGTATTAAAACCTTTCACAAGTAGCATACCACGTTCTTCGACCCTATTCCCAGATCCCGTTGACTCAGAAGTTTTGAGACTATGATATGAACAATGTTCCAAATTGATTTAACATCCTGACAATAAAAAATAGGTGTTTAATTGTTTTATTGAAATTACAAAAAACAACACTTTTGGCTACCAGTCTTTTGGCTCAGTTATCCTTTGTCATTACACCTCATCGAAAGTACCAAAAGAAGATCTTATCTTGAGAAGGATTTTCAATTGAATTTGTTTGTAAAAGGGGTGCTTGTTGTGACTTTTTAGAAATTGGTACATTGATGTACTAAAAAATAACCATGATTATGTAGGTCCTAGTTAAAAACACCTATCTTGTCAAGAAGTTTTATGGGTTGTTCTGGCTACCAAATTGTGCCAGACAATCAATTTGTCAATAATTAATTAAAGCTCTTTAAAAATAAATATTAAGTCATTTGATTGAAGACATCCTCAACACTAGCAAGTGGGTAATAAACAGTTCTTATGGATGTTTAGCCTATCAAGTATCTTCCTATAACCTAATTTGTAAACTACTCCTACCACTAGAAATAGCAAGTTATTCTGGCTTTTGTAGATACCTAGTTTTTGCTGCGTATCTAGATACTGTATACATTATGTTTAGATACACAGTAAAAGATATGTAACTAGAAAAGTGAGAACTACTTACAATTAGAACAGAGGGATTATCTCTTATTTTGAAACTCCCATATCGCGAAAATTCACCCGGACATTAAAAAAACATTTCCCAAAACTGAGTCGCCTATTCTATTTTCTATTCATGTTGCAATAACATCAATCACATTTACAATTATGTATTGTGTATCAATCAAATCAAAGTACTGTTTCTTTCCTCCAGGCTGTGGAACATTCTCTGAAGAGTGTAAGGCTATTTGATGGTGGTATTGCTAACAAGCGCGTGGCAAAATATAGTGGTGGCATGAAGCGTCGTCTCAGTGTTGCTATATCTCTAATTGGTGATCCTAAGTTACTTGCTATCATTCAGGAAATAGAGTGCATTTTTTGCACAGTTAGAAAAGAGTGGTGTTTGCGGCAAAGCAATGTGGAATGCTGTGACGTGTATTTCTTGTACAGTTTGCCCATGTGGCCATGTAAAAAGACTATGTGTTTGGAGCATTCTGTAGGTCGTTTACATGGACGAACCAAGTTCCGGATTGGACCCAGCGTCAAGAAGAGCACTGTGGAATGCTGTGATGTCTGCCAAGGAGAACAGAGCCATAATTCTCACAAGTACTATATCCCACCTATATTTTCAGACACCACTCCATTCTCAGCTTCCCTAATGACATTATTTTTTATCAGCATCTTGAACTTGACAACATAATCCCTTGATTAATTGTGCCTTCAACTTTCAGCGCATTCGATGGAAGAGGCTGAAGCTCTATGCGACAGGATAGGAATCATGGTAAACGGGAGCCTGCAGTGCATTGGAAACTCCAAAGAGGTAGGCTTATCTATGTAACAAGTCTGTATTAATCTATGACTAGTCTGTATTGATCTACTACTAAGTACGTACTAACTTGCTAAAAGATATCCACCACTTCATGCCTTTTTTCAGCTGAAAGCCAAGTATGGAGGCACGTACTCCCTCCGTCCCAAAATAGATGTCATTCTCGCTTTCCGAGAAGTCAACGTTTTCAAAATACCGACAATTATGTATTAAAATATATAAATAATTATGTTAAGTAATTAGTATCACCGGAAAGATCTTTAAATCTAGTTTTTTAACAAATTTATTTAAAGATATAAATGTTACACGTATTTTCTACAAACTTAATCAAAGTTAAAAAATTTGACCGGCACGTATCTCATAACGACCTTTTTTTTGAGACGGAGGGAGGATGTGCTCACCATAACAACTGCGGCGGGCGAATAGGAGGCAGTGGAGCAGCTCGTCCGGTCCTTCTTCCCTGCGGCGAACAGAGTGTACCGCATCTCGGGGACACAGAAGTTTGAGATGATGCCGAAGCAGGGGCTGAGGATCAGTGAGGTGTTTCAGGCCATGGAGCATGCCAAGGGCTGGATGAACATCGCTGCCTGGGGCCTATCTGATGCAACGCTGGAAGATACCTTCGTCAAAGTTGCCAGCGAGAGTGACGTATCCTCCGTGTAGGCTATATGTACCTGTGATAATAATATTGTACTATTTCTTCTATGTAAGTTGTTTTAGTTTTTCTAAAGTTGATCTGTCTCGTCACTTTTTAACTGTCGCTCACTTTGACTAATTTTATATAAAAAATATTAATATATAGTATATAGTTAATATTATTAGATAGATCTTTGGATCTATTTTCATAATAAATTTATTTGAAGATAGAAATATCACATATTTTATATAATTCTAGTCAATTTTACAGTAAAAAATAAAAACAATAAATAATTAGGGACAGAGAGAGTATAATTTAGAAAAAAAACGATAAATATTAGGGATAGAGAGAGTACTGAGTACAAAAGAATTCAATATCCTAGATTTAGAAGAGAATTCAGTAGGCGTCTGAAGGAGCCACGTAGAGCCAATATTTAGAACTAAAGTACTATACGAGGAGGTGCATAACACATACTCTCTCCGTCTAAAAAGAAGGACATTAGCCAAAGAGTGTTTAGTCTGGTTGGCTAAGTCACTCGAGCGGCACTCCACAGGTCCTGAGTTCGATTCCTCGTGGGAGCGAATTTCAGGCTGTGGTTTTCCGGCGCTACACTTTCAGTGGTAGGCGACGTCCCCGTCGACAGCGGGGCGCCTGTGGTGACTTCATGAAGCTCGAGATATCTGCCGGCTCAGTTCTTCGGAGGTGCTCATAGGGGTAGGGTGGTTTTCCGGCGCTACGCTTTCAGTGGTAGGCGACGTCCCCGTCGACAGCGAGGCGCCTGTGGTGGCTTCGTGAAGCTCGAGATATCTGCCGGCTCAGTTCTTCTGAGGTGCTCATAGGGGTAGGGTTTGCGTACATGTATTCATAGGGGTGAGTGTGCGTACGTGTTGAGTGTCTGCGTTGTACTGTGTAATTCTCAAAAAAAAAGAACATTATGAAACGCGGGTAGATAAAATTTTCTTAACTTTGATTAAGTTTGTAAAAAATACGTGTAACATTTATATTTTCAAATAAATTTATTATAAAAGTATATTTAACGATGTACTAATTATATATTATAAATATTAATATTTTTATTGTATATAATTGATCAAAGTTTAAAAAGTTTGACTTCTCGAAAAATGAGAATGACTTCTATTTAGGAACGGGAAAGTATACAAGAAGGTCCATGCATAAGAAGTTTTTAGATGATTACGCAACAAGTTTTAGATTTACTAGTTAAAACTAATGTTCCACTAGCCTAATCTCCCGTGGGAAGGATAAATACAAAATCAAGAATAATAAATAATAATAAAGGAGAAAAAGAAAGAAATGGGAAAAAAAAAGAGAGAGTAAATTGCAACAGAAATGATCGACGAACGGCCCAAAAGGCCCATGCAGGTGCGCTCCCTTGGGCCGAACAAGTCCGCCTGGGTATATAGCCGCCCGCCACATCCTTTCGCTTCAGACGCGTGCGCTCTCTTCTCTCCCTCTCTGCGACGCCCGCCAGCGCCGCCCGCCGCCCGCCGCCGCCGACTGCCCTACGCCAGTTGCCTGGGTCCCTTCGTCGGTCTATTCGCCGGCGACGAGCACCAGGTATTCCTACCACCTCTTCCCTTCCGCGAAGCGGAGCTCCGAAACCCTAACTTAATTGGTGGTTCCGCCGCCGGTACGTTTGATTAGTACCATACGGGCGAATTAGTTAGAAATGGACGAGTTTAATAAGCGAAATCCGTCCTGCTCTATTGCCTCCGCGGGGGGCAGATACACGGCTGTCAGCTGCGAAAGATGCCTCAGTGCACAAAACAGAAAAGAGGCTACTGAGCCCATCCGTGTGTTATATCCCGCACCCCCACATCAACTAACATGTGTGTGTGTGTGTGCGGGCACGGACCCAAAAAGAATATATGCAGTGAAAAGATCTTCTCCGAGAGTGAGATGCACAGCCGTAAAAAAAAAGGAAAAAAAAAAGAAAAAAGAAAAAAAGAAAAGAAAAAGAAAAGAAAAAAAGCGCCCAGTGAAATAGGGCGCGATTGTATCTCCCCCGTGGTGGCGTGTGCTAGACATTAGCACCGAGCTTTTTGTTTTTCTCAACTTTGAGTTTAATGCCAAACAAAATTCAAATGCGATATTTAAAATCCAAGAGTCAGTTGCACCTAGAACTGCCCCTGTTACCTACAGACCACATAAAGGTTGTTGTAGTCTGCACATGATCTGCATTTTTACCATATTGTTTCCCGTTCCCCAATAAATTTAGGGTATTCTTACGGATTTGTAGTTCCCCTGGAAATATTATAGTAGCGGTCCGCTATCCATTCTCTTTTTTATCATTAAGGTAAAACATCGTTGATTCGTTTGTGTTCTCTGTTTTTCTTTTCTGGAAGAGCTGATAATGTGGTTTCCAGGGAAAACAGAACTTCGGTGAAGGATAAATGTCGAAGAACAAAAACACTTCTACCTTTCACTTTATTTACCTCGTATGAATCATACTTTTGTGTCCAGACCCATCTTATTGATGAGAATGTGAGATAGATTATGGAACAATTAGTTTACCACAACATTTGAATTAGTTTGAGTATTAATGTGATTTACTAACTAATTGATTTTTTTAAAACACTTTATGGTATAAGTTTTAAATGTTGTATGCTCTGAAAGGGATTTTTAGCTTTTTTTTATTAAAGATGATTATTGCCGATAAGTCTTCTCCAACAGTACTAGAAACAGAGACGCACCAGCCTATCATGTCGGTATGGCAGATGGGTCGGGAGCTATCTAGTCATGGGTGTGGAGGAGGCTGGCATCCTTTTACATTGGTATAGCGCAGTCCCCTAGACACGATATACTGATGCCCTAGTTATGTAGCCTATTCATGCCGCTTGGCTTATCAATCTGGCTTATCAGCCGTGGTACAGTGTTTTTCTCTCAAAACAAAACAGCCAAAAACAGCATCAGCGGGCTTATCAACCACAGAAACAACCAGCCGAACAGGCCGTATGCATATGCATATGAGCGCAGACCATCTCAGACTCTCAGTAGAAGTAAATCATCTGATATGACCACCCACTGAAGCTTGGCTGGACAAATGGTGTGTCCTGATGTCTGAGATGCATCTGTAGCTGGTAAGGTACATGAAGAAGAGCACTGGTACCTCCAAGCTGCTGCTGGTGGTGGTGGTGGTGGGGGTGGGGGGACTGTGTCTACTTAATTGCCATGGCTAGAGTCAATAGTAGTGATCAGCTGAGGAGCTATGATTCTTTGTTGCTTTCTGGGAGAGATAAATATGAACTTTTTTTGGGTGAAGAACATGTAGTGATTTTGATGCTGCACTGTAAACTGCTTTGGACCCCTAGTTTGGGGATGTTTTATTCCCTACAACACTAAGGAAAAAGATAATTCATGGGATGATATCTTGATCTAGTATGTAGGAACCAATATATACAGCAGAAGTTAGTTCATGAGATTGAGTTAATATCAATCTTCTGTGGTATATATAACAATAACATGGTAGTTTATAAATACAGAAAATGGATACATTCTTGTCTTGTGCATGGTTGTACTGCTGGACTTTGATGTTACAACATTGCAGATCCCACAAGTTAGGTAGCACCATGCCTGGTTTTCAGCGGCTGCAGCGATTTTCTCTGTGACCAAATATAATTTAGATTGTAAGAACTGAAAAAATTATTCTTTATAAGTTATTTATAATCTTATGAGGGGAAAATACATGGTCTGAAGAAGAGATTTAAATTGTTTATATACCTCACTGCTTATTTCTCTATAATCTAAACTGGGTCCATGCCCTCTCTCGTTATTAATACCCTCTTCCCACACCTTGCCATTTTCTCAATGCTCAGGGAGAAGGGGATCACTGAGGACATATCATAAATTTGTGCTCGTAAACATGGATAGGTTCTGGAATAAATTGTTAAAGCACTCTAGAAGTTCAAGACTTGTCAATGCAAAGCATGTTATAGGTGGTGTAAATAATGAGCCTTTATAAATCTGCTGTAACAAATGTTTATGTGGGACTGGATTTTTTAACTGAAAAATTCAGTCACACTAGTACTGAATTGAGCAAACAAATTAGTGATTAATCTTGCATCGCATGATAACTTTTTGAGTATTCTATCAACATAAACATTACCTTTTAGATTAAGTAGAAAATATGGATTAATTTTACATGCACATCGTGGTATTATTATCAAAATTCAGATCACATCACACAATTGCACCTAGTTCTACAAAGATCAATAGAAAGTATGGCTAAAATGTGCATGCATAGGCTCTACAAAGACCAGGTCTGTATCTGAATTATTGCACAAAACTAGTCCACAAGCTTCAACACTTGCTCGATGGCGCGGTGCAGTGTCCATGGATGCACGCCAAGCTTGACTGCCGATCAAGCGAGTACTAAATAGTCAGCACTAGCATAGCATATATTCCCTTCAAGTTTAGCTGCCTCGTTGATCAGTCATACAGTCACCAACCTGCATCAATGATTATCTGAGTAAGGAAAAAACATCTATATAAATTAGGCAAGCTACCAGTTCGGCACTGAATACAAATTGCCTTTTCAGCAGAAACACAGTTCAAACCGTGAGCATTAGGTCAGGAACCCTTCACGCTTTCTCACCGTCCTTTGCTTCTCTACGGCGTTTCTGATGGCCATCGGCTCTGTCGCCTTTGCTGTGTGCGAGAGCGCTCGACCTCTCTATGGTTATGATTCCAATATATTGTGTTTGTCTGTGTTCTCATTTTATACTATGTTCTTTTGTCACTGTTGCAGACTGCGAGTCCCCAAACCCACCAGGGCGCATAGATGATTTCTTCTGCTTAGGTGTGAGCGAGAGAGGTGAAGTCAAGTTAGCTGATGGAATTTCTGGATGCACACCCCAACTTCCCAGTTTCAGCCCTTTGTATGATTTCAATATGAATGTATATTCTGTTTTTAAGTTTTATGTACGTTAAACGTTACAGGTTTTTCTTCGAGGAATTTAAGAGTACAGTTCCTTGTACACTTTCATTTGACATGCACTGTTCTAAAGAAAAGCAGAGGTCCTGAGTCAAAAAAATCCAAACTTTGACCCGATTTCATGTTGACAAATGACCACAGAACGAGTCATCAGACCTCAAGAAATGGTGGCCTCTTCTTCTTACCTTCGTCTGATGAGATGACGAAGGCACACAGCACACGATCCATCACAGTACCACCTGCATTCTTGGATTATACTGTGCATGCCTCGCTGGTCAGAGCCATTGACGATTTTGCAGCCGCCGACCTTAAATCGATGAGCGAAACAAGGCCACAAGTTTGAAGCCGCCGTCACCAAGCATTTATCTACAAATACTGAAGCTGGACGCATGCAGGCATAACAGTTACGCACCTGAGCAGAGGTAGATCGCTTTGTGAACAGAGAGAAACTCATCTCCAGGTACCCATGTGCCGGAGATTGGCAGCTTCTCTATTTCTTGCGCTCATCTGCTTCTGGATGCCGGTCCTCATCAGTGTAGTCGCCTCTGTGGCTGCTTCCCGGACTGGCTCTGGCGCATGTACGAGCCCTCATGGTCTCAATTTTGTAACATGTATTACTTGTGTCTTAATCTCTTTCGGTTTTTCATTAATTCCTTGGCTTCTGTTGCAGATTGCGAATCACCAAACCATCCGGATAAACCGCCTGGGGGAAGCGATTGTGGTTCGCCCCCGTAATAACGGACCCAGCCCGATTATCGATCTTCTCCGATCCCCATAGTTACAAGAGGACATGTTTGTATGATAGAAACTCCTGTCACTTTGAGATTGATCAATTACGAATTCAAATTCAGAAATGTGCATTCCATTGCTAATATTGACATGCATGACACTGAATACTGCACTTTTTAGAAAGTATAAAATAATTGACGACCCGCTAAAGTTAATTGTGTCCTCCGTTCCAGTTTATAAGCGTATACACATATCATGTTTCAAGTTTTACAATTTTTGACCAATACACTAGTACAAAAACGATTTTTGGCTACGCCCCAAAAAAATAGTACAGACGGTTTGGGTTATCAACCGTAAGTAGAAATAAAACGGTTATGAACCGTCACTGGAAATTGATTTTTACAGGCGGTATACTTAGAAAAACCGCATGTAAAAATACCTTATTTTTAGTTGAGAAAACCGCCACTAAAAATCGACCTTGGATTTTTTTCTCTGATTTTTTTGATTTTTTAAACGACCTCGGATGAAAAAACTTTCTAAACTTTGTAGTTCACAACTTTTTCATTTGAAATCATCTTGTGTTCGAAAAATACGTTCGAATGTGTCAAATTTGAAATTCAAAATTTTATAAACGACCTCGGATGGAAAAACTTTCTACATGAAAGTTGTAGATCTCAAAAAGTTATGAAACTTTGTAGTTTACAACGTTTTCATTTGAATTGGTTTAGTGGCTCAAACAATCAATTTGTAGTCGGGTTCGTATAGAATATACATGGGTGGAGTGGTAGAGGAGGTACCGCGTGAGGCTGAGGTCTGAGGTTCGAATCCTCGGCGGAGTGCATTCGCAAATTTTACGTGAAAAAATGTGCGACTTACGACGGAGACGGGGCGGGCGGCTCGCTTCTCAGCCCCTCCCGAAATTTAATTCTTTTTTTTCAGTTTTAAAAGCCGATTTCTGGACAAACATTTCTCCAGGCGGTTGCTTGTGAACCGCCTATAGAAATCGATTTATAGGCGGTTTTCTTAAGTAACCGCCTGTAGAAATAGTCTCATTTGTACTGGTCTTTCACACAGGCGGTTCGAAAAAAAAGTCTGTAGAAATGTGTTCCGAACCGCCTGTATAGTACAACTTTGTACTAGTGATAGTTTGGTTGACAATTTTGGACTACGATGATACAGTATACACTACCGAAAAACGGCTCTTTGCCGAGTGCCAAGTGGTTTGCCGAGTGTTTTTTCGGGCCACTCGGCAAAATGAGTTTTTTTGCCGAGTGTGGAAAAAAAAACACTCGGCGAAGACTTTGCCGAGTGTTTTTTTGACACTCGGCAAATAAGCTTCCTTGCCGAGTGTTTTTTATTGACACTTAAAAAAAACTCGGCAAAGAGCTCTTTGTCGAGTGTTTTTTATTTGACACTAGGCAAAGACATTTTGAAGTAGTAAATTAATTCAAATAAAAAAAATTAAACTACAAAGTTGTATATGTAAAATGTTTATATTGCTCATTTCTTGATATGACAAAGTGAAATTAAATTTATTCACAAATCTTACATATCTCTCAAATAGTTTATGAAACTACGAGAGTGATATATAAGATTTGTGAACTACTATGTTGGATGAACAAATAACCAAACAACCAAAATAGATTTTGTAGATCTCAAAAAGTTATAAAACTTTGTAGTTTGCAATATTTTAATTTGAAATTATTTAGCCATGCAAAATTGCGATTGAAATTCAAATTTTTGAAATTCAAAATTTTCAAACGACCTTAGATGAAAAAACAACCTAAATAAACTTCATAGATCTCAAAAAATTATGAAACTTCGTAGTTAGAATCTTTTTGATTTGAAATCATATTGTCATGCAAAACTGTGTTTGAATTTAAAAATTTAAAAATTCGATTTTTCTTCAAACTACTTCGGATGGCAAAATCACCAAAATAAATTTTGTAGATATCGAAAAGTTATGAAACATTGTAGTTGTCAACTTTTTTATTTGAAATCATATTGCCATACAAAACTACGTTTGAATTTTACAATTTTAAAATTCAAATTTTATAAACGACCTCGGATGGAAAAACTTCCTAAACAAAAAGTGTAAATCTCGAAAAGTTATGAAATTTTATGGTTTACAACGTTTTTATTTGAATTTGTTTAGGGCCTCAAACAATCAATTTACAATTCATTTAGCATAATATATGAGTACTTAAAACGGAATATAGACACAAGTGAGATTGTGGTGTACTCCCTCCTTCCGTGAAAGAATCAATTCTTAGAATCGGTGCTGATTAAACTTTTTTTAACTTTGACTAACTTTATAGAAAAATGTAACAATATTTATGACTTAAAATAAGCACCATGTAAAATATGTTCTTAGATAAATCTAATGATACTGATTTGATATCGTAACTTTTAATACTTTATTCTGAAAATTTGGTCAAAGTTTAAAATTTTTGACTTAGGATAAATTTAGAAATCTATTCTTTCAGGAACAGAAAGAGTAGTGGTTAGAGGAGGGGATGCGCGAGGGAGGGGTCATGAGTTCGAATCCCGCTGTTTGCAAAGTCACGGTTTAAGCTTGAAAAATATTGACACTTTGCAAGGTGATGGGACGGGTGGAGGCCTCCCCTAATTATTTTTTCTATTATTTTTGGATTTTTTTATTCTATTCACTTAGCAAAGTCTTTGTCGATTGCCTGACAAAAAGACACTCGGCAAAGACGACTTTATTGACAGATTCTTTGCCGAGTGTTGTTTGTAGCCTTTACCGAGTGTATTTATGTCCGTAGTGATAGATTTTGATAGTTTATATTCGTACCAAATGTACTATCAATAATTATACGTTTACAATCATAAATAATATAATGTATAAAATAAATGAATGATCAAAGTGAAATACCCAAGGAGCATCGAATAACCGCACAAGTGGTACACCGCACTACCTAAACAATGTTCCACTAGCCTACTCTCCTGTGGGGAAGATAATATAAAATCAAGAAGAATAAAAAATTCAAAAATGAAATAAGAAAAAAAGAAGAAAATTACACAGAAATGAGCGACTGACGGCCCAGAAGGCCCGTGCGGGTGTGCTCCCTTGGGCCGGATCAAGTTCGGACGATTGGGCTGCAGCCGCCCGCCGCATCCTTTCACTTCACGTTTCATGACGCGTGGTTTCTCAAATAAATAAGTAAATAAAAAAAAATCAGGACGCTTGCGCGCTCTCTCCCTTCTCTCTCTGCGCCGCCCGCCGCCCGCCGCGGCGGCCGCCGACTGCCCTACGCCAGTTGCCGGGGCCCTTCATCGATCTCTTCGCCGGCGACGAGCACCAGGTATTCCCACTCCTTCGCTTTCCTTCTATGCGGTGCGAAACTGAGCTCCGAAACCCTAACTTAATTGGTGGTTCCGCCGCTGGTACGTTTGATTAGTACCATACGGGCGAATTAGTTAGAAATGGACGAGTTTAATAAGTGAAATCCGTCCTGCTCTATTGCCTCCGCGGGGGCGCAGATACACGGCTATCAGCTGCGAAAGATGCCTCAGTGCACAAAACAAAAAAAGAGGCTTTACTGAGAGAGAGCCCATCCGTGTTATATATATATCCCCGCACCACATCAACGAACATGTCTGTGTGCGGGCACGGACCCAAAAAAAATATGCAGTGAAAAAAGATCTTCTCCGTCCGTGTTTATCCCGCACCACAATTCAAAAATGCTAAACAAAATTCAAATGCGATATCTAAAATCCAAGAGTCAGTTGCACCTAGAACTGCCCCTGTTACCTACAGACCACATAAAGGTTGTTGTAGTCTGCACATGATCTGCATTTTACCATATTGTTTCCCGTTCCCCAATAAATTTAGGGTATTCTTACAGATTTGTAGTTCCCCTGGAAATATTATAGTAGCCGTCCGCTATCCATTCTCTTTTTTATCATTAAGGTAAAACATCGTTGATTCGTTTGTGTTCTCTGTTTTTCTTTTCTGGAAGAGCTGATAATGTGGCTTCCAGGGAAAACAGAACTTCGGTGAAGGATAAATGTGGAAGAACAAAAACACTTCTACCTTTCACTTTATTTACCTCTTATGAATCATACTTTCGTATCCAGACCCATCTTATTGATTAGAATGTGAGATAGATTATGGAACAATTAGTTTATCACAACATTTGAATTAGTTAATGTGATTTACGAACTAATTGATTTTTTTTTAAAAAACTTCATGCTATAAGTTTTGAATGCTGTATGCGCTGAAAGGGATTTTTAACTTTTTTTTTATTAAAGATGATTATTACCGATATGTCTTCTCCAACAATACTAGAAACAGAGACGCACCCACCTATCATGTCGGTACAGTAGATGGGTCAGGAGCTATCTAGTCATGGGTGTGCAGGAGGCTGGCATCCTTTTCCATTGGTATAGCTCAGTCCCCTAGACACGATATACTGATGCCCTAGTTATGTAGCCTATTTATGGGCGGCTATACATATGCATATGAGCGAAAAGACCATCTCAGACTCTCAGTAGAAGTAAATCATCTGATAAGACCACCCACTGAAGCTTGGCTGGAGGAATGGTGCGTCCTGATGTCTGAGATGCATCTGTAGCTGGTAAGGTACCTGAAGAAGAGCACTGGTACCTCCAGGCTGCTGCTGCTAGTGGTGGGGGGGGGGGGGGGGGGGGGGGGGGTTGAACTGTGTCTACTTAATTGGCATGGCTAGAATCAGTAGTAGTGATCAGTTGAGGAGCTATGATTCTTTGTTGCTTTCTGGGAGAGATAAATATGAACTTTTTTTTTGGGTGAAGAACATGTAGTGATTTTGATGCTGCACTGTAAACTGCTTTGGACCCCTCTCAGATTTAGTTTACTGTATAGCTGCTGATCAACCAACCTGTATATTAGTATGTAGGAACCAATATATACAGCAGAAGTTAGTTCATGTAGACAGTTGTTTTGGTCCAATATCGGGAATCACAGATTGAGTTAATATCAATCTTCTGTGGTATATATAACAATAAACATAGTAGTATAGTTTATAAATACAGAAAATGGATACATCCTTGTCTTGTGCAAACATTGGTTGTACCGCTGGACTTTGATGTTACAAACATTGCAGATCCTGCAAGTTAGGTAGCGCCATGCCTGGTTCCATGCCCTCTCTCGTTATTAATACCCTCTTCCACACCTTGCCATAGAAGAAGAGATTTAAATTGTTTATATACCTCACTGCTTATTTCTCTATAATCTAAACTGGGTCCAT
The DNA here is from genome assembly GCA_022036555.1 of Microstegium vimineum. Classification (NCBI taxonomy): domain Eukaryota; kingdom Viridiplantae; phylum Streptophyta; class Magnoliopsida; order Poales; family Poaceae; genus Microstegium; species Microstegium vimineum. The sequence goes on along the minus strand of CM039121.1, from coordinate 39,612,431 downwards.
GCCCTCTCTCGTTATTAATATCCTCTTCCCACACCTTGCCATTTCCTCAAAGCTCAGGGAGAAGGGGATCACTGAGGACGTATCATAAATTTGTGCTCGTAAACATGGATAGGTTCTGGACTGTAAAAGTTCAAGGCTTGTCAATGCAAATCATGTTATAGGTGGTGTAAATAGTGGGACTTTATAAACCTGCTGCAGATAAATGCATATATAGAATTCTGTAACAAATGTTTATGTGGGGACTGGATTTTTTTTAACTTAAAAGTTCAGTCATACTATTACTGAATGGGCAAAGAAATTAGTGAATTAATCTTGCATTATGTGATACTTTCTGAGTATTCTATCAATGTAGACATTACCTTTTATATGAAGTAGAAAATAAGGATTAAATAGACATGCGCATCATGGTATTATTTTCAAAATTCAAATCAGATCACACAGTTGCACCTAGTGCTACAAAGATCAATAGAATGTATGGCTAAAATGTGCACGCATAGGTTCTACAAAGACCAGGTCTCTCTCTGAATTCTAGCACAGAACCTGTCCACAAGCTTGACCACCGATCAAGGGGGTGCTAAATAGTGAACCCCAACATACCATGTATCACCATCAAGTTTAGCTGGCTTGTTGACCAGTCATTCGTTCAACAACCTACATCAACATTTATCTGAAGGAAAAACATCTATAAATTAGGTGAGTTACCAGTTTGGCACTGAATAAAGCTTGCCTTTTAAGCAGAAATATGGTTCAAACTATGAGCATCATGTCCGGAACCCTTCAGTTTCTCACAGTCCTCTGCATCTCTATGGCTTTTCTGATGGTCATCAGCTCTGTCGCTTTTGCTGAGTGTGAGAGGCCTCTTGACCTCCCTTATGATTCCGAGATATACGTGTTTATGTTTGTGTTCTCATTTATACTTTGTTTTTTTGTCACTGTTGCAGACTGCGAGTCCCCAAACCCACCAAGACGTCTTTCTTTTGGACAATGGTGCCCTCCCTTGCGGAGATGATATCTTCTGTGAATGTGTGAGCGAGAGATGTGAACTCAGACAGTTAGCTGATGGAATGTGTGGGTGACACCCTAATTTCCCAGTTTGGGTCCTTTGTATGATTCAGATATCAATATGTATTCTGTTTTATGTACATTAGAATTAGAAGTACAGGTTTTTCTTCGAGGAATTTAAGAGTATTGTTCATTGTACACATGTTTCATTTGACGTGTATGTGGAGTGGCTGAGTGGCATGCTTTCATAAGCTGAGATATTTGATAAACTGACTTGGCCGATGTCATTTATGACGTCATGACCATTTTATGTTTGTAGAATTGACAATATTGCTCTTTGTTCCATTAATCAATTCCATATTTTTCTATAACTTCTCCCCACTTCTGTGTACACTTCTAAACTGAATAATGTATGTTATAAAAAAGTTGAATAATGTAATAATTGTTGATGTTTCTACTTGTTAAGGTTTTACAATAAGTGCATGAAATTTCTCCAACATCAAGCAAACGACAGTTTTGAACAAAATGCATATTTAGCTCCAGAATTTCAACTTAATATGTGCATAAAAAAATTTATTGGACCTCTATCATGTAGTATCAGATAATTGTATCTCTGCATGTTTTATTTTTCTTGCCAAAAAGTAAACAATGCATTTATCCAAGAAACCTATACTCCAAAATCAACCTATGAGGTCCTGAATGAATAAACCGATGAACAGAACAAGTCAAATCCTCCGGTTTGAAAAGTTGCATGGCTCATAATTTCTTCCCTTCTCTTAACTATAGCTATAAATAGCACCAAAGCTAGCAGCAGCTACACCAATTCAATTCAACAATGAAGCAAGGTCTTTGCTTGTGAGCAGAGGGAAGCACGCCCCAAACCATGACCCTGAGAACCGGAGCAGCTCGCTTCCTCACCCTTCTCTGCTTCTGGCTGGCTGCTTTGATGGCCATCGGTGCAGTCACCGTCGCCAGGGCCGATCCACGCTGTGAGAGCCTTCAAGAAGCGAGTAATTTTTCCGTTTAGTCTTTTGTTTCAAGTTTAGGACTGAATCTGTGTCTGCTATTGTAGATTGTGAATCACCAAATCCTCCAGGGTTAACAGAAAAAGGAACTTGTCCTCCACCACAAAGATAAGGAAAGACCATTAAAGGATTTATTTCTTCTCTCTACACGTGCGAGTGAAGCAGACAGAGGAACCAAACCAAGCCTATCCGTTATTTTGGTGTTTTCTTTTGTTTTATTTAATTAAATTACTAGTATTGTTCCTGTACGTTACAACAAGATCAAAAAATACTACTACTGTGTTGTACTATTACAAAAAAACTTGAAGTGTGATGTTTGTAACCTTGATTGGATTGTATTATTACCATAAGCCGGATGCCCCACAGGAGGTCCGACGAGGGGGTTTTTTACCCCTAGCCTGAAATTTGCTTCTACGCTGAGTCAAACTTAGGACCTGAGGGTGCCACTGAAATTCCCTAATCACTTGGACTGGAGTCCTTTGGCTGGATCAACTGATATTGGGTCTATAGTTCAAAAATTTAGGCTCAAATTCTTGGCTTCATGAATTAACAGGGAGAGCTCCTTAGACAAAGTCTCCATACAGTTGTCCACACTGGGAGGGATTCCTTTTAAAATCAACCTACTTCTTGCCATCCAAATTAAATTGCAACGTATGGGGATTATTGTATTCATGAAGAAAGGTAAGCCGAGTTCATCTTTGATGAGTATCAAAACCTCCACAATACTTTTCGTCAAAAAAAAAAACCCTCCACAATACTATGTTAATGTCACTATAGCTCTCCTCAGTCCACACCATCGAGTTTGTTCCCAAGCACAGATAAGTTTGTTCCCAAGCACCGATAGTTTCAGCGCAGTACCTAAACTTATATGTCTAGCGGCACTGCAACTCTCCTGTCTCTGATCGTGGAGGATTTAAAGGGTACTATAGTGATAATATGGTTCTATCTGCACGCTTTTATAGTTTTCTTGTCAAAATGTAAACAATGCATTTGTCCAAGAAGCCTAATAAACTACAAAATCCATATGGGCCCAACTTATGACTATGAGATCCTCCAGTTTGAAAAATTGCTAGGCGTGTATAGCACGGCGAGAAAAGGTTCCCATTCTTTACACCAGAAGTGGACCAGTCAACCAGGCCAGTACTGTAATAGCACTAGTACAGTACACCACAAAGGCACAAACCACTGCGCATACATTAGTTTGACCATGAGCAGTAAAAAGTAAACACTTTGCTTGAACTTGATCGTCATCATGTTTAAAAGACACTCTCGTTGGTTCATAATTTCTTCCCTTCTCTTATACTACTGGCTATAAATAGCACCAAAGCTGCACCTACACCACTGAAGCAACTAAGCAAAGGTCTCTGTTTGTGAGCAAGAGGGAAGCACGTCCCAAACCATGACACCGAGGACCAGAGCAGCTCAATTTCTCACCCTTCTCTGTTTCTGGCTGGCTGCTTTGATGGCCATCGGCGCAGTCACCGTCGCCGGAGACGATTCTGCCTGTGAGAGCCTCACAGTTCCCAACGCTTGCAACTAGCATATGCAGCTTTTTCCGTTTTTTACTTCTTTTGTTTCAGTTTTATGATGATTGAAATTTTTTCCTGCTTTTGCAGATTGTGAATCACCGAACCATCCGAAGAGACCACCAGCAACAGGAGGTAGTTGTCCTCCCCGCAAACATAAGGAAAGGGTGTGAGCCTGTGAGAGAGTGCGACATAGGAACTAGACCAACTTGGATCTTGTTTGGATGTTCATGTATCCATCTTAATCTATATACACATGAATGAAAGTGGATACATAGGTATCAAAATAAAGCCTTAGTCATTATAATTACATCTTGTTTTAGTGTCTGTTTCGTTAATAAATGATTGTCCAACATGTGTTTTAGTTCTGCTCTTTTCCATGTTCCTGAGCAAAGGTGATTTTGAGTCTTGAGTCTGAGGATAAGGCCACGGTTCTTCGTGTCTATTATATGAAAATACATCTTCTGCTTATATTTTCTACTATTTTTTTGAAACGGAAGATTTTATTGCATTTCAGTGATAATACATCAAGTACACGACTTTAAAACAAAAAGCTTCCAACGTCTAAAAAAGCACACAACTAAATGTATTTTATACTATATCAATAGAAACACCGGTTAATAAAAAAAGTGCATGAGTTTTGCTTTTCAAAACCTTGCCCTTGTTTAGATCCCTTCTAAATTCCAAAACTTTACAAAATTCCCCATCAAATCGAATCTTTGAACGCATGCATGGAATATTAAATGTAGGTAAAAAAATAGCACTAATTGTATAGTTTATCTGTAATTTTCGAGACAAAATTTTCAAACCTAATTACTCTATAATTAAATAATAATTATCAAATACAAACGAAACGCTACAGTACTTTACATCCCTAAAGTTGCTTCTGTGAGTGATGACTCGGTGCTATAGTGCCGTGGTTGGGCAGCAGAGAAAACGGGGATAGACACGGTGGAGAAGATGAACACGAGTGCTGCAGTGCTGCTTGGAGGACCAACAAATAAAGTCGGTGATAGACATTCTGTGTTACTGATCGATTATTGTAAAGCGTTCTCTGCTTTCTGAGGACTGAAAAAATAGCACGCCTAAGTGAAATGAAACTAGACACATCAGCAGTTGAACTAGTCTTTGGTGTATTTTTCAATGTAGGCAGTGTTATATATGCTCTCAGACTCTGACGACTTACATCTATATATACTGGCTCTTGATAATTTTACACCGGCCATACCTTCCTAGTTCCTCAAACAGTCTACTACTAACACACAAGTATTTATGGTGCGTAATCACCATGACCATCAGCTCTTGCCCAGCTTGCCAATAAAACAGAACTCAACAATATAAGGTCTACAAATTACCCCACTAGTTGAAGAAAAAGTGGGAAACAAATTATCCACTGGTCATTCCAAACAAAATTGATGTTGAAAAACAAGCTCAAAACAGCCATGCACCAGAACACAATTTGCAATGACATGGAAGAATTCAATTGATGTTGAAAAATTAAAATTTCAACTCAAACTTTGAACTATTGATTTGAACACTTCTTAACAGACATTGAACTTCCCACAACAAACTATCGATGAACTTCTCAGCATAAGGAGCACATTTTTAGATAATGTGAAAAAGTTCTAGCTTCAAACATTTGTTCCGAAGAAACACAAGAGTGCAAGTATTGTAAAAATGCACCTATTACTATCAATGAGTAGTTTTATAGTGTTGTTTCCAAATTTCAAGTGACTAAAATTTAGCCATGTCACATCGGATATTTGATACTAATTAGGAGTATGAAATATATACTAATTACAAAACTAATTGCATAAGTCGTGACTAATTCGCAAGATGAATCTATTAAGTCAAATTAGTCCATGACTAGCGAATGTGATGCTACAGTAAACATATGCTAATCATGGATTAATTAGGCTTGATAGATTCATCGCGTGAATTAGTCACGGCTTATGTAATTAGTTTTTATAATTAGTTCATGTTTAGTCCTCCTAATTAGCATCCAAACATTTGATGTGATCCGGACTAAACTTTAGTCAAGGATCCAAACACTCCCATGAAATGAAAAGAAACTTGAATGAAATCCTACTCTCAATACAAAATTTCATTCTGTAGTTTATAGGCATTTAATTTCATAACTTATTTTGTAGTCGTGACAAGAGAGTTCTATCATTTCTTCTCTCTTCTTAAATACACTACCATGTCATAAAAAGTGTCTATGTGACATTTAGTGCAAATGAAACTTACATAAAACTACCAAAAGTTGGTATAATAATCTTGGTAACAATGGCAAAAACTTACCATATAGACAATTTTTAACACACTCATATTTTGAAAACAATGCAGAAAAGTTTTATCTCTATGAAACTCTCTCTACTCTTATAAAACTTTTAGCTTCTTTTTTTCATCAATACCGTGTCACATCAACCTTTGTAATGTCCATAAAACTCATAAAATCTTTATTGAGATTGGCACAAGGCTAGTCTATGTGATGAGTTTCATGGCATTATTACAATACTGTCACATCAACTTTTATGTTGATAACTATGATAATAGATTGTCGTATCTAGATGAAACTCTATCTATCTAACTATCTCTCTTTATAATTAACATGAAAAGTCATCAAATGTATTAACGTGTTCTACAGTATTAAATGCAATAAACCTAAGCTCAGCACATTTTCCAACAAACGTGTAGCCACATGTTTTTTTTTTTTTTGACAAGGTGGTCGTGCTAGGGCCACTACTTTATGTTGCGTTTAGAATGGGAAATAGTCCCGTATACTCTGTGGCGACATCCCATTATTCCAATGGTTGTGGAACTTTTTTCTCTCTTCATAGATATTTTTTTTATCTCCGCCATAGAACAATTTCTGTTTCAATGGAGCAAATTGTTTTCTCTGATGAAATGACAGAGGAAAAAATATTTCACAGAGAAAAAAAACTTGTGATATACTTATATCATAAAAAATTTTGTAGAACAAAAAATTTAGTTGGAAAGAAAAATGTTTCAGAGGGAAAAAAAATGTTCGGCACACAAGTTTTTTTTTTTTTTACTTTTCAGTCGCATATACGACATGCTGTGCTTTTCAATGACGCTCGGAAGCAGGTTAGACAACGTTGGCGACGATGGATATTGATTGATGAGGACAAAACAAAAAGACCGTAGCGTCGAAAACGGGAGAAGCTAAGTCTACAATAGAATTTCCTTCCATCTTCACAAATCACAACAAGTCAATAACAGAGCCAGTCGAACGTCACCAAAACTACCAAAACAGGTACTGCATCACATTGACGAGAAGAATGGCAAAGAGCTCGGAAGACCGGATCAGATGACTTGCTTGGCCTGGATTACGAATCATCGCGGGTAGATGCATGATCCACTAAGTACAAAACGATACTATCTAAGCGGTTCAAAACGTATTTGTAGAGACGTTTTTTCGAACCATCTGCGTTTGGGACCAGTAGAAATGAGACATTTCTTGAGCGGTTTTATTAAGGAATTGCCTTAAAAAATAGTTGTCTAAAAATTACATTTTTAAAATAGAAAAAAAATTAAATTTTAGGATAGGCCACTGGTAATCCGTCCATCAAAAGTCACGGATTTAAATACACAAACTATGTTCTTGTGGTGATTTGATCCTGCAACCTCAACCTCACGCATACTATCCTCTACCACTCCAACCATAAGTCAATTATGTCTAGATTTCGTTTTAGTTCACCCCATTTTATACTAAATCGAGTGTAAATTGATTGTTTGAACCACTAAACGAATTCAAATGAAAAAGTTGTAAACTACGAAGTTTCATAACTTTTCGAGATCTACAACTTTTATTTAGGAAGTTTTTCCATTCAAGGTCGTTTACAAAAAATTAAATTTCAAATTTAACAAATTCGAACGTAATTTTCGATGACAAGATGATTTCAAATGAAAAGGTCATAAACTATAAAGTTTCATAACTTTTCGAGATCTACACCTTTTATTTATGAAGTTTTTCCATCCGAGATTGTTTAAAAAAAATCAGTGTCCAGGTATTTCTAGTGGTGGATTTCTTAAAGAATCGTTAGGCGGATTTCTTAAGAAACCAGCCGTATAAATCGATTTACAGTGGCGGTTCGTAAGAGCATCTCCAACAACTTGGAAAAAACACCTTTGTATTTTTATAAGTTTAGCAAAATCACAAATTTCCTTCTCCAACAACTCCTTAAACCAGCTTTATATTTATCCAAAGTTGTTATCCAAGGGTGTCTGTCGGTGTCTAAAATGGCGGCGTCTAGACAGCCAACGACTAAATTTCTAAGCGTGTCGGAGATCGGATGGTTACGCTCGGAGAACACACGGTTTATACTGGTTCAGGCACGAACGCCCTACGTCCAGTTTGCGGCGAAGTCGTGTTACCGAGCGTGGAGAGCTCGTGGTGGGGAGCTACAAGCAATGGTGAGAGAGGGAAGCGGGTTCCCAGATCTCGTGCGTATGAGGTTCTTGGTTCTGGTGAGAGCTCGCGTGAATGCAAGCATATGTGTGTGTGAGGAAGTTGAAAGAGTTCAGAGAGCGAGATTGGAGGTCCATTCTCCCCTTTATACGTAGGGAGAGATGAAAGAGTACAGTAGAGGAAGAGAGGGATAATGTGGGCCCGGCTTGGGCTGTCGTCTGGAGAGTGCTTCGGCTTCTGTCCGTCTTCCTTCCCAGGGAAGATTGCGCCAGTAGACATGTGTCTGGGTTCTGTTCGTCCTTGATGGAGCTGTAGCCATGCGCCTTGTGATCGGGAACACTGCTGCTCCCTGACTTGGGCATGGGCGGGGGTTGGCCGCACAGGGCCAGGCACCCCCGAGTTCCGTCGTACAGGGCTGATGACACCCTAATCCCTGTTCAAGTGTCCATCGGAGGTATGACGCAGTTATGGTGCGCGTAAGTCGCCGGTTAGGCCGCATAGGACCTTGTACCGTAGGGAGGTTACAGGGGCAGGCATGGCGGTTCATGCCTTAAAGCTCCATCCCAAAGCACGAAGGGCACTGTGAACCTTTTGACTATAAGCCGAGGCGCCACGGGCTGGTTGTGGTGGCGGTGCTCCGAGGGTAGGTGGCGTCACGGATGACGCCATCCTGGCTCGGACGAGGCGGGAGAGGCTCCGAGGGTGGACGGCGTCACAGATGATGTCACCCTCGCTCGGACGAGGCGGAAAAGCCCCCGAGGGTAGACGCCGTTTTGGTTGGTTGGAGGCGAGAAGCCCCCGAGGGTGATGACGTCACCCTGGATCGGACGGAGCGGAGAGCCCCCGAGGGTGATTTTGTTTTTGCGAAGTACGGTATTTAGGGTACCCCATTCTCAGGTATCCGACAGTGCCGCGTGCGGAAGAATATGCGCGCGGCTGTCTTTTTTTTCCCTCGCGTCGTCGCCTCCAGCAGCCGGCGCACCTCCGCTGCGTCGCCGTTCCTCGCGGCGGCCGCCAGCCGCTCGCCGAGCCTCGTGCACCCCAGTGCGTTGACCATTCGTGTACGCGCGTCGTCGTTCTAGCGCGCCGCCGCCGGCCGGCCGGCCGCCCGTGAGCCGTCAGCTACTTCTTTGATCGATCTTCTACCTGCTGGTAGCTAGTTCTTAAAATTGACTTTGAAAAGGCCTATGATAAAGTTAATTTGGATTTTTTACATTTATGTTTAAGAATGAAGGGCTTTGACCCGATCTGGTGTAATTGGATTACGAAAGTAGTCCAAGGTGGAAATATTTCTATTAAAATGAATGATGATTTGGGCCCTAATTTCCAGACCAAGAAAGGACTTAGACTGGGTGATCCTTTATCTCCTATTCTTTTTAATATTGTAGTGGATATGTTAGCAATCATTCTAAATAGGGCCAAACAGGACAATTTAATAAGGGGAGTAATTCCACACTTACTAGAGGAGGGATTGTCTATCCTACAATATGCAGATGACACAGTTATAGTTTTGGATCATGATTTAGAATTATCAAAGAACATGGAATTGTTGCTTTGTGTTTTTGAACAATTATCTGGTCTAAAAATTAACTTCCATAAAAGTGAAATCTTCTGTTTCGGTCAAGCAAAGGATTGTGAGATACAATATTCGCAGCTCTTTGGTTGCAAAATTGGTGCTTTCCCCTTTAAATATCTAGGTATCCCAATGCATTATAGAAAACTTTCCAATAAAGATTGGAAGCAGATCGAGGAGAGATTTGAGAAAAAATTAAGCAACTGGAAAGGAAAACTTCTCTCATCAGGAGGGAGACTTGTGCTGATTAATTCAGTCCTATCCAGTTTGCCTATGTTTATGATGTCCTTTTTTGAAATACCAAGAGGGGTTCTCAAAAAGTTAGATTTTTACAGATCTAGATTCTTCTGGCAGTATGAAGATCACAAAAAAAAATATATAGATTAATTAAGTGGCACATTTTATGTCAGCCAAAAGAACAAGGTGGAATGGGTGTGCTAAATCTAGACTTACAGAATAAATGTCTTTTGAGTAAATGGCTTTTTAAGCTATGCAATGAGAATGGAATGTGGCAAGAATTGATTAGAAACAAGTATCTAAAAAATAAACCGTTGACCCAAATCGAGAAGAAAGCTAGAGATTCCTATTTTTGGAGTAGTCTTATGGGTGTCAAGAATCAATTCCTTAGATTAGGTCGCTATAAATTAAATAGCGGTACCCAAATCAGTTTCTGGGAGGATATTTGGTTAGACAACTAACCTTTTAAAAATCAATACCCAGATCTTTATAGTATTGTACGTAGAAAGCATGCAACGGTCGCCGAGGTTTTGCAATCTACTCCCCGAAATGTTTCTTTTAGAAGAGCTTTAATAGGGAATAAATTGTCTCAATGGCATGAGCTAGTTGCACGTTTTTTACACATTAACCTGGGTGAGGAATCAGACAAATTTGTCTGGCAGCTCCATAAGTATGGGTTCTTTTTAGTTTGGTCAATGTACAATCATCTTGTCAATAATGGGGTTAAAGTTACACCAGAGATTTGACGAATGAAACTCCCTTTGAAAATCAAGATTTTTTTGTGGTTCCTAAAAAAAGGGGTTATACTCACAAAGGATAATTTGGCCAAAATAAATTGGAATGGTAGTAAGGTTTGCAGCTTTTACAGCAGCATAGAAACCATAAATCATTTATTCTTTGATTGTATTGTTGCCAAGTCTCTATGGCGTATGGTTTACTGGGCTTTTGGTTTGAGACCGCCTAGGGACATAGCACATATGTTTGGAGGGTGGTATAAATCGGTCCAACAAAAACCAAATCTCTTATTATTGACAGGTGCAACAACAATTTGTTGGGTTATCTGGCTCATAAGGAATGATATGGTGTTTAATAAATGTCAACCAAAAACTTTTTTGTAGGTACTCTTCAGGGTGACTTACTGGCTCCGGTTTTGGGCTCCATTGCAACGGTTGGATGAACATAGAGTGCTTATCCAAGATGCATGCAAAAACTTAGAGTCTATTGCTATGTTTATTTTTGCTTCAAATGGCTGGAACTTTAGTTATCGCCTTGAGATTTAATTTGTACCTTGTGAATTTCGTTTGGAGTGAGTTTGTAATAAGCTTGGATGCTTCTTTCTTGTGAGAAGCTGAAGCCGGAACTTTTAGTTCTGTTATCTAAAAAAAGCTCGAGTAGTTGCAAGTAGATAGCTGGAGGAGTAGCTTGCAAGCGGATGCGTGGCCGGCGGCGCTCGATCGGTCACGCTAGCTGATGCTATAGCCTCCCTGCCCCGGCCAGCAGGTGTGGTTTATACGAATACGACACTGCTAACTCTCCGGCTGCCGATGAGACGAGAGAGAGACCAATGGCTGATGAGAGATTTTCCCCTCCGTCACCTCTCCGGCGGCGCCCCTGGCCTCGCGTAGCCTCTCCTGCGGCCGGCACCGCCTCGCATCTCCAGGGGAGCGCACGCGGCCTCGCCGACCGCCTCTGCCGCGCACCGAGCGCAGGGGAGCCTCCACGGCGAGGTGACGGCAGAGGCGCAGCCGTGCGCCGTCACGAGCTGAGGCAGCCGCGCGCCGTCGCGAAGAGCAGCAGCCGTGCGCCGTGCGCCGTGCGCCGTCGTGAGGCAGAGGCCGTCCCGCCGTGCGCCGTCCGGCAAATCTCATGGCCGCCAAATCTCCTCCCGGCAGCCTGGCTCGGTGGGTCTATTTTTTTTTAAGTTTACCAAGTTGGAATAGCGAATTGTTGGAGATAGAGCTTTTTTTTTCATTTGCTAAAAAAAATAGCAACTTGTCAAACCATAAAATTTCACAAGTTAATTTTACCAAGTTGTTGAAGATGCTTTAACTGTTTTATTTCTACTAACGCATGATAAGTAAAACCGTCTGTAATATTTTTTTTGGGCGCCAGCTATGACCTTTTTTTCTACTAGTGATCAATGACGATTTAACAGCGTGCAACTATCTTCACCGATCGAGAAGGACAAAAACAAGTCCACAACATTGACCATGGAATGGAAGCACGTCGTCGATGGGTCTCGACGATGACCGCTTTGCTGCTAGAAAAAATAAAATTGATATGACTAATCAGGTCTGTTACGCGTCGTCTTCATCCGACAAATGAATCTTGTGAATTGAACACGAAACTTTCAACACAAACTTATGTCAGCATCGACAAAACTCCCACCATCGATCAAAATTAACAGTCTTGTTGACTCTTTCTTTCTACTCCATGGGCCATTGGCGATGCGCTCCAGCTCGACCCTGCTCGCCACCACCATGACAGGTGCCCGGCGTGTACTTCTGGACTGGACTATAGGTCGTTCCCGGAGGCAGCGCTGTTGACGTGGAGCAGGCGCTGGACCACGTACAGGGCGCTGGCCATGGAAGGTGAGAGAGGAGAAGAGAGCGTCTCTTTTCAAGAGAAAAATAAACGGAGAGGGTTAAATGAAAAATATATGCCACTCTAACGTGTCACGTCAGCAACCCACATGGCTGCCATAGGCTTATGGGATATCACTCAACAAATTTAGGAATCCAGAAATACATTTTTAAAATTTATGGGCTCATGTGACAGCCGAGTGCCCTTGATGCATTTAATTTAACTCTATTTTTAACTACTTCTAAAAATTGATTTTTAGAGGAATACAGATTTACATCCACCCCTAGAATCAATTTGTATGGGTGGGAGGATTTGCATCCACCGCTAGAAACTAACTAAAAACAATTGTTTGACTAATTTGCACAACTACAAAATTGACCTTTACTGTCGGTTCATCACTATTGGTTTTGGTTCATCACTATCGGCTTCTTAATAAACCGACAATGATAGTGTTTGTCAGCCTATCACTACCAGTTTGTACCTACAACCGGCAATGATAGGCCCAACTGCAATGATATTTGGATCATCACTGGCGATTTGTATCATTGTCGATTTTAGCCTTGAATCGACAATGATACTAGGTCATCATTGTCGTTTAGTTAAAAACCGAGAGCAAAGTATCACTGACAGTTCGCTGCTTGAACCGACAATGATATATTGTGTGAAAAACTTCATAACTTTCGGATCATATGATGTGTAATGAAGACGAATTTTATACCAAAGTTGTAGTACTTGACGAGATCTATGACTTTGTAGTTCCAAACTATTTTTTTTATTTTTGAAATCATTTCCATGTCCAAATATGCATCACAAGATTTTAAAGATTTAATATTAAAGGAGTCCATATGCTCTATAGTCGCAAGTGAGTGTGTAGTGGTTGTTAAGGATTTCAGAAAGAGAAGCAACTAAAACAAAGTTGTAGATTTTGAGAAATTATGTAAACTTTATGGTTTACAACTTTTTTTATTTAAAGTAGTTTTGATGTCAAAATATTTGATTCACAAGATTTTATACAAGTTAATACCAAAGGAATGTATATGCTCTATATTCATAAGTGAGTGTGTAGTGGTAGTTAAAGACCTCGGATAGAGAAACAACCTAAATAAAAGTTGTTGATCTTGAAAGTTATGCAATTTTGTAGTTAACAAAATTTCCATCTAAAAACCATCTATCCAATGAAAAATATGTTTTATTTATCAAATTTAAAATTCAAAATTTTCAATCAACCTTTGGATCGAGAAATGATCAAAATAAAAGTTGTAGATCTCGAAAACTTGTGCAACTTTAAAGTTGACAACTTTTTTCATTTGAATTCATCTATCCAAAGAAGATTAGGTATGAATTTTGTCATAGTTGAAGTTCAATTTTTTAAATAACCTCGGATAGAGAAACGACCATAACCAAAATTGTAGATCTCGAAAAATTACAAAACTTCAACCTTTTCATTTTAATTTATTTAGGATCCTATATAATCATTTCAAAAGCAGATGAATGTGAAATGGGGAAAACCAATATCCAAATGGAAGTGTATTACAGGTGGAGGACATAGGATGAATGGGCGAAACTGGAGCTCGTGGGCTCGAGGGCTGCCCGCTGCGGAGCGTAGAGCGGCGATCTTTATGTGAAATATCAAATCAATGGACTTATGAAAAAATATATGTGGCTGTTCAGTGGGTTCTCTCATAGTATTAAAAATGCTATTTTTTGGCCTTACTTCATTCCATTTTTTGGTTCCTGGAACCCCATCAACGCTGGTTCTAGCACCCTCATCACTAGTTGTGCCGGTCTAAAATCCAGTAGTTATGCAGACTTTTGAACCGGCAATGATTCTGTTACTAGTGTTGATCGCCGTCAAGTTTAAAACTCTCGTTTTGGTTCAAAACTTCTCTTCTCTTATAGCTATATATAGCGCCAAAGCTGCAACTACATCAGTAGAACACTGAACCAAGGTCTCTATAGTTGTGTGCATAGAGGGAAGCACGACCCAAGCCATGACGCTTAGAACCGGAGCAGCTCGCTTTCTCACCCTTGTCTGCTTCTGGTTGGCTGATTTGATGGCCATCGGCGCAGTCACCGTCACCGGAGCCGATTCCAACTGTGAGAGCTCGATCAGACATCCCAATGTTTTCATGAAGCATGCAATTTTTTCGTTTTCTCCATTCTTTCAGTTTTGGACAATGCTAAGGTATATCCTTTACTTGCTAGGAGGTAATATCTCAAATAAATCTGAGCCATTAATTTTTAAGAATTTCTAACTAATTAATTAATCTAGGAAAAGAAAAAATAACCTCAAATTCCTCTCGTCACTGGAGATTACAGGTGGGCATGCATCCCTTTCCTTGTTCATTTGCATGGCTATATCCTTCCTTCTGTGATGGTTACCGCATACTTTCTTTTGCATGGTATTTTTCCTTAAAAGTGGTATACTTTTTTTATTTTACAAACAAAATATACGTCACATATATACAAAGTATCAACATCTAGCACATTAATCGAGCTGAACTTTAACGATTTATAATATATTACACGTCAACACGTTACATAATCAAGTGTGTACATTATACTAATTTAATTAAAACTATATTACACAATTGAGTTACCTATAAAACATGTAACTATTATTATAAAGTTTTGTAGACGCACAAAAAAATCATGTACGCATGTATGTCGGACACTTATACACACACATTTGGCTGTGTGCCTGAATTACAAAGTGCATCAATAAATAGTTAGTTTACTCTAATTAAGTTGTATTATATCTAAAGTTGCAAAAATAAAAAGATTCATTGTATCTAAAAGATCATGTATGCATCAATTAGATTTAAAAGAAAATCTTTATATATAAAACTTTCCTCATTTTATTTATTACCTCTTAGGAAGTAATAGATGATTTCAACCATCCGATCTACTTAAATGAACGGCTCATAGTTATTTGGGAGTACCACAGCAATGCCCTTCAGTTTTACGACTGACTTTGTTTTCTAATATATTGCAGATTGTGAATCACCAAACCCTCCGACGAGACCACCGGAAGGAGGTTGTACTCCCCCACAAAGATAAGGAAAGGGTGTGACTGAGGGAGATAGAGGAACCGAACAAACTTATTAGTTGTTACAGTTATCCCGTTTTGATGTTTGTTTCTTTTTCTCTAATTAATAAATGCTCGTCCAACATGTGTTTCAGTTTTTGGCTGGTTTTCAAGTCTCAAAACAAAGGGTGATTTCTTAAAAAAAAGATATAAGAACACATGTTCTGGCCATAAGAAAAAGAGAATTGATCTAGTTTATAAAAGAAACCGATCCCAAAAACCATACAAACACTGCTTATACCAGCTACACAAATTGTATCACTAGCTACTTACAACTACGAGCTCAAGTCCAGAAGCGGCTAGAGAAAACGAGTTCTATAAAGTTCTCATCGACACCCCCCAAACCACATATGTCTTTAAGCCATCGTTGCCAAACACGTGAACTTGACGGCAGCTCCGAGTTCCCAAAGATGTAAAATGATTACATGTGTTGAGGTACATTAGAGTGAAAATTAGTTTTAGTTTCACTCTAATTCACTTCAACATATGTGTATTGAGATGGATACATGTACATCAAACAGAGCTTAAAAGAGGGGCTGCATATATGCCTTCAAGGCTTCAACCGAAAGGAACATATATACAGAGAATGACAAAGTGGTAGTAACATAACGAGAAAGGCACTACAGTTAGCTCAGCTCGCAGCTGTCTTACCCTACAAAATTTGCTTCAAAGGCCTTAATTAAGAATACGACCCTATCCTAGTGATGGACATCTGCCGAGGCACAGAGCCAAAAAACAAGGACGGAGACGATGGCACTGAAGAACGCTGCACACAAGGAGAGCGTAGCAGAGGCGCCGTGCCAATAGCTGCATGGCACTGAGTGCATCGACGCCTGTGACCAGCACACCCTGGTGTCTACCTGAATGAACACCAGCACCCCCCCGGCGCTCCACCCGGCTGCTAACAGCAGCGACATCACCGCCTGTGTATTAGAAACATAAAATTTTTATAAAACCAATGAAGACGCAGATCCGTGATATATATACTGTATGCTTGTATGCACCTACCCACTCGGCGATGACCAGCGCGGAGAGTAGCAGGTGCGGTGGCAGAGGATCCTGGAAGAAAAGCTGAGCTGCGTCGTAAATCAGCCTGGGCACATTCCAGACGAACTGTACCATCAACACCACCTTCAGAAACCTGAAGGTACAGGCACAAGCAAAAGCCACCATTGTTATATTTTTAACTGGACAAGACAAATCAATAAAGTCATCTACTATATACAGGTTGTATACTTACACCAATGACACAAAGTTCAGATCCGGTGCTCGGACCGCGCAGGCTAACGCGGCTGCTGATAGACCGATAACAGCAGTCCGGCAGATGGCCGTGGCAACTGTCAAAACCACCATCGTTACCTCCCAAGGGAGCAGAGGTGGAGCCTGGACCAAAATATAGAGGTAGCCAATTTGTCAATTAAACCCATATAAGTACATAGGTAATGGAGAGAATAGTCTTAGTACTTATAATAATAACTAGGCCACAGTAAACAAACAAATTAACATTCTTAGATTAATATATCATATATGCATAAATTAACCTTGCCCGAGTTCTTCTCTCCTTCCCTTTCCGAGTACACACCGCAGAGTACAGAATAGGCCACCCATTCCGGGCCGTAGCAGCGTGTGTTGGGTCGGCTGAGTCGTAGGCTCGTAGCGCGAAGCCCATTAGTCACCGAAGACCCTTCGGAGCTTGTCAGCAATTCATCAGGTTGCATTATACGTAAAAAAAAGTTTCAGGCCATTTTATTGGGCTTGGGAAATTCACCGATTAGGCCCATTAGGCTCAGTGCTCGACAAGACGACGGAGACGCGTAATTTACGTAAACAAAAGTTTCAGGCCATTTTATTGGGCTTGGGCTTGTTTAGTTCTATCTCATGTTGAAACACTGAGTATGTTGGGCACTTTTCAATCAAACTAAAAAAATATACCGATCCATATTTGGTTTTGTGTTTGGCAGTGATTCTCCGAGAAACCGAAATGATTCCAGCAGCCAAACGCACACTCAATCACGATGGAAGATTGAACCAAATCTACTGCATGCGATTTACTCAGACACCAGAGAAACAAAACCCCATATGCGTGTTGGCCACACATCCGTTACGGGTGGCACGTCGTCACCATTACTTATACGGTTATACCACCACTAGCAAAACGGGGCGCGCTCCGTTGCGTCAGTTGTTGCTAAGCATTTGTTGCAAACGGTAAAGAAAGTTAGTTTTTTTATATACTGAAACAATATATGTACAATAGTATGGATAAATAGTCAAACTTGTTGTTATGATATAATAGCAGCCCAATATAAAGATGCACGAGTCTGATAGAAATATTATAAACTCTTTATTGTCATGATTGATATGAATCACCATACTACACACACTTTATAGCGTGTGATCGCTGCTTGTATAAAATAAAAGATAAAAAAGTTAAATGAAAAAAAGAGAATAAAAAAGGTTAAATAAATTTTAAAAAAATAATAAAAGATTTTGAGAAGTAAAAACTAAAAAAGATAAAAAATATATCTCTAACAGTTTAATATAAAGCTATATTAGCTTGATAGAAAGACTATATATTCTTTATTGGTATAATTGATATAGACTACCACACTGTATGCACTTCGATACGTAGGATCGTACATGTATAAAACAAAAGATTAAAAATAGAAATACTACAGACTCTTTATCGCTTGCTTCCATTGATCACACTATATGCACTCCGTTGAATAGGGTCATGTACGAAACAAAAAATAAAATAATTAAGATAAAATAAATTAAAATTAAATAAAATTAAAAATAAAAATAAAAGGAAATAAAAAATATAAATATGAAACTTAAAAATTATAATTTAAAACTAAAAAAAATAAAAAAAACTAAAAAAAATAAATAAAAAATAAAAAAAGTCACATCGATGAACAATGTCTGATGGCGTGGCCTGAGAGGCCTCCAATTTATGCGCGCATGAGGGATATCTTATGCCAGAATATTCCGAATATTCACAAGTGGCGCTAGCGCCGCCATGACCGGCCAAAAGGTCACCACATGTTCACACCTTACAACTCTTGCTTTCTTTCACCATTCAACATCCATTTCAATAGTACCATTATTACGATTCCAACCGATTCCTGTTTGCCTCATCTTAGGCTTTTTCCAGGCCTTAAAATCTTCCTTTAATTTATGCCACTTGTTCTTGCACCTTGGTCAATTCAATTCCCGTCCTATCTTTGAATCCTTTTTCAACCGCAGCATAACCAACTGAATTCAAGAATGTATTTAGCCGATTTCCTTTCTCAACTTGTTTGGCCATCAAACCACAAAGGATTTGAGTGTTCTCTATGTTCTAATCAATTTCCGGCATCTGTACAAACGCAATACAAGCATTCAGGACATGCAGAGTTGGCTAACATGACTACATAATACTATTTTATTACCAAAATTTGACTGGTACAGAGAAACTATAGGTCAAACAACATACAAGCGATACAGAGAATATATACCAAATCTACAACTTTTTTCATTTCCATTCTTCTGAATTCACTCCATTAACCAAGAATCACAGCATATGAGCATGTAGGAAATAGGAATACCTTCACGGCTAGCAGATCTGGTTAGGTCAAACACAAGCAGGGTTGGGGAAGGTTGCTGTTGGGGGAAGGTCGCCGTTTGTCGTCGTCGGGAGGTCGCCGTCTGTCGTCGCCGGGAAGCCGCCGTCCGTCATTGCCGGGAAGCCGTCGTCCGTCGTCACCGGGCCACGTTAGGGTTGGGACGTAGGGGAGTGGCGGCGTGGGGAAAGGGGGCGCTGGGGCAGTGGAGAGCAGGGCGGCGGGGCGACAGTGGCGAGCAGGTGGCAGGGCGACGGGCGGTAGGGCGAGCAGGTGGCGGGGCGAGCACCTGCGGGGCGAGCGGGAAGGGGGGGGGGGGGGGGGGGGAGAGGTGTGTGCGCTCCCGAGCAGGAGCAGACGCGGGTCACACGCGTGGATAGGAGGAAAAATAACAATTCATGGGTTGGACTATGTAATCGATGACAAAGGTGGGTAATTTCGCTGGAACTCCATGTCTAGGTCTATCTCAGAGCAGTCTAGAGCTGAACTAGAGCTCCAATAACTCTATGGAGTTTGGCTGCTCCAAGATTTTTTTGGAGTTGGGGTGTTTGGCTAGCTAGAGCCAGCTCTAGCTTGGAGTTTGGCTCTGGAGCCATGCCAAACAGGCCCAGTGGGCAACTGGGTCGTGCGTTGTGTTGGAACTTCGCAGAAAAGTAATTTACCATCAACCATATTAATACACTGCGAAGTAACATCAACCATATTAATAATTTACTGAAAAGAGATAATTAATCAAAACAACCATTTTATTCACCTCTATTGTGCCTTTCTCTTTATGTCCCTAAATCAAACTCTTTGTAGATGCCAAATTGTCGAACTACCATCTTAAACTTCTTCATTGTTGGGTAGATTGTATCAATATCCATTGGTGGGTTGTTCTTATCATATAGAATCACCTCTCACTTGGTATGACATCACTAGTAGGAATGGTAGCAACATCATTATCATGACCCTATTCATCTATTCAACGATCAAAGATCTCTTGTTGATGGTAGTTAATGATCATCATAAACCATCAATATAACCTATATGAATGCATAGATATGATCACTAACATAGGTTTAGGGGTTTAAACTAATCAATTTCACGAGTTTTGATGAATCTGTGTTTTTCTAGGGATTTAATCAGATTCCAAGCAAAGAGGACCTATTTGCTAATCCGTCGGAGCAAATTTTAGCCATATGTGACAAAACTGACTTTGAAGAGCCCTAACCCAGGCATAATCTTTGTGATTTCACCTGATTGGTCAAGGAGGGAGGCCATGCGAGCTCACCCTGGGTGTGGGCCCACCTAGAGGCCTCCCCTTTGCATGTCAATTTCTCACCGCCTCCAAAGTTGAATCTATGTTATTTCTCAAGGTCGGTTTGGTCAAGGGACGAGGTGATTTATGATCATGATTTGTAAGGATATAGGACTCCTAGAAAACCCCTATAAAAGGAGCCTTATACCTTCTCCTGGAGCATAACCTAATTAGGAGAGAAGACCTCCATCATCGAGAAGAGACACCTCAGAGCTCTAGAATTTTTTAGGGCATAGTTAGCTAAGTTAGATCTAGAGAGATTCAAGCCTCCTACTTGGATTATCGATTCTAATAAGAGCTTGGCTTGGTAAAGCTCACACATCCTCTATTTGCTACATTTGCTATGACAATGTTCTTCATATTATTCATGTTCTTAGTTTATCTTGAGTATATATTTAGTAGAATTGATATTAATATTTATACTTAAAATTGCAAAGCATTCATTCCCGTTGACGAATGGCGTGAGTGGTCGACATTGTGTAAGCGTGGTGCTTATATGTTGTTTACCTGTAGATGCACCCTACAATTTGGATCATGTGGTAGATCGCGAGGGTGACAACCTCGTTGCGTCCTTGGTAGTCTACCTCATGTTTGTAGGACAAATAGGACGTGGTTGCTATGAAAATAAAGTTAAACCAATGTATCTTGGTTGGCTTGAAAGTGTCAATTGAATCGTTTTTGTGATGCTATATATATAAGAGTTAAGCTTGTATATGAATAATAAAAAATAATTTGAGTGCTATATGTTTATGTGAAAACTATAGTAAATCTATTGTTTTTTCTAAACTATATATAAAGATCTAATGGAATATATAATATAAAGCTCTACTCCCAACCGCCGCTTGGTCTCCCACCCCTTCCCAATTGCCGCTCCGACTTGTGACCCTTCCTCTTCCTCGCCGCAGCGTCTCGCGAAGCAGCGGGGGCACGTGCCCCTTCCTCTTCCCGTCGCAGGCACATAGGCCACCTCGGCACGACGTGCCGCCATCGGGCCGTGCCTGCACGGGCCCGTGCCGTGCCGTGCAGGGCCGGCCTGTTGGCCATTTATAGTCGTAGATCAGCCTAGGCAGGTTCCAGATGAGCTGTATCAGCAAGGCCACCTTCAGAAACCTGCACACCATCGTTAGTTCATTACATTACATTTTTTAACAGAGAATTTAACCAAGTCATCGTATACTTACACTAGTGCCACAAAGCTCACATCTGGTGCTTGGACAATGCAGAATAGAGCAATAGCTGCGAGAGAGGTGGCGACAGTCCGACAGATGGCTGTGGCAACTGTGAAGCTCGTAGGAACCTCCATCGTGGAGTCGCCGCAACCGGCTGGGAGCAAGAGTGGGATAGAAAGCCGGAGTGGGAGCAAGAGCGGGAGAGAGTCGCCGCAACCGGCCCGGGGTGGGAGCAAAAGAGGGAGAGAGCCGGGGTGGGAGCAAGAACGGGAGAGATCACCGCGGCGGGAGCAAGAGCGGAGAGAGAGCCGCCACAACCGGTCTAGTGGGAGCAAGAGGAGCGGAAGAGAGAGTCGGGGCGGGAGCAAGAGCGGGAGAGAGCCGCCGCAGCTGTAACACCCCAGGTGTTAATTTCCAGATAATCAAAATTAAGTTCTCTTTTAAACTTCGTTTATGGATCAAACCCTGATTCAATCTCTAAATATCTCCAAAAGTTAACCCAAGTCTTCTGCCGATTTGGTTTCTCAAAATATTTCTAAATCTGGAAAACTGCAGTGAATTGCCTTCTTGTGATGATTTTCTTGTGCAGTTTCTTATGGTAACTCTTTGGGATTCTTTAATATGATTGAAGTACAAATCATGATAAAAGAAATGCAACAAGTTTCGCATAATTTGAAGCTCATTTGGATCTTTAAATTTGAATTCAAAAACAATAAAATTTAACTTTTCTAGGTTTTGTTGGATTCCGAATTTTCAGTTTTGTTTATCAAACTTTGCGTGTTAATATTTATCAAACCTTTTGAAATCTATCAAAATCCTTTATACCATATTGTTCTACTTTTGTTGCTCTGCATGATGGTTCAATCGATTGTTTATTTGGATTTACGGTTTTGAATTTGGAAGCAATTAAAGTGAGTGGCAATCTTGTAATTATTTTTAAAAATTTGGGCAATATCAGTTTGGAGGCCGGCCATTGCCAGCACACGCCGATGCGTGTCTCCTTCCCGTCGCGCACGCTCGCTGGGGGCGACGCGTGCTCCTCTGCGTGGCCGGTGGGGAAGGGAAAAATGGGGAGCTGGCTCCCAGCTCCGCTCCTTCTCCCTCTCATTCTCTCCTCCCTCCTCTGTTCCCTCCCTCCCTCTCGGCTCCCATCGGCAGAAGGCCGACGCCCAGCAGCGCTGCAGCGGCTCCCCTACCCGACCTCCTCCTCCATCCACCTCCCTCCTTCCTTCTACTATGGCAGTGCTCCTTCTTCCTCTCTGTGTTAATCACTACTCTCTACCATCTTGATTTGGTGGTCTCCGTTCATCAATCATAAGAAGAACGCTCTAATCCTTCGTTCCCATGAAATTCTTCCGGCAAAATCAAGAACAAGGGTATGGTTTGGTAAGGGAAGTTTTTTGGTGGATTTTTATGCATATTTTTCATGACTCATAGTTTTAAATATAGGGGCTTGTTTGATTTCTGGAAAAGTTAGGGTTCCTGATTCAAATGAAAATCCCGTAATTATTTTCTCTTGATTTTTGCTGATATTTGAAAATTCATAGTAATTCATAAAAAAATCGTATGAATGTGATTTTGGACTTTTTGGAATCCTCATGAAGTTCCTTATGCAGTAGATCCATAATATGTGGTGGTTTAGTTGATAGATTTTTCTGTAAAAATCGTTTTGTGCAAGCATGTCAAATCTGTTAAGATGTTTTTGTTGTTTTCGTAGCCACTGTTATACTTGTCAAATAAATCTAAAACAATTATGGGATGTTTAAAAGTTTCTTTTTGATTCCTGGCTAAAATTTCATGATTTTAGGCTTGATTTTTTTAGAGTTATAAAATTAACAAAATGACTGTCTCTCTGTTTAAGACTGCTGCTATGATGTTTGTTGAGAATTTTATTTCGTGGTCAAGATGATGTTTTCTGTGGATGAGTTGAATACCAAAGTGGTAGATAAACTTGTGATCCATCCACTGTTAAAAGTTTATGGTCATAGCTTTAATATTTTAGGAGTTATGAATTTTATAAGTTGTGTTGTGAATCTGTTTACTCTCTGGATAGAGCTAATAAGAATGCATTGTTTGAGCAATTTACTTTTAGATTCATGCTTTGGCACTGTGCAAACATTTGAAGTATATTTTTTAATCTTTCCAAATTGTTAAGATTCATATTTTTAGGTGTTGTACATCTCAGGTTATAGCTGTTTAAAGTTAAGTGCAGAATCTGCCTTGTTGTTTAAGTTGATTGCAATCGAGCTTTTGTCTTTTTCATAGAGGCTTATATACTTGATTAAATGGCATGAAATTTGTACAGTAGACTTATGAAAGCATGTGTAGGCCTCTATAATTTTTTTAGATTTTATTATACAAGTTTGATATGTGTTCATATTTACACCTAATTATCTAAATAAATTAAGAAAGTGTATGCAAATAATTTATTTAGCAATGGACACTATGTTTTCTAGTGTTCATTAGTCATGTGTGACCTGTTGGTAAAGTTGGTTTTGTCCAATTATATGTTTGCAACATAAGTTAACTTTTATTTATTGCAATTGGAAGTTTCTGGACAGTTCTAGGGGCAATGTAAATTACCCCATGTTAATGATGTTTTCTGAGAATCTTGTGAATACCAAAGTTGTAGATAACTCATGTATCTAGATGCTGTTAAAAGTTGGTGGCATTTGGCCAAGTATTTTATGATTTATGCATGTTGCAAGTTGGTAATCAGAAATGGCTGCTCTCTGTTTTTCATAATCAGATTCTATAACTTTGCATTTTTGACTTATTTAACTTGTGAATAATGCTGTGCTAGTATGGAATGAAATGTAGATAATTTCATAAGCTTTCCATAATGTCTTGTTACAAGTCCTTTAGATTTGTAAAACTCTAGATATGATTAAAATGGTGACTGTTATCTTGCTGTCTAAAACTGCATGCATAGATTAATTGGTTAACTTTATCTTGGTTATTTAATCTAATGATTTCCTCTTGTTTAATGAGTGCTTGGCAAGTCTGAACCTAAGTTCAGTTGTTTGTGTACTTTAGATTCTTTTCATGTCTAAATATCATGCTTGGTAAGATTAAGTTAATCAACTATGGGTGTCTATGCTTTGCATAATTTTGTGATAACTTGAATGCTTTAATATATCTTTGGTTGATGTTTGAGAAGCTTGACTTAAGTCTTGTGTGTCATGTTTGAAGTACTTAGCATGTACAATCTTGATGCTTAATAGTTTTTGTTTAATTAACTAAAAATGCATATATCTTGTATGATCTCTTGTTCCCTTGAAATAATTCTTTGTAATGCAACTTTGTGTTATCAATTCCTTGCATTTATACATTTGCATCTTTGCATCTCATTAAGGTACGATAGATCCGTATGTATTGGATAATATCAAACCCGAAGACGGTGATTGGTGGATCTAATCAAAGATGTATTGATGACCAAGTCAGAAGATGGTTAATCTCGGATTTCTAATGTCAATCATCGATGCTTGCCAAGCAAGTATCATCTAACAAACACTGACTAGTGTTCTTATCCAGGCAAGCCCCGATGTATTCAAATACTTCCTTGTATTTAAAATCGTTGTTTTAAATACACTTATGATTATACTATTGCATTACGGTACTTTATTAAATTCCTACTTGATGCATAGCTTTATCCTTGTACTATTTGTACCTTTAACCTTGACACTAGTTTAAAGAGGCAAAGTTTTCGTAAAAATGCTTAGTATGCTTAGAACTTTTATAGTAGGTGATTTCCGGTCACCTACGCATAGCGTATTGCTTCGGCAAATGGTTATATTTTCTGAGAAAGGTATGATGTTGTTGTGGTTGGAAGTAATAATCGGGACCGGGCGGACACGGTGTTTGGGAGCCACCAGATGTGGATATCTGGTGAGCGGGTTCTCTCCGCCTGTGTTATTAGGGACCGTTCGTTGATGCATGACTAGGGTTGTGACTTTGGAGTACTTATCACATACTTTGGGAAGCTGGACTCTGGCTATTCTCGTCTTAAGAACGGTTAACCCGCACTGGGAGTGGAGAGATGGCGAGAGTAGTGTGTACCCTCCAAGTTAGCGAACTGGATGGAGGTGTACTGGGCTCTCGGGTGGCGGAACCCCGATTTTGGCGAGAGGATCCAGGAAATGGTAGTCATATGCGTGCTTTAAGCGGCTGTATATGTCGTGTGATAGGGAAGTTCCCAGCTGGGATAAACCGGTTTGAATCGTCATGTTCCTCGGATATGGAAACATAACCCTATTTTCTTCTTCGTAGTTAATGAAACTTAAACTGGATACTTGATGGTTCCTTTTGGAGATGGTTGTTGCCTCGTTATCGATCAAAACATTCAGATCGGTACTTGAGTAACTTTTATGAGAAACTAAATCAATTTCAATTATTTTTATAAATGCTCATTTATGCAAAACCTTTGATTCTTGTAAAACCCCACCTTGAATCCTATGACTTGCATACCTTTTGTTCACCTAATATTTTTATTTGTCGGGTAAGACTTGTTGAGTACTCCCGTACTCAGGGTTTGTTAACCCTTGTTGCAGATAAAGCTCCAATTGCGGTGTGTACAGCTCCGTGCTGTATGATCATAGTTATGTTGAAGATCAGTCATGGTATAACTCTTGGGCAGAGTACCTGGTTTGATTGTCTTATAATATGTACCACCAGCTTGATGTAGTAATGACACATACGTTATATTTCTAAACTAATGGTTTGTAATATGACTTATGTCTTCCGCTATTTTGATGTAAATTTAAAATTTTGTATTACTTCTGCAAATCTGTAATGAGGATCCTGCTCGGAAAGAGGTGGATGACCCGTTGCAAAACGGCGACACCTGACGGACCAATTAAGACTTGAATCATTTGTTGGGATTAAGTCGGGTGGACGTTAATCCTGGCAAGTGGGCCCTGTTTTTAAGAGGTTCTGTCATAGCAGCCGGCCCAGGGTTAGTGGCGGAGCCCAGAATTATGCATAGTGGGGCCAACTACAAAAAATTAACTTAGAAAAATAAAAAATAGCTCTACTGGTCAGGTTTGTCTAGGCAAATTCATTGACTTGACATGGGTGATCGCATTTTCTTATATGTATTCTAGGTTTTAATGTGCTACTTTTTTCAGTGTTAGGTGACATGCTCGTTGGCAAAACCGATATATGATTTCATAAATCTCAAGGTCTAGCGGGCCAGTCTTTTACATGTGTTTACATGTATAATTTTATTGTCTAGTGTCTTTTAGATGTGCTCATATGAATTATTTTAATTTTAATTTTATATATAGTTATTATTTGTATGATTTTATAATCTAGAGGACATTAATAGATGTATACTATAAGAATCTTGTTATTTTACTCTCTTAATTTTTATAAAAAATATGAAGAAATACTAGTAATGATAGGGGGGCCATGACCCCTGCCAGCCCCCCTTGGCTCCGCAACTGCCCGAGGCGGAAGCAAGAGCAGGAGAGATCGCCGAGGCGGGAGCAAGAGTGGGAGAGAGCCGGGCGGGAGCAAGAGCGGGAGAGAGCCGAGGTGGGAGCAAGAACGGGAGAGATCGCTGCGGTGGGAGCAAGAGCGGGAGAGAGAGAGAGAGCCGCCGCAACTGGTCCGGGGTTCGTTGATGCTCCTTTAGTTCCTCGTTTTTACGACAGTCGTTTTAATTCTGGGCATTGCAAGGTTCTAAAATATGCAGATTGTGAATGGCTCTTCATTGTTTATGTCTCACGATCGATAAGCAGCGTGGCCACGGTATTTGTTTTTTTTGGCCTTATCCTTTTCTGCATTAATTTCTAGGAGGAAGGAAACCACACTTTTGGTTACTTGTTCCTGCATGCTTTGTGCTTTTTTGGTAATGCTTGGTCTGGAAGTGTAATGCCATTATCAAAGCTTGCACCCTTCCCTGATGGAGGGGGGGGGGGGGGGGGGTATGCTGGCTAGTTCTGCTTCTTGTTGGTATTGGAGGTTGGTAGTCTCTCCCTGAGCCTCCCATTAGTATGGATTTTAGAGTCATGACATATTTTAAAACTTCCCAAATAATATTTTAAGAAGTAGCGATATGAAAATATATATGGCAAAAAAAATACTTTTTAGTAATTGATCTACGTGGGACGGAAGGAGTACGTCATTTAGGACTTTTTTAGGCTACTTCGTTATATGTTTTTCAACTTTACTCTATGCTTGATCTATACAGTTGTGTAAAACATCAATTATCATCTAAAAGTTAGGAATATTAACACATTTACTGTACTCAATAATTGTTTTATATATACATCTAATTACCGATCAACGATCGTATTTATGTGCAGCAAGCTAGCAATGTTACTTGAAGAGGGCACATCTTCACAAACTGACAACACTAGCCGCGTGAGGATGTCTACCCCGGTGCCACAGAAAAAGATGACTCCCAAAAGGAGAAAGCTAAACATTTGATGATGGAGCATTTTAGTTGTGATGAGATGTAACCCATGATTTATTTCATATTACATTGATTTCGTTTGGAACTACATTATGGTCTTCTAAGATGAACTTGTTTATGCTACAAATATGATTTTATGTGATGAACTCGTTAGTCGTTGCTAAATTCTTGTCGTTATATATTACTTTGTGTATGAATCAATTCTTTTTATATATTACTTGTAACAGTAACTGTATATGGTGTCCATTGCCACACGGCCAACAAGCCAAGGCACCTGTGGTCAGCCAGCGAAGGCCATGGCCAGCCAGCCAGCCAAGGCACCTGCAGCCAGCCAAGGCCAAGGACCGTGGGAAGCAAGCCGCAAGCGGCGACTTTTTTTTTTTCAAAACGATACAACAATAACTGTCAAAACACTGAAGGGTAAAATGGTCACGAGAGGAACACATAAATGTATTTAGATGTTAAAAGATATTAAAATGGCCCAAAATATTACATACCTACTGCATAAATATATTCACAAGGATTTCAAAACATCTTTATTTTTTATTTTATGATTTTTCTATGAATTACTATGAATTTTAGAAGTTTCATTGACCTGGAGGAAAAAAATGTTATTTTTCACCCTTGTCTCATACATGACGTCCAAAACATAACAGAATACCGACGGAAGCGCATGAGTAATGAAAAGTTACCTAGGAGACTGTCATTTTTTTTTAGGGAGGACTCCCGTGGGGGACGAGACCTCCATGTGGAACTTCATGTCCTCGTGGGCCGAGCTCTGCCGCGGCGGCCCCGTGTCGGTCCCTGGCCCATCCACGACCGGTCCCTGGCCCGCTCCGTTCGCATGCGGCTGGAGCTGCCAGCGTCCGCCGAGGCCCATGAGAAGACGGAACTGAACAGGCCAAGAAGGTGCTGGTGGCGCGCGTGTTCCCGTTCCCGGAGCCCACCGTGGGTATTACTGGCGTAGAGATGCAGTTTGGCCTATGAGAAGACGAAACATGATATGCTAATTGCTAGTGACTTTTACTCACTCCATCCTAAATTCACTCTATCTTAAATGAAATTATAAGATATTTTAAGAATCTTTATTCTAAATTATAAAATATTTCAATGAACTTGGAATTAAACCGTGTCAAATTTGATCAACACTTATTTGATAATATAATAAAATTTATGATGTCAATTAAGTATCATTAGATTCTTCATCAATTATATTTTTATAGTATACCTATTTGATCTCGTAAATCTTTACAAATTTTTCTCTATAATTTTAGTCAATTTTTAGATGCTTTAACTTTTCTAAATTCTTGAAATACTTTATAATTTGGAATGGAGGAGCTATATTGCAAGATCGAAAATGACTGCTTGTACTCATGTCGATGCAAATGCAAATGCAACTGCAAAATGTTGCATGCTCATGCTAGCTAAGTCGTTGCTACAGCAGACTTTGGCAGCTAGCCAGTCACAGTTGGGCCATGGCGCCTTTGAGCCGTTCTATGCCATGATATCTAGAAATTGAGGCATGGCGGCGAACATGAAACATGCAAACAAACACGTGAATTGAACAAGGTGACGGGAGATTAAATCCATAAAATAGTTGTTTTTTTATATAGAAACATTACTATATATCTCATTTAGTCATTTCTTGCATGGATTATTCTTGTTTATTTATATTCTAATGAATGCGAACAGAAGTTGAGAAGGACACGACAATATAGGGGAGGGCAGAAAACGCAAGGCAATGGATAAGCCATGCATGGGTACCATGGGAATACAAAACATAGATAAGACGAAACACTTTGTTTGCTATTATTATAGCTAGATATAAAATTGATAAATAGAAAAGTATAGAGATATAGTCAGCTAGAGATAGAATAGAACATAATAGAATTGATAGATACATAGAAAAATATAGAGATATATAGTTAGCTAGATCAGATAGAATATAATATAATATAATTGATAGATAGATAGAAAAGTATAGAGATATATACTTAGCTAGAGATAGAATAGAATAGAATTGATAGATAGATATAAAAGTATAGAGATAGAGTTAGTTAGACATTGAATAGAATAGAATTGAATGATATATAGAAAAATATAGACATATAGTTAACTAGAGATAGAATAGAATAGAATTGATAGATATATAGATATAAAAGTATAGAGATATATATATATAGTTAGCTAGAGATTGAATATAATAGAATTGACAGATAGATAGAGAAGTATAGAGATATAGTTAACTAGAGATAGAATAAAATATAATTGAGTGATAGATAGAGAAGTATAGAGATATAGTTAGCTCAAGATTGAATATAATAGAATTGATAGATGGAAAACTATAGATATATAGTTAACTAGAGATATAATAGAATAGAATTGATTGATAGACACAAAATTATATATATATATATATATATTATTGTTATTATTTATATTTAATTATTCTTGTAGCCCTTGCTTTGTTTATCCGGCAAAAGAACATGAAGAATAAGAAATAATGAACGACGTAGAAAACATACAATCAAAAACCAAGGACGCGTGTAAGAAAAGTCATAAAATACAGGAACAAAAGATAAAAAGATCAGAAACAAAAAACGTGAATGTGGAAAAAATGTTCTAAAACATTGGAAGAAACATGGCTGTCGACGTGACATAGGTGAAAATAGAAAACAGACTACTAGGCGGGCATCACTGCTACAAAAACTCTTAACCGCGACGTTTCCAAAACCCACTCCAAGGCGGGTAGAAGTATTGTCCGCCTCGATTAATGTTTGTCATTAACCGTGGCGGTGACTTTTTACTAACCATAAATCTGTCGTTAATCGAGGCGGTTGTCTTATAATGTCCGCCTTCGTTAAGCTTGGAATAAATTAAATAATAGTTGTAGATTTTGAAATTTCCAAATGTTCTTGATAAAGAAATGACTAAAATAAAAGTAGTAGATCGCGGTGAAGCTAGCCACGTCGAGGCGGATGCGGTGGAAGGACGCTGGAGTTGAAGAAGACGCGGCTGTGCTGGGCGTTTCGATGGCCTAACGCTTCAACCAGCAGGCTCTGGAGGTGCGCAAAGGAAAGGCAGAGACGGAGGCTGGTTGAAGACAAGCGCAAGCACGGAGGCCACAGGAGCTCATCGGAGACGGAGGTGGAGCATGGTGGCGGAAAGCAGAAGAAACGTGAGCTCGTACCGGCCACAGGGGTACTTATAGAGGGCCATGGAAGCGCGCAGAAGATGTGCGGTGTCGTCCCGAAGCTCGTCGAAGGATTTGTAGGCGACGAGAAGCTCCGAGGAGACCGAGCTTCGGCAACCTTCCAGGCGGACGCCATGGTTGGCAGCGCGCACGGTCGACAGCTGCCTGATGGCACTGTTCACCTAATTACAGAAATGCCACTAGTTCTATTTTACAATTTAGACCCCCTTCCACTCCGAATCATGAAAAGGTCCTAAAAGGAAAGTTGTCCGATTTCTCAAATACTACAACTTTGTTTAAAGGAACATTTTCAAATTCAGCTTAGTTTTTAAAATGTAGATTTTAATTTGAATTGAAGTTTGAATTGATTTGCCCCCTTTATCATAACTTTAAATTTTTGAATGAAAGTTGAAAATCTCCAAAAATAACTTTTTCTTGATTAATTAAGATCTACAACTTTGCTTGAACAACCATGTGCAAATTTTTTATAGTTTTTGAAATCCATATCTGGGGTACTATTCACCACCCTCTAAGTTAGGGTTTCTGGATTATGTTTGAATTTGATACTTTGAATACATCACAAGTAATCACAAGCTAGACTAAGCACATACAATTAAACTTTTTTTAGTTCAATGCATAACAAAGTTCTCAAATCACATATATGATGCTTAATGCATATGATGACATGGCATATTTTAATGTTAAACACCAGAGGTGTTACAAGGCCTCCTAGGATTAAAAAAATTTGCTATTTTTTTGCCTGGATTCAGAAATTTTATAAAATGATTAACCGATGCGTTCGTGTTAAGCTAACCACCTTGATAATACTATTAACTAAGACGGTTGGACAACCGCCTCCGTAAAGATCAGATTGACCATGACCTTTTATTGGAGGCAGTTACATTTGCCTGCCTTAGTTAATCATTTATGACCGCCTCCGTAAAGATTTTTTTGTAATAGTGCATTGGACTCAAGCTGCATGCTACACATTAGACGTCTGTTAGCTGCAAGATCTCGTGGGGGTTCCATAGTCTTTTGCCTTCTACCTTGCTCTCTGTGACAGCTTCCAGGGCGTCTGTTAGGGGGTGTTTGGGACTGCTCCGCTCCTATTTTTTCAGCTCCTCTCCAGCTCAAACATCTCTAGCTCCAGAAATTCTGCTCTAAGAAAAACATGGAGTTGGAGGCTAACTCCACCTTTTTTGTGGAGTACCTCAAGGGGTACTCCAGTTTTTGTTGTTTTCTACTCCCACATGGAGTTGTGAGGTAATTACCCACCTTGCCACTTAATAATTACAGATTACTTTCTCCTAATCCCTTCTCATCCTGTGAAAATGCCAACCTTTCCTCTTCACGCACCGTCGAATTATGGCGTTTGTTCAATTTTCTATTTTTATAATTTATTGGACAATTATTTGTATTTGAATAAAGACCTTTGATCAGTTGTTTTACATTTTTTTTGAAATATATCAAGTGCAATTTCAATCAGGGGAATAATAGACCATTCACATAAAAACAACCCATTACAGGAGCTGGAGCAGAGCTGCGTGCCAAACAGTACCACCTGCTCCACAAACTCCACGATGAAGATGCTCCATAGCGGAGTTCATGGAGGAGAGCTGGAAAAACGGGAGCGGGGCAGTCTCAAACAAGCCCTTAATCTAGGACAAAGGGAACGCAAAATAGTCAGTTCTATTTAGATCTACCCAACTATCGATGTTTTACCATTGATAGCCTACCACGGGGTTACCCGAGACAGTTGTTCGTGCCTCGGCGAATAGTGAAACCTTGGTGGTTAGACACGTAGGGACACACGATTTATACTGGTTCAGGCCCTCGAAACAGTTGAGTAATAGCCCTACGTCTAGTTGGGTCGCTTGTTATTGCTCTGATCTCGTAGTACAAAGTGTAGTGTGTCGCTCTACGTATCGGGTGTTACGTAGTATGTTCAGATGTCTGGTCTAAGTCAATGTATGAACTGAGGTCTGGTGAGATGAGGTGGCAATCTAGGGACCCTTGCCCTCCTTTATATAGTCTAGGAGAAGCAGGAGCCCTAGTCGGTTAAAAGTAGAGATCCTAGTAGGAGTATGTGCTACTACTCTTAGTAGGATTACATGTATGGAATCCTAATAGGAGTATGACTTCTTCTAGTCCTAGTAGGATTACATGTAGGGAATCCTATTTGGACTAGGTTTTCTCCTAGTCCTAGTAGGATTCATGTAATGAATCCTATTCGGACTAGGTCTTCTTCTCTCTTTTCCATGGGGAACCCTATGGGTCCCGCGTCGACAAGCCCCCGGGCATTTTATGATTTTGCTTCAAGATGTCGGGTTGTTTGAAGATAAAGCCGAGTTCTTCTTGAAGTGAAATCTTGAGATGGTCTTCTGTGCTTCCTTCTTCGGGTTGTTGAGGTTGGTGTGCACTTTTCACAAAAAGTGCACTCAATAAGTGCAGCCCCCGAGCCTCTTGCCATTTGGTACAAGCGGTTAGAGGGTTAGGATTTTGAAAAGAGGTTTTCCAGGGTAGGTATCTCTAGATTTATACTGGTTCGGCACACCAAAAAATCATGGCGCCCTACATCCAGTTTGGAGTAGATAGTATGTTGCGCCCTGCACTATTTGTTGTGTTGCTAGGTATGAGCTTAGGTGAGGTCTGGTCCTGATCTAGGGACCCCTGCCCTCCTTTATATAGTCCAGGAGAGGCAGGAGTCCTAGTTATTTACAAAGTAGAGATCCTAGTAGGATTATGTGCAACTACTCCTAATAGTATTACATGCATGGAATCCTAATAGGAGTAGGTCTTCTTCTAGTCCTAGTAGGATTACATGTAGGAAGTCCTATTTGGACTAGGTTTTCTCCTAGTCCTAGTAGGATTCATGTAATGAAGTCTATTTGGACTAGGTCTTCTTCTCTCTTCTCCATGGGGAACCCTATGGGTCCCGCATCGACAAGCCCCCGAGCATTTCATGATTTTGCTTCAAGGTGTCGGGTTGTTTGAAGTTAAAGTCAATTTCTTCTTGAAGTGAAATCTTGAGATGGTCTTCTGTGCTTCCTTCTTCGGGTTATTATGGTTGGTGTGCACTTTTCACAAAAAGTGCACTCAATGAGTGCAGCCCTCGAGCCTCTTGTCATTTGGTACAAGCGGCCAGAGGGTTAGGATTTTGAAAAGATGTTTTCCAGGGTAGGTATCTCCAGCCCCCGAGCCTTCTCCAAGTTCTTTTCTTTTAAAAAAGAAATCAGACGAAGGGTGTTGATGAATTGTCGTCGTTGTAGTCTTGAGTTCTTGTATTCTTGGCCTTCGAGTGTAGCTGAAGTGAAAGCGAGCCCCCGAGCTTTCTACCAAAAAGAAGCTGGCAGAAGGGCCTTTGAAATAGTCTTCTTTGTCTTTTCTTTGTCATGGTTGGGTTCCGTACATCCATGAGCAAAAGTAATCTTGATTTTGTCTTTATCTTTTCACTGTTTGCTTTTTGTAGTATTGCTCTTTTTTATCATCATTTCATTTCTCTCTCTCTCTATTTTTCTCTTTTGTCTTCTTCTTTTTTTTCTTTCGTCTTTAGCCTGCTTCTTTTCCTTATGATCTTTGGGATTTTGTGCCTTTGTCTTGCTCTAATTCTCCCTAGACTATTGAGCGGTATACTGGGTCTTTTCTATCTGTTCTTCATTTACGAGTGTGCTGTTGTGCGAGGCTGAGCAGCCCCCGGGCATAGTTGAAGCGAATGCCGAGCCCCCGAGCTTAATGTCTGACCAAGCCATGAAGTTCTTCCGAGTTGTTTTTGATTCATCCAAGTTGTTTTTAATCTTTTCTGGTTCTTGATGTACCTCGTTCGGGTTCTTTCTTGATCACTCTGGGTTTTTTCTGAATTTGTCTTGATCTGTCTTGCAACTTGTCAGGGTTCTTTTTTGATCAATCCGAGTTCTTTCTGAACTTGTCTTGGTTTTTTTGTCCCTCTTTGTCGGGGTTCTTTCTTGTCAGGGTTCTTTCTTGGGGTAGGCGACCAAGTTGTAGAAGTTGTTTGCGCTGTTCTTGGGGAAAAGTAGTCGATCGTGCGCTCTTGGAGTAGGCGACCGGGTCGTAGAAGTTACCTGCATCATTCTTGAGGTGAAGTATTCGATCGTACCACTCTTGGGGTAGACGACTGGGTTATATTAATATATTTAAGAAAAGCGTTACTTAGCTTGGTTCATGACCGAGTTGTAGGAGTCTTTGCGCCGCTCTTGGGGCGAAGTAGTTGACTTGTAGAAATCTTGTCAGACTGTGCCGCTCGTGGTGCAAAGTAGTCAGTTATTTGTCATGCCGCCTTGTTGTACAGTTGGCTTGGAGATGTCATCATGTCAGACTGTGCCGCTCATGGTGCAAAGCAGTCAGTTGTTTGTCATGCCGTCTCACGAAACGATTAACTTGAAGATATGAACCAGACTGTACCGCTCATGGTGCAAAGCAATCGGTTAGTTTGTCATGCTACTTCACGAAGCTGTTGACTTGTAGATGTTGTTGAGCTAGATTGTGCCGCTCATGGTACATAGGAGTCAACTATTTGTCATGCCGTATCATGAAACAATTGACTCAGTTGTTTTGTCATGCTGCTTCACGAAACAGTTGACTTGTAGATGTCGTTTGTCATGCTGTCTCACGAAACAGTTGACTTGTAGATTTAAACCAGACTATGCCGCTCATGGTGCAAAGCAGCCGGTTAGTTTGTCATGTTGTTTCATGAAGCAGTTGACTTGTAGATATCGTCGAGGTAGACTGTGCCGCTCATGGTGCAAAATAGTCAGCTATTTGTCATACCATCTCACAAAATAGTTGACTTGTAGATTTGAACCAGACTGTACCGCTCATGGTGCAAAGTAGTCGGTTGGTTTGTCATGCTGCTTCACGAAACAGTTGACTTGTAGATCGTTTGTTCTGGAGTCTTATATCTTGTTTGTATCATCAGTTGTGTAAATTCTTGCATTGTAGATGTGTCATCTTGTATGTCTTCATGATTGATCCGACTTGGATCTCCCGATTGAAAAGTTCTTGATGTGCTGATGTTGACGTATCCGATTTGAATTTGGTCTTCTGCTTGTGCGCTTGTATAACGCGCACGTACATGTTTGTCGATGAGGGTTGATCTTGAGATAAGTCGGAGTAGAACCCGACGTGGTGAGGTGTCTTCTTCTTCTTCTTTGCATGATCTTGAGCACTGAGTTGCTGACGAGGTTGACGAGGGTTGTGACGGAGGTCCACGGTTCGGGTTGTTGTCGTTGTGGATGTAGCTGTGTCGATCCGTATTCTTCCTTGTTCTTACGTAAGTATATATGCACGTGTACGCCATGATCTTGTTTTGCTTGCTTGCTTGCATGTCGCTAGTTGGTGTAGGAGTTAGACTCGGCTTGTCCGAGTTCTTTTAGAATCTGCATGGATTCGAATTATTTGACGGAGGCGGTGTGGTGGTCTGACTTGTTCTCGTCTGTCCGAGTTGTAGTCGAGATTAGCACTAGCGGAAGTGGAGTCCAACTCGGAATCGGAGATGCTTGATGGAGGTTTGCGTTTGTGAGCAGGCGTGAGTTGGAGTTGGAGCCGGACTCGGTTAAATCGGAGTTGCCATGTTGGGTAATGCTTGATCTGGAGTCGAAGTCGAATTCAGTTGAGGCCATCTGGAATAGTTGTCTGCTTGCTATCCGAACGTACGCACATGTTTCTTCTTCTTCTTCTTCTCTCTCTTTTTCTTTTTTTTATGACTGCGTAGATCGGATCATGGCCTTCCTCGCTTGTCTCTTGCTGATGTCATCCCCATTGAGTAGGTCATCTTGAGGTCGCGGTCCACCAAGCTTTTGAGAAAAAATTCACCAAAAGCCACTATCTGGCGCGCCAGCTGTCGATGTTTTACCACCGATAGCCTGCCACGGGGTTACCCAAGACAGTTGTTCGTGCCTCGGCGAATAGTGAAACCTTGGTGGTTAGACACGTAGGGACACGTGATTTATACTGGTTCAGGTCCTCGAAACATACGAGTAATAGCCCTACGTCGAGTTGGGTCGCTTGTTATTGCTCTGATCTCGTAGTACAAAGTGTAGCGTGTCGCTCTACGTATCGGGTGTTACGTAGTATGTTCAGATGTCTGGTCTAAGTCAAGGTATAACCTGAGGTTAGGTGAGATGAGGTGTCGATCTAGGGACCCTTGCCCTCCTTTATATAGTCTAGGAGAAGCATGAGCCCTAGTCGGTTACAAAGTAGAGATCCTAGTAGGAGTATGTGCTACGACTCCTAGTAGTATTGCATGTATGGAATCCTAATAGGAGTAGGACTTCTTCTAGTCCTAGTAGGATTACATGTAGGGAATCCTATTTGGACTAGGTTTTCTCCTAGTCCTAGTAGGATCCATGTAATGAATCCTATTCGGACTAGGTCTTCTTCTCTCTTTTCCATGGGGAACCCTATGGGTCCCACGTCGACACCAACTAACTATTAACTATGTTAGTTAGAAGAATTCAACTTTAATATTTAATTGTTAGGTGGGCCATAGCTAGGTACTCCCTCCATCTTAAATTATAAGACATTTCAAAAATCTTGGGGAGTCAAAGCATCTAAAATCTGACCATATTATAGAGAAAATTATAAAGATGTATGCCATCAAATAGATATACTATAAAAAAATAATTGATAAAGAATCTAATGATTCTTAGTTGACATCATAAATGTTATTATATTATCATATAAGTTTGGTCAAACTTGAGATACTTTGACTCTACAAGATTCTTGGAATGTGTTTATAATTTGGGATACTGGGAGTAAATAGGACATTAGTTTGTCCTTAGTTAATTTTTAAGAGCTGACTATTAGTCTTAGATCTTGTTTGGATACATGTGTATTTATTTCAATCTACCTATGTTAGAAATGGATTGGAGTAGAACTTAGTATAATTTCTCTCGAATCCTTTTCAACAGGATTGGGTTGGATACATGTACATCAAACAATGCCTTAGACTATCTCCAACAGCTCATGCAAAGTGAGACGCAAACACAAAATAGCTTGCACACAGTGTTTTAGGTGTAAAAAAACGATCTCCAACCGGTGACACAAACAGAGTAGGCATTTTGGCTACGAGGAGAACCAGGACGCTTATTTGCATCATCTCTCTCCAAGAGACCAACACTCAAACGTCACCTCTAGCTCCCGTAGTGGTGGGCCCGACATCAGGGCGGAGCAGCCGGCGGGGCGTGGCCGGCTCGGCGAGGGGAGCTCGCCGTCGGATCACCTCCGTATCTGCCGGCCTTGGCTGCCTCGCCGGATATGGGACCGCTCCCCCGCCACCAGTGATGAGCAGCAGCCACGGGGTGGGCACCCCGCAAGGCTCTCCAGTGGACATCGATGACGAAGTGCTCTGGCCTGGACGACGACGAGGCGCTCCTGCAGATGACGGCGTGTCGGCGGCGAGTCTGGCCCGCAACGGGGAGCACCTGGCGCGGCGAGGCGGGTCCGTGGCGGGTGCGACTGGCTCGGTGCTCGGCGGGGAGGGAGGGAGGGAGGCGCTCGGCGGGGAGGGAGTGAGGGAGGGAGGCTAGGCGCTCGCCGGGGAGGGAGTGAGGGAGGGAGGCTAGGCGCTCGCCGAGGAGGGAGGGAGGGGCTCGGCGCGGAGGGAGGTGGGCGACGCATGGTGAGAGGCGGGATTTGCTTGGGAGTTGGCTTCACTGTTGGAAAAGGGTGAGTTTTGGGTAGGTGACCCTTTTACTGTAGGTGACCCAAACTATGAAATAGGTCTCATATTTGGATTTTTGTTGATGGAGACAGTCTTAGGGATTTAAATAAACACTAAAATTCTAATACATCCTCAATTGAAACAAGCTCTGGTTCCATATTATTATATTGTTGCATGTAAAGTTGCTTCTTATTATTATCTTACACTCAGGCTGTGAGACATGACACCATATCACAAGTTGTCACTCACAGAAATCGAGGCCGGCCGGAGCCTTTCTCAAGAGAAAGAAAGAACATAGAACGGTCCGTTGACGATGACATCGGCGCTGGCCTGGTGTGCGTGGTTCCGGTGGAGCTGCATGGGTTTGGAACACGCGCGATGGCAGTCACGCTGATTTTGGAAACATGGCATATTTGGTAAAATCTGGCAGCAGTAACATTGGCCAGAACTGAAGCACTCAGTCTTGAAACACAATACGATGTGAAACTTGCTGCTCACGTCCATCTTCTCTCCCATCCGGTGGCCGCCGGAGACCACCGCCTGCTGATATCTCCACGCCATCGCCACCTTCGCCTGCAATCGGTGCACTTCATCACATCATGTACGCTTTTCTTTCCTCACAAAAGTACAAATCGAGTGACGGGTTGAACGTACTACAGTTCGCAGCGAACGCGAATCATGTCAACAGAACGGCGAGGAGAACCGCCGGTGCCAGCCTCTTGGCATTCATCTCCCCAGTATATGAATATAATCGAGCACAGAAAAAATATATATGCCACTGGGGTCATTATATATGTCCCAAAAAGATATAGAGTCAGTAACACACATGAATATAGATGGACACCAAATTAATAACTAGCCAAGATAGATATACAAATAACATGCAATTATTCCCTGCTTACGCTAGAAAGAGTGTCATGCTAATTATGCAGCCACATGGTATATGTTAAACAGCGGCAGTATTTACGGATGCAAATTATTGACTCCGATCTAAACTATTGTTGTGAATTGACTTCAATCTAAACTAGTATGCATGTTGAATTGTTAGTTAGTACTTCCTCCTTTCTAAATTATAAGACGTAGATATGTTGCTATGTTCAGATACATAATATTGACAATGTATTTAGAAAAGCCAAAATGTCTTATAATTTAGAACAGAGAGTAATTATCATTACTAAGCTATTGTGCATAATTTATGTATCAATTGGGAAAGGATGAATGCTAATTAACATGTTTTAGTTTTAGCTAATATTTCTTATGATAAAATTAGTGTTGTTAAATGTTAGTGCATATTTATTAGAGTATGACCAGTTATTATTTGTTTTTGTTTAAGAGATATAATTAGTTAAGTATTCTGATTATGCCTAACACTCTTATACATCCAATCAAACAAAATTTTACTTATCCTATCAATCCAAACAAATAGACAACTAGGATGGCCATGTCTCTTAAACATGGATGGGATGATGATGATCCTATCCAACCTTGTCCTCGACATAAACTAAACACATTCTAAACAACTCGAACGT
The DNA here is from genome assembly GCA_022036555.1 of Microstegium vimineum. NCBI lineage: Eukaryota > Viridiplantae > Streptophyta > Magnoliopsida > Poales > Poaceae > Microstegium > Microstegium vimineum. Next base: position 39,572,079 of record CM039121.1, on the reverse strand, counting down.
AATGCCTTGATTGCAGTTGCACACCATTTTCATACATATGCCATCCGATGGTGTTGCTTGGCCAACCAACATTTAGGGGGACACTATTTAGAATTTTAGAAACCATTGCCTCTTTATTGCAAACAACGTTATACAAATTCGGATAATGTGCATTTAAAGGAAGATTTTCTAACCAGATATCTTTTCCATAATATAATTTGAGAATGATTCCCTAATTTAAAATCTACTAGCCTCATGAACTAGTTCTCTACCGATATTAAACCTGTCTAAAAATGTGAATATGAACTTGGGTTAAAATCTTATTTTTAAGTATTTATTTAGCAGAAGATTTTTCCATACTCCATCTTCATCATACAATTTAAACATCCATTTACTTTATTTTGAATATCCAGGTTGTGTATTTCAAGACCTCCTTGTCCCTTAAATATGTGTTGTAGAATAGTATTGTAACTAAATAGAGCCAGGATTTATTTGCATACATACATTGAAAATGAAAAGAATTTTAAGGCGCTTTATGGCATAAGAAAGCATATGTTAAATTTGCTCCACCAACAGTGAAAGATGCGGATTGTATTCCTTTATTATTTCAAATCATAGTGTTATACGGTTTATGTGAAGAACTATAACACTTCTAAAATTTTAGTGTAGAATTGAAGACGGTGACTAAAGTAGTGTGAATATGTCAAGACATATATAATCTTTTAGCTATCAAATTTTCTCTATTTTCACATGCATGTTATCTTATTGTAGTTTCTAAAATGATAGACTAAGTTAATTTATTTATAAGCAAATTAGATCCAATAGTTATTCTTATCTAATATATATGATTAGAGTCTAAGAAATTCACGGCAGCACATTTTTATTTTTTGAAAATGAATACTACTGGGATTTATTTTTCTGAAGAGTACCATCAGGCCGGACTGTTGTACAACCTGCCAAACAAGCTTAAGATTCCAGTAGACCCTTAACTGAAACAAGCTCTGAATCTGAATCAAGATGTTCCCATCCATTATTGTTGCATAGCAAAGTTGCTGCATATTATTATCGTACCTACTCACGCTGTCAAGCATGACAGGACATCACAAATTGTTACATGAAGAAGTCGAGGCCGCCGGAACTTTTCTCAAGAGAACCATGACCCATTATTGGCGATGGCATGGACGGCGCTGGCGTGGAGTTCAGGGATCCGTGTTGGAGTGACTTGTGGGGACACACGCTCCAGCAGTCATGCTGATCTGCGTAGCACGGCATACCATTCAAAGTGTTGCAGCAGTAACATGTCTTGACGCCGTAGCACTGTGACTTCACACACAGTATGATGTGTATCTTGCTCTTCTCTCCGTCCGCCGGCGGCAGTCGGCGGAGACTGCCAGCCGGTATGTCCACGGCGTCGCCACCTTCTTCACCTGCAATTGCTGCACTTCATCGCATCACGATTTCCCTCAAAAGTACAAATCGAATGAATGATGGGTGAACCGTGAACGTAACGCACTACAGTGTGCAGCCAAGACAAGGCAGGTCAACAGAACGACGAGGCGAGCCGGCGTGAGCCTCTTGGCATTCATCTCTCCCCAATGCATGTATGAGAAGCGATTTAGTTTGTCGATGGATAATGCAGCACACAGGCACAGATAATATATATGCTACGGGCTTACATCATTTATATTACATATCCCACAAACATATATACAGCATATGATAGATGAGCACCAAATTAATAACCAGCCAAGATAGATGATACAAATAGCATGCGATTATTTCCTGCTTATTAGGCTAAGGACATGCTATATGTTAAGTTAAGCTGTTGCATTTTTTACTGTTGAAAATTGACTTCTATCTAAACTATTGTTGCAAATTGACTTCTATCTAAACTAGTATGTTGTATTTTTATTAGTTGGTAATAATTTTGATCTATGAAGTTTTGATTAGTGCATGATTTGTGTATCAATTAGCACTGACAGCTCAAAAGTGATAGGAGAGTTGAAGATGGAATAAGAAAATCATAAGCAAAGATCAAAAGGGGCTTATAATCTCAAAAAAAAGATCAAAAGGGCCTTATATCAGAATTTCATGCAAAAACAGGGCCAGGCCGATTTTTGCCCTTTGTCAAAATGCATAATGGACTTTAGCGTTACGTTTTTCTCATCAAGATACTTGAACAAAATATACGGATCATCGAGTTGGAGTTGGAGTTGTGGAACGAAAGAAATTTGAATTTCAAAAGGTTTCTGCCCCAAATCAGAGAAACGAGCCACGACAAAGCCTAGACCCTACTATTATGAGTGGCAGAATGGCAAGGCCGGATTGTTGCTACGAAGGCCCTGGCCTCACGATCCAAGGGTCGGCCCTTTCTAATGATCCATGCGGTTACACAGGGCACATCGACAAAATCTTATCCATGTACACAACTTTTAAAATAAAATCTAATCCAATGCAATCCAATCCATCCATCGCCCTCCCTCCACTCACAGTATGGATATTTTCCGATCGAGACCAAATTCTTTTAGAGAAATTTAGATCTATCTGTATCTGAGTCTGAATATTCAACTTCGGATATTGTATCTGTTTCTAAATAATTAAATCACATATTTATGACAATAATATATAATCCTATATATACTATCTGAGATAGCTGAGACTATCCGTATTCAAATTCAAATATTAACATAAATATAAAATAAATGTAATATCAGTAATATCTATATGTATTCTATCTGTTTTCGTCCCTATCAGTGAGGGAGGAGAAAGGGCAAGAAGCTAGGAACTCTGGAGTTTAGAGTATAAATGGCCAACCGGACCAGTCGGCATGGCAAGCGCACGACAACTTAGTCGTACCATGCCTAATAGTGTCGTCATGCCGAGGTAGCAGCCCAGGCACAACTCTAAGCCCTGTTAGCCGTGTCATGCCATGCTGCTAGGCACGACAGTCCAACGTGCTTGTGCGGGCCCGAGTGTCACCTACTCCGTTGTCCATGGTGTCCCCGTCTCACGTACCAGTGCCATCGGTACCCCTAGAACTGGCTGCTGCGGCTGGGAGAAGACTAGGACCAAGTCTCCTATGGGGGCGAGCTGCCATCCCCATGCGCTGCGATGCCAATGCCGTCGTCGACATGGAACCGGCTACTATGGCAAGGAGAGGACTAGGTCCTGTGCTCTTGTCGGAGAGAGAGATAGAGTACCGGGAGAGCGAGAGAGGGAGTCGGTGCATCACCGCATCAGTAGGATGGACTGGGGCAGCGGGGAACCTGGGAGTCCCGAGTGAGCGAGTCGGCTATCTGGACTTTTTTGCCGGATATAGAAAGCTAGGACTGCAAAAATAATTAAATATAAATAATAATATAATATGTATCTATATCTCTATTCTATCTATCAATCAATTCTATTTTATTCTATCTCTTGTTAACTATATCTCTATACTTTTCTATCTATTTGTGAATTCTATTCTATTCAATCTCTAGCTAACTACTAGCTCTCTCCGTTCCAAATTATAGTTTGTTTGACTTTTTTAACCCTAAGTTTGACCACTTCTTTTATTCAATTTTTTATGCAGAATATCATTTCTTTTATTGTAGCTTGCTTATTTAATAAATGATCTACAAGAATGACTTAAATTTGATAATGTTTGTACAAATTTTTTGAATAAGACAAGTAGTCAAAGTTGAGGTCAAAAAGTCAAATAAATTATAATTTGAAACGGAGGGAGTATATCTCTATACTTTTGTATCTAACAATCAATTTTATTCTATTCTATCTCTAGCTAACTATATATCTATACTTTTCTATATATCTATCTATCAATTGTATTCTATTCAATCTCTAGCGAACTATATCTTTATACTTTTATATCTATCTATCTATCAATTCTATTCTATTCTATCTCTAGCTAGTTATATATCTCTATACTTTCCTATCTATCTATCTATCTATCTATCTATCTATCAATTCTATTATATTTTATCTCTGGCTAACTATATATCTCTATACTTTTCTATCTATCTATCAATTCTATTCTATTTTATCTCTAGCTAACAATATCTCTATACTTTTCTATTTATCTATCAATTCGATTTTATTCTATCTCTAGCTAGCTATTTATCTCTATACTTTTCTATCTATCAATTCTATTCTATCATCTCTGGCTAACTATATCTCTCTCTATACTTTTCTATCTATTAATCAATTCTATTGTATTCTATCTCTAGCTAACTATATTCTATACCTTTCTATCTATCTATCTATCTATCTATCTATCTATCTATCTATCTATCTATCTATCTATTCTATTCTATTCTATTATCTCTAGCTACAATAATAACAAAAAACTAAGTGTTGTGTCCTATCTACGTTTTGTACTCCCACAATACCCATGCAGGGCCTTTGCTCATTGCATTGCATTTTCTACCCTACTATATCTCCTCGTGTCCTTCTCAACTCCTGTTTGGATTCACAGAATATAAATAGACAAGAATAGTCCACACACGAAATGAGATATACAATAATGTTTCTATTGTGCTCACCGGTGGCAAGATGTACATGGCAACCCAAGCCGGATACATCCTAGGACTGAACCTCTCCAAGGAAAAATTCTTCACCGTCGATCTCTCTGAGGGCGTGAAGCTTGATCAGCACCCAGGTAATCTTGTCCACTGTCGGGGGGATGACTCTTTCCTCTACCTCATCCATGTGGATGCGGAGAACAATCTCAACGTCTGGCTACGCAATACGAACAACGACGAGCATGGCGGGGCTGGTGCTGCTGCCGGCAGTGCCAACGGGTGGATGCTCCGGGACACCATTTCCATACGTGAGACTTGTGGCCATCTCATGGAACAGGATTGGGAGACGGCAGGCGATGGGGATGAGGACGCCGCAGCAGTAATGGTGGTCGGCGCCGAGGACAACGCCGAGTTCGTGTTCTTGGAGCTCGGTTAAACTGGTGTCGTCGTGTACATGCATCTCAAGACCAAAGAGGTGAAGCAGGTGTACCAGAGGGAGGCAGACGACGACTTACTCATTAGTGTTCGTGCATTCATGTTCGTCGGGCCTACTGTTTTCCCAGTGCAGGAGGATCCTCAGGAAGGCGAGGCGGCAGTGCAGGAGTAATCATCCCTGTGAAACATAGTTCGGCATTGGAGAGTGGAGACCGTTATGTGCTGCAATATCTTTACTAGTAGTATTTGCTTTATTTCTATTGTTCTGTGATTTCTGTCGTTCTGAAGTATGAACATGTCTCGGTGTTTGATTTAATCTTGTTATCGAATTCAGATGCATTAACTAATTAGTTATCAGTATGGTATATTGGTGTATACTAGGCGTGCAAATCATTTTGGGTTTATAGTCTAGCCTTTAACTTGATTTCTGGATATAGGGTCATATACTCCCAATAAAAGATAAGCGTTCTTATAATGTATTGCAGTGAACTATGGGTAATGGGGTCCCAGTGGTGTTAATAACTGCTGACGACGCATTGGTCTAGTCTTATTGTGGTACTGAGTCTGAGCATAAGAGTTAGTGAACATTAGTTGCATAAGTGCATTAGCCATTCAATCAAGTGGGAGAATGTTAGAAAGTGATCTCGGCTAATTCCGAGATTAATGGCAAGATTAATTAGTGATTGATTAAATTGTCCACCTGCCATATATCCAATAATCAGATTTGCCGTGATCGGCGGCATTCCTTAGATATTCTAGGGTCCGGCCCCCTAGCCCACAGTGCATCTATAAATAATAGGCAACGCCCTGGTGTTACCATCCCATTCATACACATGAAACAAACTACGTAACCGGTCAATAAGGCGCTGGAGGGTTTAGGAAGGTCGTCTCCCACGTTCATCCCATCCATACACGTGAAACATTTCACACAACAGGTCAATAAGGCGCTGGAGGGTTTAGGAAGGTCGTCTCCCACGTTCATACTGTCTAGGTGAATCTAGGAGACGTTCATAGAGGAGCTGCCACTGGCGTCTCACGTTCTTCACCAACAGAGGGCATCCTCGTCCCCAGGCGGTGATATCATGACATCGTCTACGAACTCGAACTCCATGACATTTATAGGCTCTGGTTAGTATTTAAGATCTATTCCGCATAAGATTAGTTAGTGATCATGTTTAGGCTAAGTTTAAGATCCTGTTAATGCTAAGTTTTATTTCAATAGGGAGCTCCCTGCCCTTCCTCCTCCAAGCCTTTCCTGCTCGCCCCCTCCTCTCTGCTGCAGGGCAGAGCCCCTACGGCTGCTCCCAGGAAGGAGCCGAGCAGCTCGCCCCTGCCCTATGCGCGCTCCTGCCCCTGCTGGCTGGCTGCGTGCCGCCGTGGAGCATGCTGTTGCTGCAGCGCAGCTGCTGTGCCCTGCCCTGGCGCCCAGCTCACCCATGGCCGGTGGCTGCAGCGCTGGTGCTGCTGCTAGCCCTAGGGCATGGCGCCCCTCCCGGCTGGCTCCTCCTCCTTGCTGCGTGGTGCAGCAAGGCCAGTACAACTCCGGCAACCTTGACAACGACCATCCTCTGCCCCATCCCCATGGTTGAAAGCTCCAAGAACATGACCTTCCCCTTTCTCTTTTTTGATTTCAGTTTTCCTGCAAAAACTTTAGAAAAATTGTGTAAAATCAAAGAAACATCGCATGGTAGTGTGGTAGGATTTTTTGGAATCCTTGTAAAGTTATCTATGCAGTATATCTATTAGTTGGTATGACTTGTGTTGATTTTATTTCTGTAAAAATTGATTATTCAGTTAGGGTTAGAAGTGAGGTTTGTGTAAATTAAATATTTGATGCCGATGAGGAATGCTCCAAAAATTATGAGATAATTAGGGTATATTCCTATTGCTATGAAAAGGCTTTGGTTAAAATTTCATGACTAGATGATGGATAGTCTGAGTGCTATGAAAATAACAAGTGTCTTATTCACTGCTTTGGACTTCATGTATGATCTTATACTTGTCTTGAATGGTTAATTAAATATCTCTTGTGCCTATGTCTAATGCTTCCAATAGCTTGACTGAGTTAGTTAATGGGTTATGCTTGGTACACTTGCTATCCTTGGTGCTATGCATGTGTGATCTTTAGTTCAAACCAATCTATATGCTTATGTGGTTGTTATCATATAGTAGCCCTAGTTCTTGTATGCTATATTTGTTGAGTAGTTCATGGCTGTTACATGCTTGTAATGGCTGAGCTTTGATGAGGATCACTTGTATATCATACGTGATGAGCTTGCTATCCTCGTATGATATGCTTGTATCATACTTAGTTAAACCATTCCAAGTGTTGATGTATGTATGGCATAGTCATGTACTTATGTAGGTTGATTCAATAATTTGCTTGCTATCTTTGATGCTAGACTTGAGTGGTAGTAGTTAATAATTTGCTTTCTAATGTGCTTGTGTATGTATGACATAATATTGTGCTTGTGTTGGATGCTTGTATATGTATCTCTTGTGACCATTCTTCGCATTCATACATGTGCATCTTGCATCTCATTTAGGTACGCTAGGTACACTACGTGGAGATACGATGGTTGGAGCCAAACCCGAAGACGTGTTTGGTGGAGCTAACCTAAAGGTGGTGTTGCTGATGAATCCAGGAGACAAAAGGAACCAAGAGTACAAGCGTGGACCGAAGAGCTCGCCAAGCGAGTGTCATCTAACCATCACTGACTTATGTCGGTTCCCAAGGCAAGCCCCGGAGCATTACAAGCCTCCTCCCTCTATTTTTTAAAGTATTCACTTTCAATTCACAATATTGCTTGTGCATTAAGTTATAGGAGTTGAATGAAACCTTTGATGCATTACCTTCCTTGTCCACTAAAAAGAACCTTGTAGGCCCAGGATCGAAACAAATGCTTAGCCATGCTTAGACCGGTAGAGTGGGTGGTCTACTATCCCCCACAAAGATAGGTGATGCTGGTCACGGTTGACTATATTTGCTATCGTGGAAAATAACCGTATGTTCGGGCTGGAACCTCCCCCTACTTGGGTCATGAAGACCGCGAGCGGCATACTAGACCGTGGGCAAGTACCCTGATCGTCCTGGCCTGGCACCATGGGCAAGCAATGCTTGATCGACCTGGCTATCCGTGAGTCGCTACTCATGCCTGTACATGGAGAACCGCGGCTACCCGAACTATATTGAAGGTGACCCATCAAAGTCAACCCAACGGGGAAGACTTGGGTGTGATTGAGGAATAAACCTCCAGCTGGATAGGAATATGATTCGAATCGCGGTCTCTCCCCGTCAGTGAGAAACTTGAAAGATCTTCCTCCCACTGTAGAAACTTGAACCCTAATAAGTAACCAAAAGATGGTTATATGGTTTACATGCCAAACTGGATATGGTTACTATTGTGATGCTTTAATTAAGTGATTGCTCTAGATCAGGTGCAAATCTAGACTTGGTAAGCTTCACTAATCTTGATGCTAAAATATTGATTAAAATTTTGAAAGATAGGACTCAAGGTAGTAATGCTCTTTTATGCAAAAATTGTGCTATCCTGTCAACTCCACCATATGAGCCTTGCATATCCTTGGGAGTCTTTTACTTTCTCTCCTGTCGGGTAAGTCTAGCTGAGTACGTTCGAGTACTCAGGGTTTATCCCACCCTGTTGCAGGTGAAGTGCTTTGTCCTGCTGAAGGAGTGGTTAACCACCGGTGGGCTCGGTGATATTATAGTTACTTCTTATCTATATGTTGTTGTTGGAGGATGTAACAACCCGGGGTTTTCAAACCACACAAAAATCACAACTTTTTAAAAATTTTCCTTGCATAGCCCGTGTTTGGTGTTTGCATATAGGAAAATCCTACCTAGTTGTCACAAGTGGACCCTATTAGTGTTAATTATAGTTTGCATATCATGATATTTAACTTAACCCTGTTTTGCTTCTTATGGATCTTTTGATTGCTAATCAAAACTAATTAAACCTTGTTTGGAAATAAAAAGGAAAGGTATGGATAGGGGCTAAGGCCAAAGGCCTAGCAGACTAGCACCCAACCTAGCCTGCGCAGCCCAGCAGCAGCTCAAGCCCAACCGGCCGAGGTGGCCCAACCAGCCCAGCAGCGCGCAGGCCCAGCATCCACCAGCGCCTCTCCCTCTCACCAGCTGGCTGACAGGTGGGACCGATGGGGTCCACCCATCACCCCCTACCTCACGCCACTCCTCTGCTTTACCCCTCTGCGGAAAGCAGAGCCGCACAGCGCGCAGTCCCGCTCCCAGCCTCGCCCCGCGCCAAAGCACTGGCCCAGCCGCCAGTGGCAACCGCAGCCGCGCCTCCCCCTTTTGCAACCGCCTCCGCTCGACGCCAAGAGCCGATGGCAGAGCGTGACACCACCTGTGCTGACACCGCCGCCGTCACCCCTGGCGCCGCGACACCTTTTGACCGTTGCGCCGTTCAAAATTGGACGTGCCGCCGCGTGCCTGAGCTCCCCCGCTCCCGCAAAACCCTAACCAGGCACCCCATATCCGCCCACCATTCAAGTCTGTGCCGTTCCAGCCGTCCATCGGCACCCTTGGCCGAGCTGCCCTATAAGTAGGGGCAGAGCCCTTGCGCCGCGCCGTCCCTAGCCCTAGCCGCCACACCCGTGGCTTCGCCAAACCGCAGCAAGGAGGAGGGAAGGAGAGGAAGAAGGAGGAGGAAGACAGCCGCGCGTCGCTATCCGAGCTCGCCATGGCCACGGTGAGTCGCCGACCGTGTCTACCTCGCCATGCACCGCGCGCTCGCCATGGCTAGACCTTGCCATGGCAAGGTCACGTTCCGACCTTGTCCTGCACCTTGGGCTTCAACCGACTCCACAGTCACCTCCACCACCCCAAGGCACCCACAGATACCCCACTACAGACTCCTACGGCCCTCGAGCCGCGTCGGCCGCGTATGCCTCGCCGGCGCGGCCGAGCACCATGAGCACCGCCTGAGCCGCTCGCGTACCTCACTACTCCGGCCGCCTCGCTTGTCGAGGGAGGGTCGTTGAGCCGCACCAAGTACCACACGCACCACACCACCTCACGGGTAGGGCCCTAGGTGTCCTCACCTTGCTGGCCGCGCAAACCGGAGCACCTCGCCATTCCGCCGCAGTGAACCACGTCGCGCTCCTCCGCGACGCGCGCGCACAGCATAGCCCTGCCAACGCCGACGCACCAGGGCCGCGAAGCGCCCTCTGAAACTTCACCGCGCACGCTGCCACTGCCGAGCGGCGGTGCCCTGCGTCGAAACCCCCCCGCGAAGTGACCGGACAACCGAAGGAGTGGAGTCCATCGCCCCCGTGCGCGGGCGTGCGTGTGTGCCCGGCGTCTCCAAGCGCGTGAGAGTTAGAGGCCGGAGGAGGGAGGAGCAGGAGCAAGAAGCTCCGAGCGCGCGCAAGCGCTTGTTCGTCGTGGCCAAGCCAAAGCAGAGCGGCGCCGCGTCCGCTGCGCGCACGTGTGCAGCGCACCGTGGACCGGGAGAAGAGGAGAAGGATGAGGCGAGGCCTAGCGCCTGCGTGTGTCGCCGCGGCACGCCGGAGGCAGAGCCTCAACGCCGGCCGAGGAACGGAGGTGGAGCCAAGGGACTGGCCGAGCACTCCGGCGCGCGCGCGTGCGGATCAGCGCAAGGCAGAGGAGGAATGGGGGGAAGGAACGAGCCAAGGGGGAAGTGGGCCTCGGCACTGCTGGCCCAACCGAGAGAGAAGGAGGGGAGAGGGAAGAAGGACGGCACCCACGGGCCTTAGTACCAGGCTGACCCAACAGCAGCCGGCCCAGAGAAGAAAGAGGGAGCAAGGGGTCGCGGCCGCGGGCCTTAGCGCCGGCGCGGCCCAACAGTGAGTAGGTCGGAGCCCTGCAGCAGCATGGAGCAAGACAGCAGGCCCAAGACCGAGCCAGCCGGGCCAAATAAGCCACAACCATCCCAAACCCCTTATTTCCACTTTTTCTTTTTCAGAATTGAGTTTGAACTTAGAATATTTCATAGTATATTCATATGATTTCGGAAAAAATACAAACTTGGTGTCCAAATTCTTCTAAAATCAAACCCTAGGTCATAGGCTTGTGATTGAGTGCATTCTATTTGCATCTTGTGATATCTCTAGTTTTGTCTAAATTGTGGTTCTTATAATGGTTTAGACCCGGAGGAGCCGACGGCTGAGGAGGAGGACCCAGACTACACAGAGGACGCCAGCGACGACTGGATAGGTGCCACGTCCCACCCACCATCATAGAACCCAATAGACATATCATGTTACTGAGTAGAATGCTAGCGCTTTACTTTATGCATTTTGCTTTGAATAGGTTGCATGGTAGATTATTTGCAAAGCCATTACCTTGCCGCAACCTATCCCCTACACACCCGCTTATAGGATAGACACCGCTTATATATATACCATGTCACATGCTCTTTTCATACTCTCATCTTGTTAATGATTAGAGGACTTGTTTGTGCGCGGTTTAGGCACGGCGTGCCACTAAAATGTGATAATGACAACTGGGGAGATCTTGGCGTGTGTCTTGGGTGTGTGGTGAGGTTCGAGTCGATCGGACAGGTTCTACGACGAGTCCAGGGGACGAGTCTTGCCGGGGGTGTGACCTGGGCATCCCCACGAGAGGTACCTGTGGCGGGTACATGTGTTTTGGAAGGAGATCCCGGGGCGAGCCCCGGTATAAAGGTGTTGTGATGGCACGGGGGAGTACCCCACTTGTGGAAGATGACCTATCTGATCATACCTAGGATCTGGAATAGCAAGGGAATCAGAACCATGAGCTTTATTCGTGCACACCACTCGTCCCTGAATGGGCGGGGTGCGGATGTCGATCGGTTTGGGCGATATCATTACTGCCGGTTGTTAGGTGATAAGGGTGGGTGGTGCCATCGTGGGGACCGCACCATCCTAGATGCGCAGTACCACGTTGGCCAGGTGTTGCGTCTCCCAGTCTCAGTTTGCTGGTGCATCGGGGAGCCCCAGGGCTGAGTGGCAGGATAATGTCGAACCTGATCGAGCGATAGCCCGTTATCGGCCTAGGCGTTGCGCCACGTCGATGATGGCGATCTTGTGGCTACAGATGTACACACTCTACAGAGTTGATCGATCTATACGTATAGCCGAGTCCCCGGTTAAGGGCATCTTGTGACCTATGCCTCGCTTGCTTTAGAGAGATGAGTCCCTTCTTTCCCCCCCTGGGTTTTGTAGGTCCGGCTCTGAGCCGCTGAGACAATGACGAGAGGGAGTCGTCTTGTCGCCTAGAGAGTGAGATGTGTGTGGTGAGATTGTGTGTGGGTGGGATGGATATGTGTGGAAAATGTGTTAAAACTTGAGAAACAACTTATATTTATGTTACTGTTTAATTACTACTTAAGGATTAAACTTGCATAGGAAAAACCACAACCATATATAGGTTCTTTCTTTACCCCTTGCATACCACTTTCCACAAAGCAATACGCAAAGCATAGGGTGGGAGCCAGTGGCCAATACAAATAGTACTGAAAGATTTGGATTCAGGTGACAAGCCGGAGGACGAGTTCGAGGACGTCGACCCGGAGGAGTAGGGTTTCGTGCTGCGCTCAAGACCGGAGATGCTGAAGATCTACGCTTCCCTTCGCTATTCCTTCTGCTGCATGCTCATGTGATTCCGCCCAGGAGGCGATGTAATAAATGATTTAGACTTCTTAATGTACTCTTTAAATTCAGAATTCGTGTATGACTATGATTATCGACTGTAATTTGATAATGCGATGGGATGATCTTTGGGGCTATCGTGTTATATTTCGCATCTGTGGATTTTCCCTTCGAGGAAAAATCGAGATCGTTGCAGAGGATGTCACTTAAGCTAGCAATGTATTTCAACTTATGTTACTATAATCATTTCAAAGCTATGTTATTTTCAGTAATCAGTTTTGAACTCAGACTTGTATTATTATTTCTGAGCTTATTTGTAATATTATTTTCGCTGCAAAATTCTATGTAAGTGATTGGTGTTTACTTAATCAAGCGATCTGGGATTGGTTTGTTCATTTACCGGGGTCCTTCGAGATACTCGGCGGACTACCGAGCTGGTATAAGTGAGAGTATGTGTGTGTCAACGTGTTAAACGGGGACAGTCATGCTTGATCTTGTATTAGTTGGGCGGTTCCGTGATAGCTGGTATCAAAGCAAGATTAAGTATAATACTATCATTTACATGGCTTTTAAAACAAAGTTTTGTTTTACAAATACTATTTTGAACAAAAACTTTAGCTATAGGCGAGTTTATCAAAACCTAATTTGAAAAACTATGCTAGCGACAACCGCCAGTTAAGCCCAACTTAGGATCATCAGGTGGCTTATTTAAGTACTGACTTGGGGGATTGCATCATATTTCTATTTACCTGTCCATACAGGTTGGAATAGTATGGGGGCCATTCACTTGAATGGTGTTGTATGGATCAATTTTGCCGCTACGCCTAAGGTAAGGTGAGTTGTGAGAGTATGATCGGATACACTGCCGATCTAGAGGAATGCTTATATGATGACTAGACCATAATCATGTTTTACACAAGATTATGAGAAGCCATCCATGTGTGGGTGTTGCTGTCTGTTGAGATGAAGCCGTCATTAGGACGAGGAAAGGGTGCATATACTGCTTACGTGTATACGGGGTGTACACCTAAGTGAGTATTAGATTTACATTTCAGCAATGCATTATATTCATATTATTGGGATGGGCTGAAATGAAATCTTCTGCAGGTACACTAACCACGAATACGTATGAACTAGTTAACGACTAGCTATATATCAAGAGTGCGTGTTATGCCACCGATATAGAATGTGATTGTAGACTGAGGCTGAGAATCTTGTGAGGATGAATAGGACGAGCATATATCATAATGTTTGTTGCATCATGTATGACTGTGCTTCTCTCATCCTTGCTTCTAATGATAAGAAATCTGTGATCAAGGTGTGGTGCTAGCTTTCTTGTTAAGAAACTAGATAAGGGTTCCCGCATCCTTGTTGTTTGAATAGCCTTGCTAGAATGTGCTATATGATGTTACCTTGCTTGTGTTAAGAAATAATTTTAGATCTATGAAATGTTTTAACATGAGCTAGGGATATCCAAATTGGGTGAAACTATTTTGGTTAGTTGTGTCTTGCAACACCCTACCTAAAGCAACTATAAAACTTATTGTTGAACATTGTGTTGTATGTTGCATGGTTTGTTCTATGTTAGAGTGCTTTTCTGAGTGAGATAGTAAAAGCTTGTTGTGTAAAAATGTTTTGCATACAATGTCTTTTATCCTTGCTAGGTGCTCTCTAACTTTGAAATTTACAAACTTGAAGTTAACATGTTCAATGATACATGGTTTAGTTTTTGGTTAAGCTTTGCCATATCCTGCTTTAGTTAATACTTTTAAAACCTGCTATGTAAGTGTCTTACTAGATAGTTGTGATTTAACCTGTGACAACATTTAGTCTCATGTAAGAATAAATAAATGAATATGAGAGCTTTATGTATCACGTAGGTGTAAAATAAATTTCCATAGCTTCCTAGTAACATGCTTGCTAAGGTTTAGTAGATGATACACATGTTTGAAATCATGAGCTTTTATGGTGAACTTTTAGTGTATGCTTAACCTGCTATAATTATCTAGAAGTTTGCTATGCGCTATAAAGAGTAGTTATCAATTTTATCTTGCTAAATGAGCAAATTGATAAGCACATGTCATGTAAGGCTGCTCCATAACCCTTCTAGCATGTTTAGGATGTATCTTACTATCATCATTTAAGTAGAAGTGCATGTTTCTATTTAAATGCAATTCACCCATCCTTTTCATGTTATCAATGTAGTAGCTGCACTAAGCTTAAGATGTTCATATATTTCCTGATGTTATCTCCTGTAGATGTAAACATAATGCTATGTGATGCATGACTAAAAACAAGTTTGCTAAGATCTAAGTTAAAACTTGTTCCCTCTACTAGAGAAGAGATATATGCACCTGCATGGTAAAAGAATCTAAGTGACAAAACATCATACCACCATGATATGCATGATAAGCATGTTTGTCTTGTTATAGATGTACACTTGTTGTGTATGAAGTTTTGGTGCTTGGTACGCATGCTTAAATTAGAGTGATTGATGTTCTCAATGCTTGCTTGTACTCATGACATATGTGTGTGGTTATGTTGTTACCTAGCTAGTACCATAGTTGTCTTCCTTTGTGCCCTCGGTGAGCATTCGAGTGTCGAATAGCTTTATCTTGGATCATCTCTCAAGTTATGTTAATCTCATGACTATCATCTCCAATCTGGTTCTCTCTCTTAGAAGCCGGAATCGGTAGAGTGTGGTTGCTAGCCTTTGTATGGTTGTGTAACTATGCTTTGGTTTGTCTCCTGAACTAAAGCTTAGTTCCTTTGAGTGCTTGCTTATGTTGTGAATGTTGTGCTCTTGTGTGTGACTTCCTTAATAAAAAACTCTTATCGGACCTCTTTGTTCCTTATCTTATGGGTGATCAAGTGCAACCTCTATATCTATCTATCTGGTTTGGAACATTTTTCATACAAGATCATGCTTTATCGACTGAGTCCCTAATCAGTGTATCGACTCTGTCCCTTGAGTCTTTCTTGTTGTCTCTAACTTTATCGAACTGTAACACCCAAAAATTTGATTGCATTTAAAAATAGATGAAAATGATTTATTCATGAATTATGTGAACATTGAATTTAGTTGAAGAATAATTTTTATGGAATTAAAATCAACTCCTAGTTTATTAACATGTTGATGCATACATGCTGCTGGACATTTTCTTTGGTTGATTGAGTTTGCAAAGCAAAGTGTTTTTTAATTCAAATTCATTTTGTTTTTGAAAAAGGTTTGGAAAAGAAAAGAAAAAGAAAAAAAAATTCAATCTCTCTCTCACCCTCCTTTTCTGTTTTTGGCCAAAGGCCAAGCCCAGCCCTGCACTCCCTCTCTCTCTCTCTCTCTCTCTCTCTCTCTCTCTCTCTCTCTCTCTCTTTTCTTCCTGCTCGGCCCGCTCCCTCCTTTCCCCTTTGCGCGGCCCAGCCAGCCGGCCCTCTCGTTTCCCTTCACCCGCGAGGCCCAGCAGGCCTCCCAACCGTTCCCCTCTCTCCCTCTCATTGTCGACCGGGCCCCATCTGTCGGCGCCGTCTCCTTCCTCCCGCGCCGTTCGGACGCGCAGTGCTGCGAGCCGCAACCGCCGCGCGACGCCCTGCTCCCACTCCCCCACGTCTCGGCCTCATCTCGGCAACGGCCCCGCACTTCCCTCTTCCATTCCTTAAAGAGGAGCGCAGCCCCCTGTTCACCCTTTCGCCGTCTCTGTTCCACCGTACTGCCGAACGCCGCCGCCGTCATCGAGAAGGCCCCCCCCGGAGCTCGACCACCTCGGTAAGCTTCGCACCGAACACCGCGCTGTCGTCCGCGTGCCCCTCGGGTTAACTGGACCTTTCTCTCTCCCTTGTGGTAGGCCGCAGAAGTCCATCGGCGGAAGCTTTGCCCTTGCCGACTGCCATCGGCGCGACATCGCGGACCCCGACCCCTCTCCGTCCCCAGAAATCCTTTGGTGAGTAACGTCCCGCATCCGTTTCCTTTCGACAAGCGTCCTCGGCCTAATCCCTCCCTCTATTCCTCGTCGGTGGCCACAGAACGCACCCCGGCGCGAGCAAGCAGTTTGCCGTCCGCCGTTGCACGCCGACAGACCACACCGAGCCATCTACGTCCTCTTCGTCGTCTCGGTAAGCCTCGCCAGGACTCCCTCTTCCTCCCTGACCCCTCAATTCGGCGAATCGTAACCCCTATGGCCCTGCCCGCATGCACCGTACGCCGCCGGCAATGGCGTACGCGGCGCCCGCTTTTCTCCCCCGCTCCGCGTTCAATTAGTGCCACTGTTGTGATCACGTTGATCTCCTCTAACTCCCTCTGCCCTCGCCTAGTTGATTCATAGCCTCTAGGGCATGATCCGTGCAAGCAGCGCGCCGCCGGCCATGGCGCGTCGCCGCGCTCGCCTCTACTCTCCTCCTATGTTCGTCCGAGCACACCTTTGCGTTTGCCTCGCCTTCCTCTTTCTCCCTTGTTTTCGGATTTCAAAACCGTGGCCGAGAACTCGGTTTCCGAGCGCTCCGGCGACCTCCATGCCGCCGGGCATGGCGACTCCGCCGTGTCGGCCACCTGTTGTGGTCGGCTGATCCCCTCTCTTCCTCCCTCTTCGATTCACAGCCGTCCGACCGGAGATCAACAGCTCTGATTAGAAGATACCCCTTCGCCGGTCGTTTTGTTAAAGAGACCCCGATCTTTCCTGAAACAAACCCGCGGTCCTCGGCTGATTTCAAATTTCAGAAAAACAAATGAAAATTCGATTTAATTCAAATCCTTTTTAAATTAATTACAGAGTTGCCACTCATTTTGTATTGCTTATAAAATTTGCATATTAAATCCGATTTGAGCGATTCGAATTGCGTTAGATTCGTAATGAAATTCTCTACATGTTAAACCCTCTATTAGTCCTGTTTGAAACATTTAAATTTCGGGGTCAAGTTTTAATTGATGAAAGTAAATAGAAAGAACTTGTTTAATTCATAACTTTTGCGTTTTAAATCCGAATTTCGTGAAATTCGTGTTGAAATGTTCGTAGCAGTGTGTAGTACCTTTTTACAAACCTTTTACTTATGTTTAATGTTGCTGGTGTACTGTTCTAATAGTACCTTTGTTTGCTTTGTATGTATGCAATTGGATTGTGTGTTGTTGCAATGTCGTGATCGAGTTCAGACGGTGAGGAGTTTGGTTGTGACCAGGAATTCTTCGACCAGCAGCAGGACCAGCAAGAGTTTGATAACCAAGGAAAGTATAGCATGGGACCTACCTTGTTATCCTATTCACCATAATCATGATTTCATATGCATGTGTTTAATTTGATACCCATAGAATATTTCCATAGAATTGAAATCCTTTACCTTGACTCCTGTGGGTTATGCATATGGGTAGATGGCTAGTGCTTTATGAAATGATACATGATCCCTGCCAATAGACATAATGCTTTGAATGAATTGGTGAACCTGTTTATGGCAATTGGAACATAACCTTTTATAACAACTCACTGTTGGCAAAAGCTGGGACTGACAGTGCAACCGTGAGAGCTACATGGCTCTGTCTTTAACTCAGTAATAGGCTCTTTTCTAGCTCGTTAGCAGTTACCCGAAAGGGCGCATTAGGCTCTTGCGGAGCTGGTTATAGTGCGGCCTCTGTCCGGGTTTGAGCGTTGGTTGCGGTCTTTATGCTACTCGGAAGGGGGGCTCTATCACCCCTTGCCAATCCTAGCGGCCCTAATCTTGTTAGACGAGATACTATGAAAGGTTTCATAGTGAACCCCGCCCACTCACCTTGGCAGTGTTTATGAGAGTAATTAACCCGGGCATTCGGGGCATCACGACTCACGGGTAAAGATGCACAACCTCTGCAGAGTGTTAAAACTGATATATCAGCCGTGCTCACGGTTATGAGCGGCCCGGAAAACTGATGGTTTAATTATAATAAACTTGATCAATCTTTATGTTCCTGTTGCCACTAAAATGATGATGTTTATGTCTCTTAACCTTGGCAATGTTATAAGTGGGATCATTTGGGGCTTAAGCATAACTTGATGTTACTTAATAATAAAACCTTGACAAACTAAAAATGCTAAACGCAGTAAGCCAGTGTCAGCCTTTTTGAGCTTCATAACCCCATGTGTGGATTGCTTCCTGGGCACACATAATGTTATGCATCCTATTTCGACCTTGAAATTGGGTGTGACACGAACTCTCTGGATAATTGATCTATCTGAATCTCATGCCTCTCCTTGACAAGATCAGATCTCACTTTAATCTATGTCTGGTAATCTCCTTGGTAAACACAGGTTGTACGTGGACTTAAATCAATAATCTTCCACTCATCTTTGTGTTCACTTGAAAATCCTGGTTTCTCATGTGCCATGTCTTTACCTTGGGATCTCCTTGTTGACTATAAACCTTGTGACTAGCTTTACTTGCTATTCCTCCCTTGCATAGTTCTTGCTCCTATGCAATCTAATCTGCTTCACGTGAGATTTCTCGTTGGTGTATGTTTGGTGATGGTGTTACGATGAGCATTCTACGGTGCCGTGATGAAACCGAGAGCCTCTTATGGCGGCCGACACAAGTTTGGGTTGCTCGGCATGCGCTGGTATCGTGAATGGTTAGTCATAATCCATTGCAAAAGATACACTGGTGTGATATCTTCTCGTGTGTTTCTCCTTGGTTATCTTCCCATATCGTATCGGAACATCTCTACATCGGACCAAATGCAATAGAGCTCTATCTGAAGAGGCAAAATGGAGTTCGTTCTGAAGATTCAAAGAGGGTAACCTTTGAAGAACAAGTCATAGACATAAACATTGAGAGACTACAAGAAGTGGCTTACAAAGGATGATGTTTGACCATGTCATTAAGTGAGGTTATACATATGTTGGATAACACTTATATCCTCCATGTTGGATCAAAAGGACACACCACACTTAAACTTGGATAAGTGTCAGTTGGACCAGACTTCCCTAAGAAATATCAGGTGCTAGATTGAGTCATCTAGTGCTTATGATCTTCCTGGATTTAAGTTCTCAATCTTCATGCAAGATGGTTCCACAGTCAGAATCAACCATCTCAGATGGAAACCCTTGTCTCGTGATGTTGTTGGTGTTTGTCAGTAAATAGCTATGTGTGCTGAAGTCACTTGCTATAAGAGTTGAAGCCTTGGAGCTTTTTAGTGTTGAGAGACAACTGATTAGTTACAAGCAAAAATGTTAATCTCCAACTAATTAACAACTCATTGGTAGCTATGAAGGCTATGTCTCATAGAACAATGTTACGCAAAGAAGCAACACTGTTGATCAGCAATACAAGCGTTGCTGTTTCCTCCAAGCCATGTGTTGGTTGTCAAGTCAATTCTATCCTAGACAGTCACACAAATGGTACAAGATGTTGTATCAGTTAAGTCAAAAGCTAGTGGAAACTATGTTCCTAGCCTCAGTCAGGACCTTTGTGTATCAAGCTTTGGAAAAAGAAAATGTTTAGAACTTTTTGGTATGACGCACTTAAGCATATCCAGAATTGGTACCTTGCCTTTGCAGGAATGTTTCTCCCTATGGACTATGCTTTGTGCCCTACAAAACACCTCACAAGTGCAATTTTGGTGCATCATCAGGTTGTGCATAAGTCAATGGTTATGGGTGTTTTCTAGGAAACATGTAAGGAAATATCCTAAACTCTTGACAAGAGGATGCTACTATAACACAAAGAGTTAAGTAGTGCAGAATACACCACAACTTGTGAAGCAAGAAAAGAAAGATGATAAGTCTGCAGATTTCAGGATGCTACACATGTTGTCTTTAAGCTATTGATTAGAGGCTTAAACATGGTTAGCTTGTCAAAACTCTATAAGCTCTTTTCTCGCTTAGGATACTTCAATGTCTTAAGTGGGTTGAGACTTAGATGAGTAAAGCTTCATTTATGATAGATGTCTTGCTAGTTGGTTTATACCATTTCAGTATAGAACAGTTTTGGAAGGTGTTTGTTGGGAATTGTTGAAAAATGTTGTTGGAACTGAATTTTGGTCAGTAGTCAGAGGACTCTGGGATCTATATGCCTACCAAAAAGTCATACACCATGGAATATAAGTTTACGAGATCTGAATGAAGAACCAAGATATGTGGAATCTGTGATGTCTCGGTTGAATGACATCTTCTATCCTTTAGAAAGATCTGTTTGCAGTTGATGCCAAGGCTAGCAGCATGGTCAATGTGTTGCTAGTGGAGTAATATTTGGAGTGCTCTCTAGAAGACTCTGCTTTTGTCCCCTCATATTGATGATGTCTGATCAATCAAGATCTTCTGCAAATGGACATGTGCCTGTGCGAGTTGAAGACAATTTGAAAAGTGTCAACCAACAGATTCTATAAGTTATCCATTGACACGAGAAAGGAAGACTCAATGTCAACATAGCCCAACAAGACTGGTTTGCTACAGCGCAGTGCAACCCAACTTACAATACAACTGCATCATGTGGGAAAGTAATCCTCCTACTTGATGTAGGTTGTTCTCCAGTTTGATGAAGGTTTGCAACTTTTGTTGTCCTCCAAGCCTCGTTAGTATCCTTCTTGATAATGGATTCCGATGCTAACTTGTCTTGGTACTTTCTATGTGTTTTTACCCCAGAAGTTGCATCTTTTGGAACCCAGATAATTGTTGCCATTTGGATGTGATGATTCCCTCAATGGATGTTTAGCAAACATGCTAAGTTGGCAGAGTCAGCTATCACATTCGCTACTCTCTCAATGGGACTTAGATAATATAGTATTGGCATTAGAGATAGAGAATTGCACACATGGAATGTTATGTAGCTTTCCATCGGATGACATATGAGGGATTGAACAAATGCGATTAACCTGGATGTCGTTGGTTAGTTAATCGGTTCCTCATCATCTCAAAGGATGTTTGCTCGGTTAATCACCTCGTTTATAGCAAAAGTGGTACTCAAGCCGCTTGGTAGAGGACTGCTTTGCGAACCTTGGGAATAAAGTTTAACCTTCAGAAGCTACAGTTTAGTACAACTATCATATAGTTATGCTACAATGGTTGGAAGAAGAGGTACTTACAAGTGTTTGTATGCTCTGAACAGTCCATGGTATCTCAAGAATAAAGTGTTGTATTATTTGGACTCCTCCCAAAGTAACAATGCTTCGTGGAATTCAATAAAGGAAATTCTTCAAACAAAAATTTTCTAAGAACAATAAGTATCAGGAAGTGGTCTTGACCAGAGTAGCCACTCTGATGCTCGAAGCTGAGTTGCCAATGCTCTAGCTTATGTTGGAAAACAGATAACGTGCTTTTCTCCCTTGAAAGTTCTTCGTTCCGAATCTCGGGACGAGATTCTTGTTAAGGGGGAAAGGTTGTAACACCCTCGGTGTTAAGCACGGGCTAAGAAGTAATTAAACCTAATTATATCGGATCAAGCGATAATCAGAGACTATAGTTCATATATGGGAATACATGATAAGGTATTTATTTTAGGTGAGTTTCACGAAGTTCGGAACCAAAAAGTTAAGTGAATAGATGATTCATATAATTATCGGAATTCATTTATGAAATGGAAATAATTATATGAGTCGACCAAGTCTCACGACCTTGCCCAAAAATACTCCAGTTGAACTCTACAACAAAAGTCGTGAAAGGTTCGTGTTGCCCGGAAACACACAAAATGTCCGGAAATATTCCGAACCCCAACCTGAGCGCAATCGACGACGTTTTTTGTGACACCCTGTGTCAAGCTTGCATTAGGAGCATCATTAGCCACTACGCATAAGCATTGCATTGCATTCATGTTTAATTGTGCTATCATTTCATGTGTGTTTATTTATATCTGTTACACTAGAAATGGATAGGTGTTGTGCTCTAAATCTTGATCACCATGTTTAGTTAAGTTTGTTACACCTAGAATAAAGAGTAGATTGCTTGTCTTGCTAATTACTTTGTATAATTAAGCTTAGTTTACTTTCTAAGATTTAAAGTAATTCTTTTTCCCTAGATGGCTTAAATGAGTTTTTAATCCACAACCCTTGAACTAATGGTTTTCAGGAAATATGACCTACATGAAAAATGTAGAGAATAATATTCTGAACAACTTTGGTTTAAGTTTCAAATCTTAGTTTTGAGTTTTTAAAACTGTTTTAAATCAAATTCAGTTGAAACAAATCAAAGGAAAATAGAAAAGGGAAAGAATTTCGGAACTGGGCCGTGTCCTCGCTTCCGGCCCAATCGGCCTTACCGCGGCCCAACTCGTGCCCGCGCCCCGCTCGCGCCCGCGCGCCCCGCGCACGCACGGCGCACGTGTGACGCACGCGCCTGACCGCGGCTGCGCCGTACGCCGGCGTCACCTGCCGCGTGGCGGCCGATTCCTGCGCCGCGCCGAACGACCAGAGCCGCTCACATGCCACGCCGCACACTGCCCCCATGCGCCGACCAAAACGCCACACACGCCACCGTCTCTGCCGCGCAGAGCGCAGTGCTGCGCCGCGCCTGCACCTCGCCGTCGCGTCGCCGCTGCTCCGGCAGACCCGACCGGACCTCGCACTGTCCCGCTCGCCATCAAAGCGCGAAGCAGCGCTAATGGCGCTAGGGCCAAGAACGCTTCGTGCAGGCGCTGTCATGCCCCTGCTTCGCCGCCACAGAGCTGCCAGCACCGCTGCCACCCGCCGAGCCGTCGCGTCATCGTTACGCCGCCGTAGTGCTGCGTCCGATCAGCGCCCCGCCCCGTCACACTTGCACTCGAGCGCAAATCCGCGCTAACGGCGCGTCGACCAAGCCGCGCGTTGCCGCCGCTGCTCCACGCACGCAGACGCGCTGCGTCACTGCCACCGCCGCACCGTCGCGTCCAGGCCCCCACCGGCCACGCCTGTCGGCCATAACCGCGTAGAAGGAAGCGCCTATACCTCTTGCCCCTCTCGCACTCGCCAGCATTCACACGCATTCCCTCACTCGCCCGCACTGCTTCTGCTCTCGTCGCGCCGCGCACCGAGAACACCGCAGCGCCCCTTTTCAAATCCGCCACCATCCGAGCGTCTTTGCTCGATCCATCTCGCACACACGCTCGCCTTCGCCTCGCACACGCCCTGGTCTCCTCGCTTTAGTCAGCCGAGCTCCACCGTTGCCGGACCACCGTCGCCATTCCTCGGATCGGAGTTTCCACCGCAACAACCAAACTTCGTTCACCCCTCTCCGACCCGCTTCCGTCACCTCCATCTTCGTGGAAGCTTCACCGGAGGTAGTAGAGGTGAGAACACCCTTCCGCCAGCTCCATCTCACCCTGGAACAACACAGCACCGTTGGCCGTGCGCCATTGCCGCCGCCGCGGAGCTCGCACGTGGCCAGGCTTCCACAGAGCCTCTCCGGTTCAACTAACCCCCACGCTGCACTCCCCACACCACCGTGGTGCTCACGCGCACGCTTGCCGGGCAACACACCGTCGGTAATCACCCCGCCGCTTCGCACCGCCGCACTGCTCCGCCACCGCACGTTGTCGGCCACTTTCACGGCCGCACTGGTTCAACCAAAACCCCCAGTCGATGCGCGTTGTCACCCCGAGCATGCCAAACCTAGCCTCACCGCCGGCGAGCTCGCCGTCAGCGAGAACGCGCCGGTCAGCGCCGATGCTCTGCCCTGGCTCGCTACCAGGTGGACCCTGCGTTGACTGCGGGTCCTGCCTGTCAGTCCGCTCTCCCGCGTGCACTGGGCCGAGCCCAACACTGTTCATCCATGGGCCGAATTCAGAAATACATTTCCTTTTTCTATTTTCAGTAAATCGATAATACTTGTTTATTTTGTATCTAGAGTTTGGTAAATCCTAAAATGGTGAAATCAATTGTGTTAGACTCTATAAATGATGATATTTCGGTTAAAAATATAAAGATATTTTTTGGAGAATGTCTTCAGTACTAATGTTTAAATAATCCTTTTCTGTATTTATCAAAGTTAATTGTGTTCCTGCATGATTTGAGCAAATAAAAATATGAGGTTTTTATGCTAGCTCTGTTATCCTGTGTAGAAGCTAGGAAAAATATGAAATTCCATGTTTCTGTGTAAGTTTTATTTATCACCTATTAAAATGTGTTTCTGCTGCTTTCTTATTTTAATTCATGTGGTAAATCTGTACATGTATAAATCATGAAACTTTTTGTGTAGCCTCTGTATGTCATGCTCTGTCTAGGAAAAATATAACATGTGGTATGTTGTATGGAAGAAAAGATACTTGTAGTTTAAGTGTCCTTTTCTAGGGTTTTCTTTGGAAAATCATGTAGGATATAATATATTTGTGCTGATCATGGAACTTTCTTGATAAATATGTTTCTGAGTAAAGAACTTGTTAAAAATAAGATATAGCATGTTTCACCCTGTTAGCCAGTAGGTCTAGTTCAAAGTGCTTTTTCTATATTTAAATTCATCTTTTTGTATCTGCTAGCTGGTAGCTTTGCTATGGGTGAATTTTATGCAGTAGTATCCTTTAAGCATGCTCTGTCCCCTGTAATTTTTGTAGATTTTTTGAGCAGTTTTTTTTAGGCCTGCTGTGTAAAGTGACACTAGAGTGAGTACTTTGTTTAATTCCAAAAGCATTGTTGAAGTGTTTAATTCTTGTTCAAGCATCATCCTTGCACCATAAGTAATTATATG
The DNA here is from genome assembly GCA_022036555.1 of Microstegium vimineum. NCBI lineage: Eukaryota > Viridiplantae > Streptophyta > Magnoliopsida > Poales > Poaceae > Microstegium > Microstegium vimineum. Next base: position 39,546,914 of record CM039121.1, on the reverse strand, counting down.
CATTGCAAACATACAGGATCAGTAGAGGAATCTCAGGAGCAACTTCCAGAGGAAGGAATCCAGGAGGTGCAGGAGCTGAACGAGGAGCACCACGAACTCGACACTAACCTCCCCGAGTGCCCTGACCACCAGCCCTCCACCTTCACTCAAGACAAGCCCCGGAGCATCTTTAAGCCTCCCAGTATTTACAATTAATCTACTTGAGTATTTTATACTGTGATGCATTAGGTGATAGGAGTTGACTGAATCCTAATTGCTGCATTACCTTCCTTGATTATTGTTTTACCTACCTTGTTAACTTGTTAAATAAAAGTAAAAGCAACCGCTTAGCCTGCTTAGAATAAATGGTTACATTTATATTTATGTTCGTATTATCCCATGGGGGTAATACTATCACGGTTGGCTATATTTGCTATCGTGGGAAAGAACCAATGGTAATAATGAATGCGGTCAACTGGAAGGCAAGTACACCAAGTGTTCAAGACTTGAGGGTCGTCCGTCCGTTGGATCGTATAGGTTTGTATACGATGGTGACCATCTTACATCTTTGAATGCGCCCTTTCACATAGGGGTCGTTGCGAGTATCGACCCCGAAGCCGAGTAAACACTGTCTGGGCCGGCGCTCAATCTGCTGTGAGCACCCTCTAGTTTGTAGATACGATCTGCCCCGTGGTGACCAACTGATTTCTACAATTGGGTGGACCAATGCGAGCCCGCGACGTACTACCTGGACAGTGTTGAGCGGTAACCCAATGCATGGACCCGACGGGGAAAGTGTGGGCGTGTGTTAAAGGTAATCTTGCCAACTGGTTGTATATCGATTCGAGTCGCTGCCTCCCACCGGATAGTGGGGGATTATGCTGAGCTTCACCACGATACAACTCCATGTGACATCGTAATGGTTCTACTAAAATATTGATGAAGGAATTGGATATATATTATTATATTGATTGCTTAGATCAAGTGTGTGCTCTAGTACAGGTGCAAACTTAGAGATAATGATAGGATGGAAAATGGCTGCTCTATAAACCTCTAAGTTTCTTATTGTTCGCGTTTCCGCAAAAGCAAAGTTTATCCAGATCCACATAAATAGCCATGCATATCCTTGGAGTCTTTATTTTCAGTTAGACGGGTAAGTCTAGCTGAGTACATTCCCGTACTCAAGGTTTATCCCGTTTGTTGCGGATGGTCAAGTATACTTTGGCTATTGTAAGCACTGTCTCTATGCTGTCGAAGGAGAAGAGGAGTAGGCTTTGGGCAAGGTCTTCTACAAGCTCATCTTTTGCTGTTATCGGACGTGACCTCATGGGCACCCCTATCTTTTAAATGGTATTAGCGTGGAGTAAGACTTTGGGTTCGAGTTTCAAAATAATGTTTTATTTGGCCACATGTGTTGTGGCGTGAGTACTACTTTATTGGGAACAAGTATTGTAATAACTTTATTTTGTACTTCAAGTATTTTCGTTTAATTGTTGGTTCGTTCGAATGTGCATACCTGAGTTTGCGCGATCTGGGTTGGATATACGATTGTTAAAAATCCTTCGAGATTTCCGGACTACCGGGATTATATGGGCTCAAGTGCTTTAAGTGGCGGTTAAATCGGCTACTTTGGTACTTGATCTCTTATAATTTGGACGGTTCTGCCACATTTTTGACCGACGTTGACCGACAATTTGGAGATCTCGCATGGCGACGCGCATTGAACTAAGGTTGTAGATTAGATCGAGACGAACAAACTTCGTTCAATCCACAAGACCTAGATCAGCTCCGAAAATGGTGAAACAAATGACCAAAGATCGTCGGAATGCCAGTTCTCGGTACCCGCAAGGTTTTCTTCGGGAATCAATAATTCGCAAACCGTTTGGAGTTTGACTGTGGTTCTTGAAGTAAATTAATCTATTCGACGAGATCTTCACAACGGTATATTCGGAAGAACGTTTCAGTCAGCGGGTTGGAATTCGGGAGAAAGAAATAGAGGGCAGTGGCAATCTTGAATTTAGTTGCAACTTTTAGAGTTGGGACAGGAAGAATAAAAAGGGCAGCGGCCCTGCCCCCTCTTCTCTTCCTCATGCCTCCCTCCCCTCCTTTTTCTGCTGAACCACAGCAGCAGCTGCTCCTCCTCTCTTCCTCCTTCCTCAAGCTCCCTCCTCCCCTCTCCATGGCAGCACAAGGGGAGTGTTGGAAAGTGATCTCGGCTAATTCCGAGATTAATGGCAAGATTAATTAGTGATTGATTAAATTGTCCACCTGCCATATATCCAACAATCAGATTTGCCGTGATCGGCGGCATTCATTAGATATTCTAGGGTTCGGACCCCTAGCCCACAGTGCATCTATAAATAAGAGGCAACGCCCCTGGTGTTACCATCCCATTCATACACATGAAACAAACTACGTAACCGATCAATAGGCACTAGAGGGTTTAGGAAGGTCGTCTCCCACGTTCATCCCATCCATACACGTGAAACATTTCACACAACCGGTCAATAAGGCGCTGGAGGGTTTAGGAAGGTCGTCTCCCACGTTCATACTGTCTAGGTGAATCTAGGAGACGTTCATAGAGGAGCTGCCACTGGCGTCTCACGTTCTTCACCAACAGAGGGCATCCTCGTCCCCAGGCGGTGATATCATGACATCGACTACGAACTCGAACTCCATCGCATCTCCAGAAGCACATATGACATTTATTAGGCTCTGGTTAGTATTTAAGATCTATTCCGCATAAGATTAGTTAGTGATCATGTTTAGGCTAAGTTTAAGATCCTGTTAATGCTAAGTTTTATTTCAACAATCGGTATCAAGAGCCTGCTTAGATCTAACATGATCCTAAGCCAGAGTTTAATTTGTTTTATGTCTCTGTGAAGATCTGTTTAAGCAAATGCTCTGCATATGTCTAGTACGTGTTGTTTCTGCTAAGTTTTGGAGATCATGTTGTCTCTGTTATCTAGAGTTTAGATCAGATCGTTAGTTTACCTATAAATTAAGTTTTCAGATCACGTTACCCTCTTTTTGGATTAGATCAGTTTGATCTATCAAGTTTTAATTAAGATCGGTAAATGTATGTTTATGTTATTATAAGTATCGTATTAGATCTGTTTTAAAATTTAGTAAGTAATCAGACCTTGTTTAGATGCGATCTAAGTTTAAGTTCATGATTAAGCTAAGTAATCAGAGGATTTGGTTTACAGTTCATCATGGTTCATCACGGTTAGTCTCAGATTAAGTCAGATCTCAAGAAATCAGTGATGTTCTCATTAAATTAGGACCCATACAAACATTGAGAAGAAGATGAATTGGGCACCAAAGATTCCCAAAATCAGTAACCCTAAGATTAAGATTGAGATTAAGGGCTCACTAGACATGGTTCGTATCCGGTTTCAAGACCGGGTCACCATTATCTTTTGGCCATGAACGAGTGGCTCGTACTCGACGCTCAGGCTGGGTCGCCACCGGCCAGAGCCGCCACCGTGCGGGCCTACGAGGACGAGTCACCACCCCGCCGCCGCGGTGTACAGCAGTAGCCGCAAGCTGCGACATGAGTGCGGTCGCTGCACTGCCTTGTGTCTACGCCGCCGCATGCGCTGAGCCTTACTGCTCCACGCGTTGCGCTCCACGGCTGCTGCCACCGCTGCGCTGTTCCCAACAGTGTGCCGCGTGAGAGCACCTGAGCTACCGGGCTCGACGGCGCCGCGCGCGGATCTTCCGCACGGGAGCACGGGCGAGCCGAGTGCCGGGATGCCAACGGTGCTGTGCCGTAAGCTGCTCTCTCTCTCTCTTGTGCTGTGACGGCTGAAGAAGGGAAGAGAAATTAGTGAGGACCAGCTAGGGTATTCCAGATTGCTGTTTGGCCTTTTATACGTATTTTTCCCGTATGAATGATCAGCGGCCGTCGGATGGATATCAACGGCCAACAGCACTTCAGCATTAGAGTTTTCATGAGTTGGGCCGCTGCTGGGTTTTGGGGAAAGCCGAGCAGGCTTGAAGAAGCCGCATGCTTCGCTCGGGCCTAGCCATGCTGCGCATTCAAAGGCCAGAGTGCTATAAGTTTTGTGCACATACGTGTAAATGAGCTTCATTTGGCAAAATTATTTACAGCTGAGTTAGCTCTTTTTAGAGATATTAGTTTATTTATTCGTCTAAGTGTGGCCGTAAGTAATGAGTGGCAAGAATGATCCTGATAGTGTGCAATAGTCTTTGTGCACATTTCATGCTTCCAGGTCCAATTAAGCTCATTTATATAAGTTTTTGTTTTACGAGTTTATTTTCTATTAATATTAAATTGTTCGTTAAGATTTATGAGTTGCCGTAATTAAGAAGCAGAAAAGAAACTGAGATACTCTGGAAGCTCGGCAATAAGAAGATCGTAGCTCGGCACATTATTTTTTTGCCTATTCTCTAAAGCCCAAAATAAGATTTATTTTCAGGATATAAGTTTTGCGCATTTTAAGTACTTTAATAAGTTTTGAGCTCTTAATGTCCTCATTATGTTTAGTTTTAGCTTAAGTTTATTATCAGCAACTTATTTAATGTTTTAAGTATATGAAATAAGTTTAACCGCCCTCAATTATGTATGTATTCCCATTTCATATAAAGTTTCAGTTATTGTTATTATTGTTCTAAGTGACCCTTTAAGCTAATTTTAAGTATGTTTTCGGAATATGTTGCTGAGAATATTTAAGAAAATTCTTTTTATTAGTGCAATTTACTTAGTGAATTTTTATGCACTACTTAAATAAAGTTTTAAGTCTAAGTTCTTAATTTCAGTTCCAGCATTAAATTTTATGCTTTCATGAGCATTTTCTATTTCATTGAAGTATAAGATTAAGTTTTGCATGAATTTGCATTCAGTTATATGTTTTCATATATTTTATCCACCACTGTATAATAAGATGGTCTCTGGTTAAATGGAACCAACGAGAAGTTTAATTGGAGATTACTCATAATTAATTTCTGACCAACGTTGATTTAATTATGAGTCATTAAGATTGGATTTTATTTTGTTTTCTGCCCAACGGTGATGCAAATTAAAGTCCTTAAGCATGTTGTTAATTCTGACCAACGTTGATTTAATTGCATGCTTTAAGCACATCTTATATACAGCTTACTAACTGAGACATTATTTTCCTTCGATTTTTTCAGTAAATTATGCCGACTATATAAGTACCATAGAACCCATAAGTTGCACTAATTTTTCTACTTGGAATAATCAGGTGCATACCATTCTCAAGGAGCTGGACCTTGATTATGCGCTAAATGAGGAAAAACCACATGCTCCTTCTCCTATTTATGAGTATTATGCTGAGAGGATGAAGGAGTATATCCCAAAATTAGAAAAATAAGAGAAATCAGATATGATTGCCAAAATGATAATAAGATGCTCGCTCTCAGTTGGCATGATGAGCAGGTTTCTTTCTAATGAAAGGAACATCGAGGGAAAAAGTGCTAAGGAGCTTCACAACTCCATAAGAGTGCACTTTAGAAAGGTTTTCCTCTTTGATAAGTTAGTTAATGCCCGTTATGATGGGACTAGTGGTCTGGGTAACCACGTTAAAAGCTTGTTTGATCTGGCTTATGAGCTAAAGGCACTTGGATTAAATGTTTCTGATGATTTTATGGTAAGCTGCCTTATGAGTTCTATGCCGGAAAACCATAACAAACATGCTAAAAATGATAAGTTTCCAATTGTCTGCAAATTTTGCAAGTTACCAAATTGATGATAAGTATAAGAATGGCTTTGAGAGACAGGTAACTAAGTTGTCTCATAAGTTTTACTTAAGTGTTTTCCCCAACATATGGTGGATTAACTAAGGTGCAATAATGCATATCTTATTTTCTCCTCGGGGCTTGCCAAACCATAAGTTATAAGGGGAGAAAGAGGATTAAAGTCTAAGGAGCCATTGATGGAATAAAGATGAAGTCAAGCCTTGGAGCTTCTCTTTAGATTAGTTTTACCTTTTAGTCATTAATGATGCATAAGTTATCTTAGTTTGAGATACTTCTTGTATTTTGAACAAATGATCCTAAGTTTGGAGTTTATGAATACTTCAAATTTATTCCATTATGATTTATATTATTAATTGGCAAAGAGATTTATTTCCTGTGATATGAGTTTTCTTTATGTTTGTTTTATCTATAAGTTAATCATTAGTTAAATGATGAGACCTTGTCAAAATTGTGGCACTACGGTTAAGCCACATTTTGAAGGGGAGAATGGATTGTCTCATCAGGAAAGAGATGCTCTATTCAAATAATTGTTTAAATAAGATTATGAAACATGGGACTTGAGAAATAAAATCATATTAATTTGGTCCCTTAGCCCAACATTAGTCTCTAATGGAAGTGCCTTGCTCTCACTATTTCTGGCCAAAGCTGATTAGTGTTTGCATGTTCACCAAGTTTCTTTCTCTAGTTTATTCTGGCCAACGCTGATTAGACTAGTCCATAGAGCTTGTTTTTTTTGGAGACTTGTATGTCTTATATTTGTCATTCTAGCCAATGTTGATTGATGAATATTTGATATAAAAGTTTTACTAGGCAAAACCTTAGTACAATCAAGCTAAGGATAAGAAATTAACTGAGTTGTCCACATGGCACCCTGATTATGTTCCTAGAGGACACCAAAATCAGTGGCAATGAAGTCCAAGAGATTGCGCTTCTACTGTTATAAGTATTTTACTAAGTTAAGATATGATGAATGTGCTTATTGGGAATGCAAAAATTAAATCTTGGAGAGATACATATGTTGTATCAATGATTCGAGAAGACATAAATATCTTAGTTGTGCCATAAGACATTAGTATACCTCCATTTAAATTGGTACATTTTTTTTGTTGAGGATTTTCAAGAGTCAATTAGAATGCCACAACAGATATATGTAGCAACCAAGTTGATAATTAGGCACATAAGTAAACCTATATTGCTACATCAAGAGAGGAATTTTGTTATTCTAAACTAAGCAATTTTATGAGCTTAGGTCCATAAGTTTATGTAAAGTGTGGCTACCAATAAGTTTCTTAATGAAGTCAAAACAGTAGGCTATAAAAGGGTCTACAATTTTAAGTGTGACTTTAAAGGGAGTTTCGAAAGATTTAAACTAAGATTAAAGTCTGCTATGGTTTAGAATTTCATTAATTAAGAGGACAATTATGTACTATAAAAAAAGGTGGAAACGTTTTTTGTCCTAATACTCTACTTGGGTGAATTTTTCTAGTCGCCCAAAAATATTTGGTGAAGCCTCTAAGTTTTCTAGGCATTGAGATATACCAATAAAGGACCAATGAGTACTAGGATTATCACAAAATGCATATCAAGTGAATGCATAAGTGGTAGTTTTTGAATAAGTAATGTCATGCCTGTCTATTTTGCATAGTGCAGTTGCATAATGCATTAAGTTTAATTATCCTAAATATTTTAAAAATAAGTTAGTAATAGTTGAAGAGGAAGACGTTCCATATGCTTCAATTGTTATTAACTTTAAGGATGCTCAAAGTCAATACTAGTTTAGACTTGGTATCGGGATACTTGGCAAAATATTAGTTTATTAATCTATAATAGGTCCACTGGAAGGTGCTAAAGAATTTTAAGTTTAAGTTTTTGATAAGGCACCAAAAGAATTATCATGTCACTTATAAGAATTAAGAATTATTTGATTGTCAATTCTCTTGAGTATGTATAAGAATGTGCACAATTAGATTATACCTACTCTTGCAGAAAAGGACAATTTTATTGAAATCTCCAAACATAATTAGTATTAAGATGAGCTCAATTTAGTGGCATGTATAAGGATGAATATGACAGGCCATGTGGCTTAATTGATATTATCCCAAAATTAAGTATTTACATACTGCTATAGGCCTACAATTGAGTTGCAGTATTATTCGAGTAACAACACATCAAATGTTGATGCCAAGCACATTGATAATATGTTGTGAAAGAAAGAACCCAGAATCAAATATTAAGTGAGAATTAAGAACTAAGTTGGTGCTAGCATATCTACTTACTTGAGGTTTAACACTTATCCCATTAATGAGCGCACAAATCATTTTGGGTTTATAGTGTAGCGTTTAACTTGATTCCTGGATATAGGGCCATATACTCCCAATAAGAGATAAGCGTTCTTACAATGTATTGCAGTGAACTATGGGTAATGGGGTCCTAGTGGTGTTAATAAATGTTGACGACGCATTGGTCTAGTCTTATTGTGGTACTGAGTTTGAGCATAAGAGTAAGTGAACATTAGTTGCATAAGTGCATTAGCCATTCGATCAAGTGGGAGAATGTTGGAAAGTGATCTCGGCTAATTCCGAGATTAATGGCAAGATTAATTAATGATTGATTAAATTGTCCACCTGCCATATATCCAACAATCAGATTTGCCGTGATCGGTGGCATTCCTTAGATATTCTAGGGTTCGGCCCCCTAGCCCACAGTGCATCTATAAATAAGAGGCAACACCCCTGGTGTTACCATCCCATTCATACACATGAAACAAACTACGTAACCGGTCAATAAGGCGCTGGAGGGTTTAGGAAGGTCGTCTCCCACGTTCATCCCATCCATACACGTGAAACATTTCACACAACCGGTCAATAAGGCGTTGGAGGGTTTAGGAAGGTCGTCTCCCACGTTCATACTGTCTAGGTGAATCTAGGAGACGTTCATAGAGGAGCTGCCACTGGCGTCTCACGTTCTTCACCAACAGAGGGCATCCTCGTCCCCAGGCGGTGATATCATGACATCGTCTACGAACTCGAACTCTATCGCATCTCCAGAAGCACAGATGGCATTTATAGGCTCCGGTTAGTATTTAAGATCTATTCCACATAAGATTAGTTAGTGATCATGTTTAGGCTAAGTTTAAGATCTTGTTAATGCTAAGTTTTATTTCAACAGGGAGCTCCCTGCCCTTCCTCCTCCCAGCCTTTCCTGCTCGCCCCCTCCTCTTTGCTGCAGGGCAGAGCCCCTACGGCTGCTCCCAGGAAGGAGCCGAGCAGCTCGCCCCTGCTCTATGCGCGCTCCTGCCCCTGCTGGCTGGCTGCATGCCGCCGTGGAGCATGCTGTCGCTGCAGCGCAGCTGCTGTGCCCTGCCCTGGCGCCCAGCTCACCCATGGCCGGTGGCTGCAGCGCTGGTGCTGCTGCTAGCCCTAGGGCATGGCGCCCCTCCCGGTTGGCTCCTCCTCCTTGCTGCGTGGTGCAGCAAGGCCAGTACAACTCCGGCAACCTTGACGACGACCATCCTCTGCCCCATCCCCATGGTTGAAAGCTCCAAGAACAGGACCTTTCTCTTTCTCCTTTTCGATTTCAGTTTTCCTACAGCAACTTTGGAAAAATTGTGTAAAATCATAGAAAAACTGCATGGTAGTGTGGTAGGACTTTTTGGAATCCTTGTAAAGTTATCTATGCAGTAGATCTATTAGTTTGTATGACTTGTGTTGATTTTATTTCTGTAAAAATTGATTATTCAGTTAGGGTTAGAAGTGAGGTTTGTGTGAATTAAATATTTGATGCTGATGAGGAATGCTCCAAAAATTATGAGATAATTAGGGTGTATTCCTATTCTATGAAAAGGATTTGGTTAAAATTTCATGACTAGATGATGGATAGTCTGAGTGCTATGAAAATAACAAAGTGTCTTATTCACTGCTTTGGACTGCATGTATGATCTCTGAATATTAATGTTTTTCGTGTATAAAATGTTGTTTTCTGTTGGTATGGTGAATACCAAAGTCGTAGATAATAATATGAGGAAGATTGTGTTAAAATTTCATGGCCATATCTTTAGTAGTTTGAGAGATATGGATTTAGCAAGTTCATTGCTGAAATCTATCATTCTCTGGACAGATCTGAATGTTTGGGTTGTTTGACTAAGTTAAACTTGTAATCATGTCTTGATACTGTGGAAACTTTTATAGAAATTTTCATGAGCTTTCCAGATTGTTTTGATTCATATTTTTAGGAGGTCTATAACTTGAGCTATAGCAGTTTTAAGGAGTACCAAATCTGTCCTCCTTTTGAACAGAGATGTCTTCTTCAATTATTTCGAATTGTGTAACCATTAAATCTTCTTGGCATGATATTAAGAAAGTTGTAGAAAACTTAATTAGCTTTCCAAATTTGTAAGAATCATGTTCTTTAGATTAGTATAACTTCATTTATGAGTAAAACCGTGACTGAATGTTGTTGTCCCAATTTTGCATGAGTAGGTTAAATGCTTCAACATGTTCTTGCTAGTTTAATCTATTAAGTAAACTTGTTGGATGGATACTTGTCATGGTTTGACTTCAATTTAATAGTAGATCATGATTGAAGTGCTTTTTATCTTCTATGTTAAGCTTGGATGATAATTAGCTAAACAAGTTCTAAGTGACTAGGTATGTTCTATAATGTGCTTCTATCTCCTAAGTTATGCTCTAGTTATAATTGGTAATTAAATATAAGTGCATCTATATATCATGTATGGTCTTATACTTGTCTTGAATGGTTAATTAAATATCTCTTGTGCCTATGTCGAATGCTTCCAATAGCTTGACTGAGTTAGTTAATGGGTTATGCTTGGTACACTTGCTATCCTTGGTGCTATGCATGTGTGATCTTTAGTTCAAACCAATCTATATGCTTATGTGGTTGTTATCATATAGCAACCCTAGTTCTTGTATGCTATATTTGTTGAGTAGTTCATGGCTGTTGCATGCTTGTAATGGCTGAGCTTTGATGAGGATCACTTGTATATCATACGTGATGAGCTTGCTATCCTCGTATGATATGCTTGTATCATACTTAGTTAAACCATTCCAAGTGTTGATGTATGTATGGCATAGTCATGTACTTATGTAGGTTGATTCAATAATTTGCTTGCTATCTTTGATGCTAGACTTGAGTGGTAGTAGTTAATAATTTGCTTTCTAATGTGCTTGTGTATGTATGACATAATATTGTGCTTGTGTTGGATGCTTGTATATGTATCTCTTGTGACTATTCTTCATATTCATACATGTGCATCTTGCATCTCATTTAGGTACGCTAGGTACACTACGTGGAGATGTGATTGTTGGAGTCAAACCCGAAGACGGTGTTTGGTGGAGCTAACCTAAAGGTGGTGTTGCTGGATGAATCCAGGAGACAAAAGGAACCAAGAGTACAAGCGTGGACCGAAGAGCTCGCCAAGCGAGTGTCATCTAACCATCACTGACTTGTGTTGGTTCCCAAGGCAAGCCCCGGAGCATTACAAGCCTCCTCCCTCTATTTTTAAAGTATTCACTTTCAATTCACAATATTGCTTGTGCATTAAGTTATAGGAGTTGAATGAAACCTTTGATGCATTACCTTCCTTGTCCACTAAAAAGAACCTTGTAGGCCCAGGATCGAAACAAATGCTTAGCCATACTTAGACCGGTAGAGTGGGTGGTCTACTATCCCCCACAAAGATAGGTGATGATGGTCACGGTTGGCTATATTTGCTATCGTGGAAAATAACCGTGTGGAAGTAATAAATCGAGACCGGGCGGACAAGGTGTTGTGAGCCACTTGACTTGGAGGTCTTGTGAGCGGGTTCTCTCCGCCTGTGTCGCTAGGCACTAGATCGTGGGTGGACATCTGTCGATATTGAACGCATGCCTCCTTCATAGCTGGCCGAATAACTCGTTTCGACCGCAAAGCCTAACTCTGTATGTTCGGGCCGGAACCTCCCCCTACTTGTAACACCCACAAATTTGAATGCATTTAAAAATAGATGAAAATGATTTATTCAAGAAATATGTGAGCATTGAATTTAGTTTAAGAAAAATTTTTATGGAATTAAAATTAATCCTAGGTTATTAACATGTTGATGCATACATGCTGCTGCACATTTTCTTTGGTTGACTGAATTTGCAAAACAAAGTTCAAATGAATTCAAATTTGTTTTTGAAAATGGATTTGGAAAAGGAAATAAAAAGGAAAAGAGCTTGATCTTTCTCTCTCCCTTTTTCTGTTTTGGCCGAAGGCCCAGCCCAGTCTGGCTCCCTCTCTCTCTTTTCTCTCCCCGGCCCACTCCCTCTCTTTCTCTCTACGCGTCCCAGTAGACCGACCCAGCCGGCCGCACAACTCCTCTCTCTTCCTCTCTCTCTGCCGCAGGGCCCCACCTGTCGGCGCCGTCCTTAACGGCCCCCTTCTCTCTCTGTCTCCCTGACCATACAACCCCATCCGTCAGCACCGTCCTCAACCCCCCTCCGCTCTGTTCGCGAGCACGCGCGCCGAGCGCCCCGGCAACCGTCCGCGCGTCGCCCCTCTCCCACTCCCCCACGCCTCGCCCACGTTGCCGCAACGGCCCCGCGCAAACTGCACCTCCCTCTCCCCTTCTTTAAAGCAGAGTGCCGCCCCCAGTCTTTCCCCTTCGCCTTTCTGTTTCCCGCACGCAGAGCACCACCTCCAATCGCCACCACCGGTGTTCTCGCTATCCCGGAACTCCAACGCCGCGGCCGAGCACTGCCGGAGCTTCGCCTCGACTAAGCACACCTGTAACGCTCCTCGTCGAGTCTTTTTCGCCCCATTTATCTTTGTGCCGATGTTCACCGGCGGTTTCATCTTCGCAGACTCCCGCCGCATGTCGTCGGAGCTCGTGGAACCCCGTCGACCTCCGCGAACACCCCCAAAGATCTCGCGGTGATCCTCTCTCCCTCCCCACTCTCTTAATTAGTTCAATTAATCTCTGTTAGTGTCGTTCCGGGGCACACCGAGATCGGCGTCAATGGCGCCGCCATGAGCATCACGCTCCGGCCGCCCACCGCCGCGCCTTTCTACCTTTCCGGCACCGCACGTGCACACCGCACCTCCTGGACCCCTCAATTCAGAGGATTGTAGCCTCTAGGGCCTTACCCGCGAGTATCCCGCGCCACCAGCCATGGCGCACCGCCGCGCCGCCTCTGGTCGCCTCCCTGCGATCGACCGAGTGCGCCACGGCACTCGCCTCACTCTCCTCTATCTCCCTGTGGCCTTCCGGTGGCCAACCGAGGCCCCTAGGCCCTTTTCCCATTCTCGCCGCCGAGCTCGCGTCGCCGGCAATGGAGCGCCGCTGCGTCCACTTTCTCGGCTTCGGCCGACTCTCCCTCTCTTCTCCCCTCTGTTCTATTTCAGCCGTCCGATCTCCGATCTGTGGCTAGGATTAGATACCCCTTCGGGGTTAAGTGGTCGGTCTACCGTGGACCCGTGGACCCCCGGGCCCGCGCTGAGTCAGCAGGTGCACGCACTGTGCGGTGCACCGCACCAACCCCGAGCCGCCGCGTGGCAGCCCTGCTGGCCCGCTCCACAGCGCTGGCACCTTTCACCGAATACGTTTTCTCTGTTCAAAAGCGTATTTCCGATCGTTTTAATTTATTTTGGGAAATAAATGGAAATACACTATTTACAGAATTGCCACTGCATTGTTTTGCTTATAAAAACCTTGTTTTAACTCTGATTTGGACGATTCGAATTGCGTTAGATTCGTAATGAAATTCTCTACATGTTAAACCTTCTGTTAGCCATGTTGGAACATTTAAATTTCCTGGTTAAGTATAATTAATAAAATGCTCTTAGAGAACTAATTTAATTCATATCTTTTGCGTTTCAAATCCGATTTTCGTGAAATTCGTGTTGAAATGATCGTAGCAGTGCGTAGTATCTTTTTATAAACCTTTTAACTCTGTTTACTGTTGCTGGTGTACTGTTCTAATAGTAGTTTTGTTTGATTTGTATGTATGCAAATTGGAATGTGTGTTGTTGCAATGCCGTGATCGAGTTCAGACGGTGAGGAGTTTGGTTTTGACCAAGAGTTCTTCGACCATCAGCAGGACCAGCAGGAGTTTGATAACCAAGGTAAGTATAGCATGGGACCTACCTTGCTATCCTATTCACCATAATCAATGATTTCATGTGCATGTGTTTAATTTGATACCCGTAGTATATTTCCATAGAATTGAAATCCTTTACCTTGACTCCTATGGGTTATGCATATGGGTAGATGGCTAGTGCTTTATGAAATGATACATGATCCCTGCCAAATGATTTAAGGCTCTGAATGAATTGGTGAACCTGTTTATGGCAATTGGAACATAACCTTTTATAATAACTCACTGTTGGCAAAAGCTGGGACTGACAGTGCTACCGTGAGAGCTACATGGCTCTGGCTTTAACTCAGTAATAGGCTCTTTTCTAGCTCATTAGCGGTTACCCGAAAGGGCGCATTAGGCTCTTGCCGAGCTGGTTATAGTGCGGCCTCTGTCCGGGTTTGAGCGTAGGCTGCGGTCTTTATGCTACTCGGAAGGGGGGCTCTATCACCCCTTGCCAATCCTAGCGGCCCTAATCTTGTTAGACGAGATACTATGAAAGGTTTCATAGTGAACCCCGCCCACTCACCTTGGCAGAGTTATGGGAGTAATTAACCCGGGCATTCGGGGCATCACGACTCACGGGTAAAGATGCACAACCTCTGCAGAGTGTTAAAACTGATATATCAGCCGTGCTCACGGTTACGAGCGGCCTAGAAAACTAACGGTTTAAATAATTAACTTGACCTATCTTTATGTTCCTGTTGCCACTATGATGATGATGTTTATGCTTCTCTTAACTTTGGCAATGATATGAGTGGGATCATTTGGGGCTTAAGCATAACCTGATGTTACTTAATAATAAAACTTTGACCAACTAAAAGTGCTAAATGCAGTAAGCCAGTGTCAACCTTTTGAGCTTCATAACCCCATGTTATACTGCTGAGTACGAATGTGCTCACGCTTGTTTACTTTTCAACTTTTGGATAAAAATCTCGGATGGGTAACAGAAGCAGGAGGCTATGAGGAGTTTCCTGAAGATTTCTAGGCTTGGTCAACCAGTTGACCTTCCCTGTGAGATGGAGCCTCGAGAGCTAGTTGTATCTTCCGTTTGCTTTAATTATTTATGTAATGGATATATGTACGCTATGTATTAAACTCTGTGATGGTACTTTGTAATTTGTGAACTTATGTGTGGATTATTTCCTGGGCACACATAATGTTATGCATCCTATTTCGTCCTTGAAATTGGGTGTGACACTACTTGGGTCATGAAGACCGCGAGCGGCATACTAGACCGTGGGCAAGTACCCTGATCATCCTGGCCTGGCACCATGGGCAGGCAATGCTTGATCGACCTGGCTATCCGTGAGTCGCTACTCATGCATGTACATGGAGAACCGTGGCTACCCGAACTATATTGAAGGTGACCCGTCAAAGTCAACCCGACGGGGAAGACTTGGGTGTGATTGAGGAATAAACCTCCAGCTAGATAGGAATACGATTCAAATCGCGGTCTCTCCCCGTCAGTGAGAAACTTGAAAGATCTTCCTCCCACTGTAGAAACTTGAACCCTAATAAGTAACCAAAAGATGGTTATATGGTTTACATGCCAAACTGGATATGGTTACTATTGTGATGCTTTAATTAAGTGATTGCTCTAGATCAGGTGCAAATCTAGACTTGGTAAGCTTCACTAATCTTGATGCTAAAATATTGATTAAAATTTTGAAAGATAAGACTCAAGGTAGTAATGCTCTTTTATGCAAAAATTGTGCTATCATGTCAACTCCACCATATGAGCCTTGCATATCCTTGAGAGACTTTTACTTTCTCTCTTGTCGGATAAGTCTAGCTGAGTACATTCGAGTACTCAGGGTTTATCCCACCCTGTTGTAGGTGAAGTGCTTCGTCCTGCTGAAGAAGTGGTTAACCACCGGTGGGCTCGGGGATCTTATAGTTACTTCTTATCTATATGCTGTTGTTGGAGGATGTCACTTAAGCTAGCAATGTATTTCAACTTATGTTACTATAATCATTTCAAAGCTATGTTGTTTTTAGTAATTAGTTTTGAACTCAGACTTGTATTATTATTTCTGAGCTTATTTGTAATATTATTTCCGCTGCAAAACTCTGTGTAAGTGATTGGTGTTTACTTAATCAAGCGATCTGGGATTGGTTTGTTCATTTACCGGGGTCCTTCGGGATAATCGGCGGACTACCGAGCTGGTATAAGTGAGAGTATGTGCGTGTCAACGTGTTAAACGGGGACAGTCATGCTTGATCTTGTATTAGTTGGGCGGTTCCGTGACATATGTGATGAGCTTGGAATCAAGCATCAACTTTCGGCCAAGTACACTCCACAATCAAATGGCCTTGTTGAGAGGAAGAATGGAACATTAATTGACATGGCAAGGTCTATGCTTAGTGAGTATAATGTGAGTCACTTTTTTTGGGCCGAAGCTATCAACACCACTTGCTACTCTAGCAACCGGGTATATGGTCACCCATTGATGGAGAAGACACCATATGAGCTATTGAATGGAAGAAAGCCCAACATTGCATACTTTAGAGTGTTTGGTTGCAAATGCTATATCTTAAAGAAAGGCACAAGACTTGGGAAGTTTGACAAGAAATGTGATGAAGGATTCTTACTTGGTTATTCAACCACAAGCAAAGCCTATAGAGTGTGGAATTCGACTAGTGGTGTGCTTGAGGAGGTTCATGATGTTGAGTTTGATGAAACTAATGGCTCTCAAGTTGAAAATGAAAATCTAGAAGATGTGAGTGGACCTCAATTGTCAAAGGCTATCAAGAACATGGATATTGGTGATATTAGGCCAAGACAAGTGATTGACATCGAAGATGACAAAGATCAAGTGTTCAACTCACCTAATGTGCAAGCTAGTAGTTCTCAAGTGCAAGATCAACAAGTGGCTAGTTCATCTCAACCAAGCTCAAGCAATCAAGTTCCTATCCTTCAACCAACCAACATTGCAAGAGATCACCCCATTGATCAAATAGTTGGTGATATTACAAGTGGTGTGCAAACAAGATCGAGATTGGCATCCTTTTGTGAACACTATTCATTTGTGTCATCCATAGAGCCTACAAAGATTGAAGAAGCCTTACAAGATATTGATTGGGTAAATGCTATGCATGAAGAGCTCAACAATTTCACAAGAAATCAAGTTTGGGAGCTAGTTGAAAGACCCAAGAACTACAATGTGATTGACACAAGATGGGTATTTAGAAACAAGCAAGATCAAGATGGTATAGTTGTGAGAAACAAAGCAAGATTGGTAGCTCAAGGTTACACTCAAGTTGAAGGTCTTGACTTTGGAAAACCTATGCACCCGTTGCAAGATTAGAGGCAATAAGAATCCTATTGGCCTATGCATGTGCACACAACATCAAGCTATACCAAATGGATGTGAAGAGTGCTTTCTTGAATGGATATATCAATGAGCTAGTATATGTTGAGCAACCTCCCGGTTTTATAGATGACAAGAAGCCCAACCATGTGTACAAGTTGAGAAAGGCTTTATATGGCTTGAAGCAAGCACCTAGAGCATGGTATGAAAGATTGAGGGATTTGCTCTTATCCAAAGGGTTCATCATGGGAAAGGTTGATACTACTCTCTTCACCAAGAAGCTTGGCAAGGATCTATTTGTGCTTCAAATCTATGTGGATGACATCATATTCGGTTCAACCAATCAAGAATTTTGTGAAGAATTTGGCAAGATGATGGCAAATGAGTTTGAAATGTCAATGATTGGTGAACTTAGCTACTTCCATGGTCTCCAAATCAAGCAAATGAAGAATGGCACCTTTGTGAGTCAAGGCAAGTACATCAAGGACATGATGAAGAAATTTGGCTTAGAAGAGTCTAAAAGCATTAGCATTCCTATGGGCACTAATGGACACTTGGATAGTGATGCGAGTGGCAACATGGTGGATCAAAAGTTGTATCGGTCTATGATTGGAAGCCTACTCTATGTGACCGCTTCAAGGCCGGATGTCATATTTAGTGTATGCATGTGTGCAAGATTCCAAGCCTCACCAAAAGAAAGTCACTTGAAGGCTACAAAGAGAATATTGAGGTACTTGAAGCATACACAAGATGTTAGATTATGGTATCCCAAGGGGTCAAACTTTGAATTGATTGGATATTCGGACTCCGACTATGCGGGATGCAAGGTTGATAGAAAGAGCACTTCGGGCACATGTCAGTTGCTAGGCATGTCACTTGTATCTTGGTCATCAAAGAAGCAAAATAGTGTTGCACTCTCTACCGCCGAAGCCAAATACATAAGTGCGGGTAGTTGTTGTGCACAATTGCTTTGGATGAAGGCAACTTTGAATGACTATGGAATCAATTTCAAGCAAGTGCCATTGCTATGTGACAATGAAAGTGCGGTGAAGCTAACCAACAATCCGGTCCAACATTCAAGAACCAAGCACATTGACATAAGGCACCACTTCATAAGGGATCATCAACAAAAGGGTGATATCACAATTACAAGTGTTGGCACCGATGATCAACTTGCCGATATATTCACCAAGCCACTTGATGAGATGAGGTTTTGTAAGCTAAGAAATGAGTTGAACATTCTTGATTATTCAAACATGTGTTGATGCACCCCCATATATGACACGCCTCTCCTTCGAGCAAAGCAAGGTACAAGTTGGTTGACATGTCATTCATCCCTATTAGGACTTGTTAGTGCATCTAGACATCAATTCATTAGGCTCATTCATGGAAATCAAATGAATTTAATGCTTATATGGTACCACTATTGCTTCCATGCTTGACTTGATCTAGTGGTAGCATATGACATGTTTATAGGCTTGCAATCCTAGTGTTTGATCTAGACTATGAACTTCAAATGTTTAGCTCAACATGGGCAAGATAACCATTCTAGGATGTGTGAACAAGCTTGTCCATGGTTTAAACCGAGTTAAATAATTTGGGGGCAAGTAATCTAGATTGAACCACACCTGAGCTTCTCTCCAATAATCAACATTTTTGATAATAGATGACAAAGGGGGAGAGAAAGAATATGGGGATGAAGTAAGTAGTAAGAAATATTGAAAATTTTTGAAAAATGTAAGCACACAAGTAGGGGGAGCAAGCCTATGAATAAAGTTGTTGCATATCCTTGCGCATTCATAAGTGCTTGCTTGCATATGTACTTATTTTCATGACATGCTTGTGTGGTGAATGCTAGAAACTTAAATGTATTGATGCTTGAAGTACTAGCATGATTAGGTTTTTGCCTAATTCTTCTTGTGAGCTTAAGCTTTCCAAGTGGTATTTCAAGTTTTCTCTCAAGTGGTTTCTAGGCATTCATGGTGCTAAGGATGGTATAATATGGCACTCTGATTGGTATCATGCTTCAAAGGTTCATCTCTTATACCTTAGCATCATTTGGTAGCATTCACTCTCCCACAATTCCTATTCATGCATATGTGATCAAAATGAACCAAACTCATATATCACATATGTAGGGGGAGCTAATACTACCAAAGTGGAAATTTTCATTATTTACATTCTTTTGTGAAAGGTTGTCATCAATTACCAAAAAGGGGGAGATTGAAAGCCCAAGTTTGGTTTTGGTTAATTGATGAAACCTATGGACTAACCCTTGTACTAAGTGTATGATCAAGATAGGGTAGTTCACCTTGACACATGAAGCTAGAAGGATGACAATGGTGCATTGATCAAGTGCTTCATGGACTAAGGACAAGAAGAAAGAGAAAAACAAAAATGGGCTCAAGGCAAAGGTATATCATAGGGTTATTTTTGGTTTAGTGATCAAGACACTATAGAGAGTGTGGTCACATTTAGGATAGATAGTCGTACTATCAAGAAGGGAAAACTCGTTTCGATTATGGTTATCATGTGCCACTAGGTTTGCATTGCATATCTATTTAAAACAAACCTAAGTGACACAAACATGAATCAAATCCAAGACATTTCAAATAAAAAGGCTAACACAGGAAATCAAGTGATGGATCACAAGGTGTTAGCACATGGAAGCTTGGAGAGGAAGAGGCGGCTCGGTCTGGCACTCAGAAGGACTCCGGACATAGGGTCCGGACACAGGCTAAAGGCAGTCCGGACCATTGGACATGCGACCGGAGGCATACCCTAAGCATTGACCTCTCTGGACAGGAGGTCCGAACGCTGATGATAGTCCGAACGAGAGGCTCCGGACGCAGAGTCCGGAGGTTGGAGCTCTCTGTTCTCCACGGTTGTATTTATCTGGACGCTGAGTGCGGTCCGGACGCAGAACACCGAACGTTCGTCCGGAGCTCGGAAGCTCTCTGGAACCTCTCTGCGTAGATCTAGACACAGGCGCTGATAGTCCGGACGCACGCTATTTCCAGCGTCCGGAGGAGACGTGGCAGCAGCGAGTCAAGGTGCGATCGGCGGAATTCAAATGGAGGAGGGACCGGACGCACACTCGATGGTCCGGACCCCCTATGAACTTGCGTCCGGAGTCACGCAGGAAAGCAGGATCAAGGGGCAAAACGGCTAGTCTTTAGTGGAAGGCTATATAAGTGCTTTTGGCCGGCTCAAGCAGCAACTCTTGCACCTCCCATTCATTCTCACTCTTTGTGCTTGCTTGAGAAGGCCCTCTACTCATCTCTCTTTGCTTTGCTTGCTAATTCATGAGAGTTTGAGTGAACCAAGTGCTTGATCTTTGCATTGCATCTTAGTGGCACTTGGTCATCGTCATCGTCGTGGGATTTCTTGTTATTCTTGGTGTTTGCCAACACCTAGACGGCTTGGCGATTGAGGAGAAGCTTCGGCACGTGTTGGTGATTGTTCGTGGCCGGCTTCATCGATTGTGAGAGGGCTTGTACCCACCTCGGCGGAGCGCCAAAGGGTAACTCTAGTGAATTGCTCGTGTCATTGAGTTTTGTGGTGCCCGGGTAGTGGGCTAGGCTTGTGATCGCCTATTAGCCACTGAATCACCACTTGAGTAGTCGACACAACGGGGACTAGCTTGGTGGCAACCAAGTGAACCTCGGGAGAAAAATTCTTGTGTTCATCTTGTCTCCCGGCTACTCATTGGTTTTCATTGTGATTGATTCTTCATATTGACATCCTTTGATCACAAGGCATCGGTATAACAATCACCCTTATCCTTGCATTTACTTTCTCTCATATCTTGTGTAGATCATGTCATTATGAATCTAACTCACTTGAAAGGGTCAAATTAGAGTTAAAACAGAGATTTTATGCATAAAACAAAGTTAGTGGCATTTCTATAAATACTGAAAACATATTTTTGATTAAAAAATAGGGTTTACGATTTCAACAGAATAAGCATACCCTTAAGATGACGTTTAGGGTTTATTTTGAAATGTTGAGGGGTTTCTTTTGCAAAATCGTCTGCAAAGGGGTACGGGTGGCTGAGGGACGTTGGATCGGCACTAGGCGGCCAAGATTAGATGGTGGGGGGAAGAAGAAGATGTTGCCGGTGTGACAGTAGCCGACGCGGTGGTTCACCATTGCCAGTGGTGAAAGCTCGCCAGGAAAAAGGGGAAAATGCCCTAGGGCTCACGGTTTGGCACGGGGATGGCATTGGGAGAAAGAGCAAACAAACAATGGGGGACTCACATAGAGTAACAACAGCTAGGGTGGCACAGACATGTGAAAGGTCCTAATATGGCTAGAGGGGGTGAATAGCCTAATAAAAATTTCTACAAATACACTTTGACAAGTGATTAGTAAAACAAAAGGCTATATGCGAGTTTAGCACTAGAACTGTCAAAAGGTTGCAAGCCACCTATCCATAATTCTAGTCATTAGCTATTGTTATAGCACATAATAGATATCTAGAGACTAGTCTAAGCAAGATGATATACAAGATGTACAATGAATGCTAGATAGATAAATATCCTACTTTGCACAAATAAAGATAGTGAGATTGCAATAGTAGGGAGGAGAGGGTTATACCAACATAATGATGAAATAACCAATTGAACAACCACACAAATGAAATCCTCGGTAGAAGGAGATGACACAATAATTTTTATCGATGGTCACTTGCTAGTCGGCAAGCTACTCATTGTAGCGATACACCTACTTGGTGATTCGTGCGCTAATAGGCTTGACACGCGTAACCCGCTATCGAGTGCTACACAATCAACACACGATAGAGATCCACAAGCTACGATCCACTAGAGATGTCTTTCGTGAATCTCCCATGAGGAAGGCTCAAGAACCCCTCACAATCTACCGATCGGAGCCGGAGACAATCACAAAACCTCTGCTCAACGATCCCGCTGCTCCAAGCCATCTTGGAGTCAACAAACTCCAAGAGTAACAAAAGAAATCCGCAGTGATGCAAGCTCAATTGCCACTAGATGCGCTAATGCTATGTAAATGCACTAGCTTCCTGTCGGTGTTATGACCCGGGGGTCAAGACCACCAACGAGTAAATTTGTATATCGCGTGCTCCCTCTCTCAGAAGTGACGCAAGATGGACACAAGATTTATCCTGGTTCGGGCGAAAAAGGCCCTACGTCCAGCGGGGGAGGATGACTTGTATTATCTCGCACCCAAAGCGTGCTCGTACAGGGGGTACAAGCAGTGTTACACGGAGTCGGCCACCTGAGGGGTCGATCGAGCGGCTGTGTGTGTGTGTGGCGTGGTCTAGGGTCCTTGAGAACCAAAGTCGGATCAGAGTCCTAGATGAAGTGGGAGCCGACCGAGAGAGACTCCAACCTTCTCTTGAAATCGGGAAGAAGAAGTCCCCAAAGAGAAACCTGGAAAGAGAAGTCTCGAAAGAGCCCCCCTTCATCTACCTCGGCGTCCCCCTTTTATAGACCAAGGGGAGACTCGAGGGTACAGGGTCCTAATAGTAGAAGTATGGGCGGCGCATCCACGGCACAGTGTTGGCGAAGAGACATCGAGCACCGTGGCGGCGTGGTCTTCCCGTCCTTCAGGCGTCCCCGGTCGTGGCATCAGTAGAAGTCGTCGCAGTACAGTATTCGCAGGCGGGCACGAGTCCCATGGCCGAAGCGGGACGGGCGGATGGGACGTCTTCCGTACCGGAGTTGTTGAAGAGGAGGGGGTCGAGCCCTCGGTCGAGGGGGGGGGGTCGAGCCCCGTATGACTCTGTCACGTTCCCGAAGCCGTCGTCGAGGGTCGCACTGTTCACTTTCCGAGGGGTACTGTAGAAGTCCGTACTTGCGTAGTCGCGGCAGTGGCGGCACAGTCGACGGGAGTCGGGGACTGGACGGGGAGTTGGCGGATTTGACAGTGGACGCAGGCGCCCATGTCGTCAGGTGGGTTTACTTTTACCCATGACGGAGTGGTTGGGTTAATCGAGCCCTCGTCCGCCGACGGTGCCTGGAAGGTCGAGGCGTCGACGGGTTGAGGGGGTCGACGTCGAGGTAGAGGCCGGGGGGTCGTTCGTCTGACCCCTCGTCCGTCGTCGAGGTGAAGCCGGGGGGTCGTTCGTTCGACCCCTCGTCCGTCGTCGAGGTAGAGCCGGGCGAGTGGCTGGTTTCCGCAGTCGGTGTAGCGGGGGCCCTCGATCGATGGGCCGCGTCTTACCGAACAGTAGGCTGATCCTTGCCTTAAAAATGGTTGCTATGTTTAGCGTTAATTTATCGAAGGGTTTAGGGTACCCCTTACCTTCGTACCCGACAGTAGCCCCCGAGGCCCCAGAGGAGTGATTTAGAACTTCTCTGGGGGCTATGATACGTGTTTCTCAGGGGGGAGCAAGAATTGTCCGGAGGTTTTATCCTCGGCCTGCAGGGTTAGTGAGAAATCCGATTCTCCGGGGGGTGCGTGCGAGCGCACCCCGCGGGGGTAGCCCCCGAGGCCCCAGAGGAGTGATTTAGAACTCCTCTGGGGGCTAAAATACGTTATGTAGTGGGGTCTTTAAAGGATACCTGGAGACGCGGCACCCTGTCGAGGGGTCGATCGCGTTCCTTTTCCTGCAAAGAGAAGTGTTCGAGGGCGGCTGTCGAACCCTACCGAGGGCCAGCCTTCGCTCCCTCGAGCACCACTGGAGTCAGAGCGCCCCGCCCGAGAGGTCGACTCTGTCTGCCAGGTTACGAGTTTTCGACCCTCTTTCGTCGAGGGGTGTCGTGCGTAGTCGGGCCCTCAAGCCCTCAAATGGCTAGGCCTTCACTACCTCATAGCGTCCTTCCCACGGATCCTTTCGCTCGGATCGTGGGGTGAAGAGCATCGAGCTATCCTCGTTAGGACGACGAGCCCGAAGTCTTCGGTGAGCTGTTCTCGGGCATGAGTCCATTAGAAATGGTGCCCTGTACGGGTAAAAAATCCGAGTGAGAACTCGACCCCGTTCGATAGGGATCGACTAGCGGCCCGGAGGCGTTCTCATTGTTAAGCAAGCCGTACGGCTCGCTAAGCACGACCATGTGGACCACCAAGGTGCCAACCCCGTTCGATAGGAGTTGGTGGCTCGATGCCTCCCAGCGTAGGGATCCTTAGGTGTTCCTAGGTATGCCTCGGATATGTCCCAGGGGGCCTCGAGAGTTCGTTCTCGAGGTTCCGGGGACATCCCTGACTCGTGTACTCGAGGGCGGCTGTCGAACTCCGTTCGTGGAGCCAGCCTTCGCTCCCTCAAGATTTGGGGGTGGACCGGAGTCCGATAACCATGGGTCCTTCCTGACCTCAGGTACTCAAGGGCGGCTGTCGAACCCTATCGAGGGCCAGCCTTCGCTCCCTCAAGATTTGACGGATGGTTCGTCATCCGACGCTATCCTCAGGAGGAGGAGTCCGACCTTGTGGACCGCCGAGGGGAAAAGCAGGTGGTTGTCGTATTGAACTTGGGGACATACCTGTGTCGGAGCTCTCGAGGGAGGCTGTCGAACCCCCGGACGGGCCAGCCTTTATCCCTTCGAGGCCATGTACGATCTGCAGTTGACGACCTGAGGCCCTTATCAGGCCTCGAGTACTCGAGGGGGGCTATCGAGCCCGTTCGTAGGCCGGCCTTTGTCCCCTCGAGATTTTTGGGGGTGGACCGAGGTCCTAACCTGAGGTTATTTCTGGCCTCGGGCACTCGAGGGTAGCTGTCGAACCCTCTTTCGAGGGCCAGCTCTTGCTGCCTCAAGGTTCCTTACCCTCGAAGACGACGTTTCCGGCCGCGCGCCTTTTTAGGCGGTGTCCGTTCGGCGCAACAGTGCGGTTACAACGCGGAGTGCGGCGCGGAACCCGATGATGGGACGTTACGCCTTATCCTGGAGGGAATACGATGAAGAAAGTACAGGCGAATTAAATGCGGAGATTCTCTCGCCTGTGCCGGATCCGTCCGTTGGCCTCCCGCGTTTAAATAGTGAGGGCGAGGCGTCCGGTGCCCTTTACGCGCACTTGCCTCCCCCGCCTCCTTGCCTTCATCTTCCTCGCCTTCCTCTCTGCCTCTGCCTTAGGCGTCCCGCGAGCAGGAAATCTGCGCGAGTGAGAGAGAAAGAGAAAGATAGGGAACGTACCTTCCGCCTCCAAACCCGAGCAAACCACCGTTCCCATGGCCACTTTCCAGCTCTTCGGCGCCGGCGCCGGCGCCTGGCCTGCTTCCTCGGTCCGTCAGTCGTATCTGGAGGGGTTGGTGGAGAGCGGGCTTCTTCGGCCCGTCACCTCGACTGAGAGGCCGGAGTGGATAGCTCCGCCGCCGGACCACGCCGAGCCCAACCCGCCGGAGGGGTACGTGGTGTCGCTCAAGGCCTTCCACCGGGCGGGACTGGGGGTCCCACCCAGCCGCTTCCTGCGCGCGCTCCTCCACCACTATGAAGTGGAGCTCCAGCACCTCACTCCCAACGGTGTCAGCCAGGCGGCGGTCTTCGCCGCGGTGTGCGAGGGCTATCTGGGGATCGAGCCCCATTGGGATCTGTGGATCCACATCTTCAAGACCAACCTCTTCACCACCTCGGTCAGCAAGGGCGTCCGTCGGGAGGTCAGGGCCGGAGGCTGCAGCATCTATGCCAGGCGGTCTGAGCTTTGGCTTCCTTCGAACCCATCCTCGAGCCACTCCGGGTGGCATTCAGGGTGGTTCTACCTGAGGAACGACGACGGTCTTCTCCCGGCGTACACTGGGAGGACACTCAACGCCGAGCCCGAGCGCTGGAGGTACGGCGTCCCGACGGACAAGCAAAAACACCTCAAAGGCTTGCTGGACGCGCTCAGGCGTCTGAAGGAGGGGGGCCTTACCGCGGAGATCGCTGCGTCAGCGTTCCACCGACGGGGGGTTCTGCCGCTGATGGCTCGACCCCTCCGCCTCGACGAGATGGGTCCGGGGGTTGATCTATTGGGGTGCCGCTTCGTCGAGGAGGAGTTGACCCCAGACCGTGTGGTCAGCCACGTCCGCCGCTTTTTCGCGGGGGGGTTCGCCCTCAAGGATATCGCGAAGGTCCCCATGAAGCCGGACGAGGGCTTCTATGAGCTGGTAAGATCCTTTCTTTCAGTTTAAGTCCTCGCGCCCGCCCCTTCCGTCCTTTCTACTTGTTCTCTGACCCCCTTGCGTCCCACAGGGGAAAGTGTCCTACAAGCGCTCGCTTCCGCCGGTGCCGGAGGACCGGGCCACGAGGGATGCGAACCGCCTCCGCGCGGAGAAGCAAAAGACCGACAAGGACAAGAAGAAGAAGAAGAAGACCAAGAAGGCTCTAGAGAAAGAGTAGAGGAAGCAGCGCCGGGCCCAACAGAGGCGGTTGGGCCTCGATGAGGAGCTGTCGCCCTCGGAG
This sequence comes from Microstegium vimineum, assembly GCA_022036555.1. Lineage (NCBI taxonomy): Eukaryota > Viridiplantae > Streptophyta > Magnoliopsida > Poales > Poaceae > Microstegium > Microstegium vimineum. The sequence goes on along the minus strand of CM039121.1, from coordinate 39,520,406 downwards.
GAGGAGGACGAGGAGGAGGATGAGGAGGACGAGGAGGAAGAGGAGACGGCGCCTGAGCAGGCGGCCGCTGCTACTGGTGGGGAGGGGGGGTCGACCTCGAAGTCGGCCCCTCCTGTTGAAGTTGGGCCACGGGCAGAGCGCCCCGTGGCCTCGCAAGAAGTCACGCCGCGGCAGACGCGGTCGCAGACGCCGCGGCCCTCGTCGGGGGGTCGATCGAGCGAGCCCCCGACGCCCGCTGCGTCGAGCGCCCGGGTGCCGGGTCCGCCGGCGCAGGCGGAGACCGGCAAGAGGGCGAAGGTGGCGTCGCCGTCGAAGAGTCAATCGAGCGAGCCCCCGAAGCCCACCGCGTCGAGCGCGCGGGCGTCGGACCCGTCGGCGTGGGTGGGGGCCAGCAAGAAGTCGACGGTGGCGCCGCCGGCCCCTGCTCGGGAGAAGGTGGCGAGTGCCGTCTCGGCTCCCGCCCCCAAGGCAGCGGCGTCCCAGAGCTCGACCAGCCCGGCGGGCGCCGAGCCGAAGCGTCGGGCTCCGAGGGGGTAGGTTGAGTTCGTAGTTGTTGTGCGTTTTTCCTTTTTTTCGTCGGTGAGGACTCGTGCTTATTATCGCGCACGTGCTCCTTTTTCAGGTCGAAGCGCCGGCTGGGAGCTGCGCTCCCTTCCCCTGCTAAGAAGCTAAAGACGGGGGCTGTGGTGCAAGCCGCCGCCGAGGTTGGTCCGGCAGCCCCGCCCCCTTCAACGGTCGCCCCCGAGGCGGCACAGGCAGCCATGGCCCCGGAGGTGGCTGCGCGGGGGGAGGCACAGGGGGCCTCGGCGCCTACCCAAACGGCGGAGGAGGTGGACCCGCCGGCGGTGGTAGCCTTCGAAGCGATGGTCGCGGAGCCTGCGCGGCCGTCGGAGGGGGTCGCGTCCGGCGCCCCGGGGGGCGTGGAGCTCCTACCGACAGCGGGCGCGGCCCAGGAGGTGGAGGTGGTCGAGGCCCAGGCTCCTGCGAACGAGCGGGAGGCCCCGGCTTACCCGACGCCGGGGCGCTGGCCCGAGGGTCTGGCGACGCTGGAGGCTCGACTCCAGCTCGAGCGCGTCGAGGGACCGTCTGCGCCGGCTCAGGGCGGGATGCTGATGGAGTCCATCCCCGCCCAAGTGGACGAGATGGTGGCCGAGTTGGTGGACCCGGCGGATCTGGCCATCGTCTCGGCTCCTCTGGCGGAGCCGGAGGTGGCTCAGCCTCCCCTCGAGGTTGGGGGGCCGCTGTCCAAAGGTAAGTCGCACTTCGATTTGCTTGAGACACAGTGGATTCGCTCTGCTGGGTATTAACCTTTTGGAGTCCTTCATCGCGTAGGGCCGTCGACGTCCTCGCGAGGTGGTGCCGAGGAGGAAGCCTCGCCCCTTTCCGATTACCGAGGAGGGGGGGACCTGCGCGATGGCGTCACCGGGACGATGGAGGAGAGGATCGCTGCCCGCAGCGCGGCCTGGGGCCAGGAGGTTCTCGAGGTGGCGGACCCTCGAGACCCCGAGCGGGTCTTCCTCATGCTCGACGATCAATCCGAGCTCCGACGATGGGAGAACGTCGAGGAGTATCGGGCGTTGTTTGAACGCTCGGTACGTCGCGCTGCGGAGGTCGCCGCCGGGGATATACGCGAGGGAATGGAGGTAAGATCTGCTCCACCTTAGATTGTACTTTGAACTGCCTGGTTGCCGTTTGCTGACGATCTCCGTCTCTATCCTTGTCAGTCGCTGCGGGTGAGGTCGTACGAGAAGTCCCAGTACATTCTCCGGGTACAGGGGGAGCTCTCGACCCTCCACGCCTCTCTGGAGAAGGCGAGGGATGAGGCCGCTCATGTAAAGGCGGAGGCGGCGACTATCCAGAAGGATGCTGAGTCGAGGGTCGCCTACGCGAAGGCCGGCTACGAGGCTGTCCAGAAGGAAGCCCGGAAGGCCTTGTCGTCGGCGCAGGCGAAGCTCGATGATGCCCTTCGGTCGACCATCGCCGTTGGGCAGGAGCGGGATGCCGCTGTCGAGGCCCAACGCAAGGCCACGGAGGAGGCCGCCCGGCTGAGGGGAGACCTCGACGCCGTCTCCCGCGAGCGCGACGCTCTGGCCGCCTCGGAGGAGAAGGCTCGGACCCGCGCGACCTCCTTGGGCATGGTGGCGATGAAGCAGAGGGAGGCCCTCGGGGAGGCATACAAGACCGTCGAGGGTCTCGAGGTCCAAGTCAGGGACCAGTCCTCTGATTTTGACGCCGTCCGCCATCAGCTCGAGGAGGCCGAGCAGGCCTACTCCGCCTTGGATGTGCAGGCCCAAGGTGAGTGTTTCGGGTGTTTGCGGGGTCTGTCCTGCCTCGACCCTTTTTCTGCTTTCGGGTTTTGATCGTTATGTGCTTGTTTCGGCAGAGCTTGCGGAGGAGAATGCCCGCGCCCAAAAGGACCTGGACAATCTTCAGGGCCTGCTGAGCGCCGAGGTGAACCTCAACGCGACGCTCTCGGCGGCCATCAACACCTTCTGCGACGACCTCTCGGTCGAGACGGAGCCAGAGCTCGAGGGGGACACTCGGGGGGAATCCCTGCTGCGCCGCTTCTACGCCATGACACGGGGGTGACGGAGAACGTCCGAGCCGCCCTGCATGTGGGGGTGAAGCGGGCCCTCGCGGTCGTCAACTCCTTCTACGACGTGGATCTCAACCTCGTTGTCGACGGGTTCGCTACCGACCCGGATCTGACCGAGGAGCAGAACGACGCGAGGTGTCAGGAGCTGATGGACCACGCGGAGGTGCCCGGAGGCCAGCTGGCGAAACTCTTTGAGCCCGACGTGATCCCCTCGGCGGACGAGTAGCCCTTGGGGGATGTCGACGGGTGGTCGCGGGCCCGCGAGCCATATCTGGACAAAAAAGGTCCATGTAATAGTTAGGCCACTGTACCGACACAATGCCAATCCCCCGAGGGCTTTTTGTATATAATGCGTTTTGATCGATGTGCACAGAGTTAATTTCATTTTTTCGAGCTTTCCCTGCTTTTCTTTGCCTGAGTCGACGCCTGTGAACTAAATGTTCGACGCACGCTCTTATCCTTCGAAGGGGGGTGGCGAGTAGGGATACCGTAGCCCTGGGGCGTAGATGAGTCGCTGACTCGACGGCACCCTCGACCCTTAGGGAACTCGAGGCGTCTTTACTTAGTTCAGAAGCGTACTTGAGGGAAAGAACGAGAGGGAGAGTCGAGTTTTGAAAAAACGTTCGAGTTTCTCGGAGACCTAGGAGGGGGGTGCCCCCCCCATGTTAGCCCCCGAGGGAGGCTCGACTTTGCTGAGGCAAAGTCGAGGCTACCTTAGTGCTGCGGATGGGTTCGTCTCATTACTTCTGCTTCTCGGGCTCTCTCTGCTTTTCTTTGCCTGAGTCGACGCTCGTGAACTTAAGTGTTCGACGCACGCTCTTATCCCTGGAAGGGGGTGGCGAGTAGGGATACCGTAGCGCTGGGGCGTAGGTGAGTCCCTGGCTCAACGACACCCTCGACCCTTAGGGGGTTCGAGGCGCCTTTACCTAGTTATGAAGCGTGCTCGAGGCGAAAAACGAGAGGGGGTCGAGTTTCGAGAAAAAGCGTACGGGTTTTTTCGGAGACCTAGGAGGGGGGTGCCCTTCTGCCAGCCCCCGAGGGGAGCTCGACTTTGGTGAGGCGAAGTCGAGGCTACCTTCGGGTTACGAATGAACGTGAAAGTGTTTCGAGCACATTTTATTCATTCGAAAATTTGTACATAAATGCGAAAATGTACAAGGCCCTGGGCCTCAGGGATAGAAGCGACGTAGCTGTTCGATGTTCCACGCGTTGGTGAAGAGCTCTCCCTTCTCGTTCTTCAGTTTGTAAGTGTCGGGCTTCAGCACCTCTGCCACGATGAAGGGTCCCTCCCAAGGTGGTGTCAGCTTGTGACCCCCTTGCTGCTCTGTCGACGGCGCAGAACGAGGTCGCCGACGTTGAGGTCCCTTTTGCGCACGTTCTTGTCGTGGTAGCGTCGTAGCGTCTGCTGGTACTGGGCCGACTTGAACAGGGCCATGTCACGAGCTTCCTCGAGCTGGTCGAGGGAGTCCACTCGGGCTACTGTGTTGGCTTGCTCGCTGTAGGCTTTCAGTCGAGGGGACCCGTACTCGAGGTCGGTGGGGAGGACGGCCTCGGACCCATAGACCAAGAAGAACGGGGAGAACCCCGTAGCTCGACTCGGTGTCGTTCGGAGAATCCATAACACAGCGGGCAGCTCTTCGACCCATCTCTTTCCATGTCTGTTCAGCCGGTCGAAGATCCTTGGCTTGAGGCCCTGCAAAACCATGCCGTTGGCATGCTCGACCTGACCGTTAGTTCGAGGGTGGGCAACTGCAGACCAATTCACCCTGATGTGGTGATCGTCACAGAAGTCCAGGAACTTTTGGCCGGTGAACTGCATGCCATTGTCGGTAATGATGATGTTGGGGACCCCGAAGCGGTGGATGATGTCGGTGAAGAATAGCACGGCTTGCCGAGACTGGATGTTGGCGATGGGCCGAGCCTCGATCCACTTCGAGAACTTGTCGACAGCCACGAGAAGGTGAGTGTGCCCACCCTTGGTTCTTTTCAGGGGACCTACCATGTCGAGCCCCCATACTGCGAACGGCCAAGTTATGGGTATCATCTGAAGAGCTTGGGCGGGTAGGTGAGTCTGCCTGGCGTAGAATTGGCATCCCTGGCAGGATCGAACGAGTTTGGTGGCGTCGTTGACTGCCGTGGGCCAGTAGAAGCCCTGTCGAAAGGCACTTCCTACCAGGGTTCTCGGCGCCGCGTGGTGGCCGCAAGCCCCCGAGTGTAGGTCCCTCAGCAGTGCCCTCCCCTCCTCGAGGGTGAGGCAGCGTTGGAGTACACCCGACGGGCTGCCTCGATATAGCTCGCGGCTGTCCCCGTACAAGACGTAGGTTTTGGCACGTTGAGCTACTCGACGAGCTTCCGTGCGGTCTTCCGGGAGTTCGCCTCGCGTCAGGTACTCGAGGTAAGGCGCGCGCCAATCCGTCGGAGGGGTTGGCACTGCGACGGCCCCGTCGATCTCCATGACCTCTCCCCCGCCCGAGGGGGGATCGGTCGAGGGGGGTGGGTCGACCCCTTGCTCGAGGGCGGGAGCCCCCGAGCCTAGGTCGACGGACGGTGTATTGCAGATCCCTCGAGAAGATGTCGGGGGGGACCGTCCCTCGAGTAGACGCAATTTTGGCCAGCTCGTCGGCAGCCTCGTTGTACCGACGGGCTACGTGGTTGAGCTCGAGGCCATAGAACTTGTCCTCAAGCTTTCGAACCTCCTTGCAGTAGGCTTCCATCTTAGGATCATGGCAGCTCGAGTCTTTCATAACTTGGTCGATTACCAGCTGAGAGTCCCCTCGCACGTCGAGGCGTCAGACCCCGAGCTCGATGGCGATGCGCAGGCCGTTGACGAGGGCCTCGTACTCGGCGACGTTGTTGGAGGCGGGGAAGTGGAGGCGGATGAAATATCGCATATGGACCCCTGAGGGTGATACGAATAGCAATCCTGCGCCTGCTCCCGCCTTCATCAGTGATCCGTCGAAGTACATGGCCCAGAGCTCGCTCTGCACCTGCGCCGGGGGTAGTTGGGTGTCGGTCCATTCGGCGACGAAATCTGCCAGTACCTGAGACTTGATAGCCTTCCGAGGGGCGTAGGAGAGGGTCTCCCCCATGAGCTCGGCGAACCACTTGGCGATCCTTCCCGATGCCTCCCGGTTCTGGATTATCTCTCCGAGGGGGAAAGATGAAACCACAGTGACCGGATGGCCCAGGAAATAGTGTTTGAGCTTCCGCGGAGTGAGGACGACCGCGTATAGCAGCTTCTAGATGTGGGGATACCTTGTCTTGGTTTCGGAAAGGACCTCGCTCACGAAATAGACAGGCCTTTGAACCGGCAGGGCGTGTCCTTTTTCCTCCCTCTCGACTACTATGACCGCGCTAACTACCTGCATAGTTGCCGTGACATAAAGCAGGAGGGGCTCGGCCGGGCTCGGGGGGACCAAGACCGGGGGCGAGGTGAGCAAGGCCTTGAGCCTCGAGAGGGATTCCTCGGCTTCGGCGGTCCACGCGAAGTGTTCCGTCTTCTTCAGGAGTCGATAAAGGGGCAGGGCCTTTTCTCCGAGCCTCGAGATGAAGCGACTGAGGGCGGCAAGGCACCCAGTAACCCTTTGCGCGCTCTTGAGGTCTTTGATCGGGCCCATCCTCGTGATGGCGGTTACCTTCTCGGGATTGGCCTCGATGCCGCGTTGGGAAACTATGTACCCTAAGAGCATGCCTCGAGGGACCCCGAAGACACACTTCTCAGGATTTAGTTTTATGCGGTTAGTCCTGAGACACCCAAACGCAATCTCGAGGTCTCCGACTAGGTTTCCGACGGTTCTGGACTTGACCACGATGTCGTCGACGTAGGCCTCGACGATCGGCCCTATGTGTTTCCCGAAGACGCGGAGCATGCATCGCTGGTAGGTGGCCCCGGCGTTCCGCAAGCCGAAGGGCATTGTGAGGTAGCAAAACATGCCGAAAGGAGTGATGAAAGAGGTCGCGAGCTGATCGGACTCCTGCATCTTTATTTGGTGGTAGCCGGAGTACGCATCAAGGAAGCAAAGGGTTTCACATCCCGAAGTGGAGTCTACTATTTGGTCGATGCGAGGTAAAGGAAAAGGAACTTTAGGACATGCTTTATTTAAACTGGTGTAGTCTACACACATCCTATCTTTCCCATTCTTTTTCTTTACAAGCACGGGACTAGCTAACCACTCGGGATGATGTACCTCCTTGATGAATCCGGCCTTCAAAAGCTTGTCGACCTCCTCCCCGATGATCCTGCGCTTCTCGTCGTCGAAGCGGCGCATGCGTTGCTTCACCGGTTTGGACCCGGTTCGGATGTCCAAGGAGTGCTCGGCGACTTCCCTCGGGATGCCCGGCATGTCCGAGGGACTCCACGCGAACACGTCGGCGTTCGCTCGGAGAAAGTCGACAAGCACGGCTTCCTATTTGGGCTCGAGGGTGGCACTGATCGTCAGCACCTTCCCATCCTCGAGGCCGGGGTCGAGCGGGATGGTCTTCGTGTCTTCCGCCGGCTTGAAGTTGCCAGCGTGGCGCTTGGGGTCGGGGATCTCTCCGGACAAGTCGTCGAGGGCCGCGAGGATAGCCGAATCCTCATGGGCTTCGGCTTTTTCCACGCACTCGACGTCGCAGTCGTATGCGTGCTCGTAGGAGGTGTCGACGGTGATGACCCTCGAGGGCCCCGGCATCTTAAGCTTGAGGTAGGTGTAGTTCGGGACCGCCATGAACTTGGCGTACCCCGGTCTACTGATGATGGCGTGGTAGGTGCCTCGCCACGCGACCACCTCGAAGGTCAGCTCTTCCTTTCGGAAGTTCGAGGGGACGCCGAAACAGACCGGTAGCTTGACGCGGCCGATCGGGAGTGCCTTCTTCCCCGGGACGATTCTGTGGAACCCCCCCGCGCTAGGCAGGAGCATGGTCCTCGGGATCCCCAGGAGGTCGAGGGTCTCGGCGTAGATAATGTTCAGGCTGCTCCCCCCGTCCATGAGCACCTTGCTGAGGCGGGTGTTGAGGATGATCGGGTCGACGACGAGCGGGTAAACCCCTGCGTTGGGGATGTGCTCGGGGTGGTCGTCCTGATCGAAGGTGATCGGCGTGTGGGACCCGTCGAGGTACCGTGGGGCCTGGGCCCGAACGGAAAAGACCTCTCGACGCTCCCTCTTGCGTTGGCGCGTGGTGAGGCGGGTCGAGGGTCCCCCGTAGATCATGTAGCAGTCGTGGATCTCGGGGAAGCCTCCCTTTTGAACATCGCCCCTGACGTGGACGTCACAGGGCGGGTCTTCCTTGCCGTCGTCTCTCCTGGGACCAGGAGGGACGAAGTGCCTTCGAAGCATGCGGCAATCCTCGAGGCGGTGGTTGGCCGGCCCCATATGGTAGGGGCAAGGCTCTTTCAGCATCTTGTCGAAGACGCCCCCGTCGGGAGGGGGCCCTCGAGGCTTCCGCTTGTCCGCTGCAGCGACAAGGTCATCGGGGTCGTCGTCGTGCTCGACGTTGGGCTCGACGTTGCGCCGGCCCGGTTGGTTCTTCTTCTTCTTCTTCTTCCGGCCGCCGTTGCTGTCGTTGTTCCTCCTGGGCCCCTTGTTTCTCTTGGGCCCATCGTCCGAGCCCCCGGGTTCATCCGCGTTGCCCTCCCCCTTCGCTGGGGGAATCTGGAAGAATGCGCCAACGGCCTCCTCGCCAGCCGCGTAGTTGGCGATGACGTCCATGAGCTCGTTGGCGGTTTTGGGGATGTTTCGCCCTAGCTCCCGCACCAACTCTTTGCAGGTTGTCCCGGCGATGAACGTCGTGATGACCTCGTGGTCGGAAATGTGAGTCAGTGCGGTACGCTGCTTCGAGAATCGGCGGGTGAAGGCGCGGAGGGTCTCTCTGGTTTCTGCTTGCAGCCACGAAGGTCCCAGGAGTTGCCCGGCCGCTCGTAGGTGCCCTTGAAGTTGCCCTCGAAGATCCGAACCAGGTCGGACCAGTCCTGGATCAAGTCCGGGGGTAGTTCCTCGAGCCACCTTCGAGCGGTGTCGGAGAGGAACAATGGGAGTTGCCGGATGATGACGAGGTCATCTTTGGCTCCCCCCAGCTGGTATGCCAGCCTGAAGTCGGCAAGCCAGAGCTCTGGCTTGGTTTCGCCGTTGTATTTGATCAGGCTGGTGGGTGGACGGAAGCGTACGGGCAGGGAGGCCCGCCGGATAGTTCTTCCGAAGACTCGAGGCCCCGGTGGCTCCGGAGACCAACATCGGTCTTCGTCGCTGTCATAGGGCCCGCCTCGGTGAGCGCTGTAGCCTCGAGCCTCGGCGTCGCCGTATCGATGTCGATTGTTCACTCGAGGGGGGAGGTCGTCGACGAGGCGTTCCCGAACCGGTCGTGGCTCGACCCGGCCCTGGGGCGCCTTGTTCTGGTGGACAGAGGCTTCCCGATTTTGTCGAGGGGGCGCTGCTTGCCGCTCAGAGGCAGCCCCTCGACGCCTCGAGGCCGAGCTCTCCGCCTGCTGGACGGCCGCAGTCTGGAGTAGCCCCTGGATTTCCTCCCTGATACGTTGTGCCTGGGGGGTCGATGGCGCCAGCATGTCGCGGAGCAGCATCGCGGCTGCTACAACATTCTGGCTGGCGCGGTTGAAGACTCGGGGTTCGGCGTTCCCCTCCTCGATGATCTGCCGGTGGACCTCCCGAGCCCGCTCGTGAGCTCCTCCACCCTGAGGACGCCCTCGATCTCGCTCGAGGGCGTGTTCGAGCTGCTGAAGACATAGGCGCTCCTCCTCGAGCTTGCCGAGGAGCTCTCGGACCTGTGTAATCTGTACGTCGGGGGGTGGATCAGCTCTACGAGGGCTTGGGGGAATGGCATCTCGAGGTGGTGTGGCGTTGGCCCCTCCCCCTTCATCGGTGGCCGCGGTATCGTCGACGTCGTCCTGGAGGACGGTTTGCTCGTCGAGATGGAAGCACTCCCGAGTGGAGTCATAACTCTCGTCGGGAGAGTCCGAGTCGAAGTCGGCGTGGTAGACGTGGGCGAAGGGTCTGCCCCTTTCTTCCTCCTCCAGGCGCCGCCGTAATGTGCCCCACGTACGGGGTAGTTCTGGCTCGCCCGGAGAAGGGGTGGTGACGGGATCGGCCGTCGCCCACGACGGAGTCCATGGAGACTCGTCATATGTATGTACTCGCTGCCCTGCGAAAGCAGAGTAGAGCCCGGCACTGTTGCGGAGCCCGTACGGGAACGGGTCGCGCGGTGGTGACGGGGTCGTAGGTGTCGGAGAAGCCACGGGAGCCTCCGGGGACGATGACGTAGAAGAGTCGAAGTCCCACTCGGGGAGACGCCCGCCCTCGGCCCACAAGTGTGAGTCAAGCGGACCCCTAGGGGAGGGGGCCGTGTCGCCAGCCGGGACCGAGGGAACGGCATCCGGCACCCCAGAATTTGCTCGACGGCGAGTGCGTCGAAGCCGCTCGCGCCTCCTCCTGATCGCAGGCTAGAGTCGCAAGCAGAGGGACCGTCGCCTGATCCTGGGTGGCTCTGGCGCAGCGGAACTGCTGACGTCTAGGCCACGGGCGGAGGGGAAGACTATGAAGTCGCCCTAGTCCGTAGAAACGAACCCTAGACTGCCGAACCAGATGACGGTGTTGAACGGGAACGATGGGATGGTGGAATCCATCTGAGAGAGTAGTTCGGAGTTGATCGACACGCGAATCCCCCTACCTGGCGCGCCAACTGTCGGTGTTATGACCCGGGGGTCAAGACCACCAACGAGTAAATTTGTATATCGCGTGCTCCCTCTCTCAGATGTGATGCAAGATGGACACAAGATTTATCCTGGTTCGGGCGAAGAAGGCCCTACGTCCAGCGGGGGAGGATGACTTGTATTATCTCGCACCCAAAGCGTGCTCGTACAGGGGGGTACAAGCAGTGTTACACGGAGTCGGCCACCCGAGGGGTCGATCGAGCAGCTGTGTGTGTGTGTGTGGCGTGGTCTAGGGTCCTTGAGAACCAAAGTCGGATCAGAGTCCTAGATGAAGTGGGAGCCGACCGAGAGAGACTCCAACCTTCTCTTGAAATCGGGAAGAAGAAGTCCCCAAAGAGAAACCTGGAAAGAGAAGTCTCGAAAGAGCCCCCCTTCATCTACCTCGGCGTCCCCCTTTTATAGACCAAGGGGGAGACTCGAGGGTACAGGGTCCTAATAGTAGAAGTATGGGCGGCGCATCCACGGCACAGTGTTGGCGAAGAGACATCGAGCACCGTGGCGGCGTGGTCTTCCCGTCCTTCAGGCGTCCCCGGTCATGGCATCAGTAGAAGTCGTCGTCAGTACAGTATTCGCAGGCGGGCACGAGTCCCATGGCCGAAGCGGGACGGGCGGATGGGACGTCTTCCGTACCGGAGTTGTTGAAGAGGAGGGGGTCGAGCCCTCGGTCGAGGGGGGGGTCGAGCCCCGTATGACTCTGTCACGTTCCCGAAGCCGTCGTCGAGGGTCGCACTGTTCACTTTCCGAGGGGTACTGTAGAAGTCCGTACTTGCGTAGTGGCGGCAGTGGCGGCACAGTCGACGGGAGTCGGGGACTGGACGGGGAGTTGGCGGATTTGACAGTGGACGCAGGCGCCCATGTCGTCAGGTGGGTTTACTTTTACCCATGACGGAGTGGTTGGGTTAATCGAGCCCTCGTCCGCCGACGGTGCCTGGAAGGTCGAGGCGTCGACGGGTTGAGGGGGTCGACGTCGAGGTAGAGGCCGGGGGGTCGTTCGTCCGACCCCTCGTCCGTCGTCGAGGTGAAGCCGGGGGGTCGTTCGTACGACCCCTCGTCCGTCGTCGAGGTAGAGCCGGGCGAGTGGCTGGTTTCCGCAGTCGGTGTAGCGGGGGCCCTCGATCGATGGGCCGCGTCTTACCGAACAGTAGGTTGATCCTTGCCTTAAAAATGGTTGCTATGTTTAGCGTTAATTTATCGAAGGGTTTAGGGTACCCCTTACCTTCGTACCCGACACTTGCTCTCCTCTCTCACTAGAATGTTTAGCAATCAAGAAAATGAAGTGGGAGGAGTGTCTCTTAGCTCTAGGAATGAAGGAGTGAATGAATGGCCAAGGGTTAGCACCCCAAACCGGCCAACATCTATTCATAAGCCTCCTCAAAGCAATAGTCATTACCCCTTCACTGGGTTTTCTGCGCGAGCATCGGATGCACCCTTATGTTGCACCGGACGCGGCCGGTGCCAGCGTCTGGTGCCTCACAAGAGGCCATGTGTAGTAGCTATTTGAATCCGCCTATTGTCGCGCAACTGTTCCTAGCTCTAACACATTTTGCGTAGGCACCAAACATGTCCAGTGCTAGCACCGGATTCATGCCTGCACAGCCTACGATGCAATTCCAGAGAGGTCCAGAGAGAGATTTTTCACATCGGACGCATCCGGTGACCCATCACAAGACCTAGTTAGCATCCGGTGCTACACAATCAACACTTCTTCAACTGCATTGAATGCTCAACTACTTGGAGCGTTACATCCGGTGTCAGCGTTCGGTAGATTTCCAATAAGGTTCCACTAGCATCGGACGCATCGGGTGACCCATCACCAGACATACCGAGCGTCAGGTGCTTACTCACCAACCGGATAGAGCCTAGGGTTTGCCACTGGACGTGTCTGATGCCCTGAGGACATCATCTGGTGCCCCTAAGTGAGCTCTAGAAGATTTCTAACTTCTCCACCCTTGCTCCTAGGTGCTAGGTACCAAGTGTACTCCCTTTGTGCATGGGTGAAAGCTCGTTCAAGAGACCACAACTCTTGCTTGCACCGGAAACAACTTCTACTATCAAACACCAACCAGCTTCAGCTTAGTTCAATGTAAACCCCACTCACTAGGGTTCATTTCATGGTAAGTGTTGGTATTTCTTATGACTATTGGATAAATCCGCAAGCGCACAGATTATACCGATGTAGCACTTCACCAGGAGTATTCCAGGTATCGTATTTTCCTCAGGGAACGATAGTGATCTAACTAGGATTAAAGATATGTCCTATGATGGATCAAGGGAGACTATGATAACTGGGTTGAGAGGTTCGATATAGCAAAGATATATAACAAGGTATAGCTGGTTATACTGGCTTTATCAGCCCTTCTCTTGCAGGAGGCGATGGGATAGATCAGTAAGAGATATAACTCCGACCGGACCGCGCCATCATGTTGTATTGAGGCCCTACCTTTTAAGAACTTATCTGACACACGTGGTGGAATACAAAGGCTAGATAGAGCTGTCACTTTCTACTAGCATCCACGAACAATCCACGCGATAAGCGGTTTACAAAGGTAAGATCTAGTCTAGACACCACGTCTACACTATTCTTACTACTTTAACCCAAGCTTTAAGGTTAAAGCACTCTACTTAAAGTAAAGCGATGAACAAGCAGGAAAAGGTGTATAACAGCTAACCCAGACTTAGAATATCAAATACTATAAAGAACTCGGAAGAAGTCAATTACAAGAGCTGAACTTACAAGAGACTCGCATCCGCCGAGGAAGAACTCCGGAGAAGATTCCCGACAAGCCCGGGGCTTTCTCCAGAAGACCTTCCTCACTCTCCTCCAACTAACATAGCACTACTAGAGAGCTCTGCTAAGAGACTAAGGAGTAGTGTTTCTCCAATGAGGCATGAAGAGAGAGTGAGGGCCTAGGGGGTATTTATAGCTAGAGGTGGAGTAGGGGCTACTCCGGTGCCACGTCAGCGATCCGCGTCACCTTCATCAAGCACCGTTGGATCCAACCGACTTCAGAACCGCCTAAGGATCAAGGGTGTTGATGTGGGGAGTGGGTAAGTCGGTTGGGGAGGTGATACCGCCATATGGTGGTTCGGTCGAACCCCTAACTGGCCTGTGGGCCCTCCTGGACCTTCTAGAAGATGGCCCATTGATCAGGGGCTAAGTGGGGGCCTGGTGGGCCCCACCTATGGTTCGTCCGAACATGAGTTGTGGCCTTTGGCCTCCATCTTTCGTGTGGAGCATGGCCCACATGTCATTGGCACCTTGGCAGTGGTTTGGTATTTTTCCAAGATAGTTGTGGGTCGGCCGAACCACTTTTGTGGCCAAATGAGCTCATCTTTTGCAGGTAGCTTCTAGAGGTAATGCCCATCATGATGGTGTATGTATTTTGCACATTTGCCATACTTGGAAATATGTCATGTTGGGCCCCGAATTATGATGTTTTGTGCCTACATTCAAATAGAGGACATATACATGTGGAACCAAGTTATTGGGTAAAATATGTTCATGTGATTCTTGTTTTCCTTTGAATATGAGGATGTTGATGGTATTTTGATGGTGACAAAATAGTTCATAATTACCGTCAATAGTAAGCTCATGTACTAACACCATTTATCCATCACTATGTGCATGTGTTGGTGTGTTCTCAATCCCACTTCACATGTTAAGCTCTTACACTAGGTCTAATGCATGCACATGCAACGAGTTTAGATCACCTAGTGGCACTTGATAATCGAAAAACTAAGCATTTCTCCCCTGTTAATAGTACGACTATCAATCCTAAATGCACTTACACCCTCTATGGTGTCTCTAGTGCCAAAACAAAAGTTCCTATGTCGTTATACCTTTGCATTGATCCTTCTTTTGTTTTTCTCTTTCTTTTCTTCAAGTTGAAGCATTTGATCCACCACTCTCCGTCACCATAATCATCTTTGCTTCACCCTTGAAGTGTACCCACCTATCTCATATGATCAGTTAGAGACAATAGATTAGTAACATAGATTTCATCAATTACACAAAACCAAACATAGACTTTCAATGTGGCCAGCAGTGAGCGGCAGTGGGCGGTGGTGATCCTGCACGCAACGGTGAGGCGGGGTGAGCAAAACCGAGCGCGAAAGGGGGAGAAGAGATTCGGAAACTTGATGAATTTGATGTGTATCTCGGTAAGGGGCTTACAGTGGTGGTGACGCGAAGAATAAGCTCGGCTGTGTCAAGCTCCTCTCGACGAGAAGCAATGGCGGTGCTAGGGCACAAAGCGAGGGCAGCGGCTCGTGAAGATGGTATCAGAGGGGAGCGGTAGGGCCTGAAAAGGGGGTCAGGAAGCAGGGACGGGCGCCCACATCGCGAGGAGTGGGGTGGGAGTGTGGCGGTTTTGTCCGTGCGGCGTCATTCGAGAATAGCGGGAAGTGGGGGAAGGAGAAGGGCCTGGGCGGCGAGGCCGGCTTGACAGTGAGGGAGAGAGGGAGGTGGTGCGTGGGTGGTTGCCACCGCTGAGCTGGGCCACGTCCTAGTTGGGCCGAGCGGGCCGGAGGGAAAGAGGAGAGGGAGCTAGGCCTGCGGAAGCTACCGACCCAGGGGAAGAGGGTTGGGGCGGGCTGGAAGGGAGAGGGAGCGGGAGAGAGAAACCATGGTGGGCTGGGCCAACATGCTAAAGAGAGGGAGAGGAGGGAGAGGGGAAAGATTTTTCTCTTTCCTTTTTCTTAAACAAATTTTCAAAAGCAATTTCAAATTAATTTTGAATTCTAATTTTAATTTCATCGAAACCACTCATTGCAATAAATCAAATGGAAAGACATGAATTTACAAACATGTTTCTACACTCTATGATAAATTTTAATTTAATGAAAAAAATTATT
The DNA here is from genome assembly GCA_022036555.1 of Microstegium vimineum. Classification (NCBI taxonomy): domain Eukaryota; kingdom Viridiplantae; phylum Streptophyta; class Magnoliopsida; order Poales; family Poaceae; genus Microstegium; species Microstegium vimineum. The sequence continues at coordinate 39,505,257 of CM039121.1, read as the reverse complement.
TTTCCTATGTTTCATGAGCATAAAAATTCATAACTAAATAATTAAACTCTATTTCGAAAGAAGCAAATTTTATACTATTACTTAGGACCATGGGTCACAAAAGACAAGGTAAATTATTTAAATAGATATCATTATTGCCAACACTGAGTGGTTTTTACCGTCATTGTCAAAACCACATATGGCGACGGTGTTTGTAATTGTGCCTGCCTATTCGTGTCTTTTCAGTGTTAGTTTTTCAGTGAGCGTCACTTCTAATTGCTACCTGATGAACCTCATGAGTATAATCGTTTCATGCCTTTGGACCCACAAGCGTTAATAGTGAGCTATCTAACAATGGCTTCTAAATATTACCTAGCTAATTACTACCTCCGTCCTGAAAAGAACGCAATTATGGAAAACGTGCCGGTCAATGTAACTCATATTTGACCAACTTTATATTAAATATTATTAGCATTTATGTCTATAAATAATTTTTTTATAAAAACATATTACAAATTATTTCTTACCTAGATACGAGAGACCACTGTATATATGGTACGCTTTGGATTTCCTTCGTTTATTGTCACGGATTTAGGAACATTAGATTTCTGTACCAAAAACAAAAGGTTCATTATTTATAGTAGGTATATAAGGGCTTTGCTGTGGTACAATTTTTACCTATGAGGTAATCTCTACTATAATTGAATTCTTCAAATAAATCTAGATCCACCCACACAAACGTCCCCCGCTGAGGGATCCCACCTTCGTCTACCCAGAAAATTACACACAGAAATTTACCTCCATTAAAATCAATGGCTCACGAAACATCGACATCAGATCTAGGGGCTCACGCACAATGTTTGTCTCAGACTTCTCACCCACCCGTCATCCCGCACTCACATCCCCGCGCCCTCACCATCCGTGCGTGAAACCCTAGACGGTAACTTGACGGCGCCGGCGGCTTGTTGCACCCTGCCCGATCCTCCCTGCGTGAAGCACGCAATCCTGCCAGCGCCCTCACCCTCCGTGCCTGAAACCCTGGACAGAAGCACTCGACGACGTCGGCAGCTTCCTGCACCCTGCCCGATCTTTCCCAGCGTGAAGCACGCATTGAGGTCAGTGCGTTCCAATATTCTTTTGAGGGAACGGAAATGTATTTCATTGATCGGATCCTATTTCTTCTTGTTATTTAATCCCTGGCCTGTAGGGATAATGTTATTGGTCCTACGGCCTACATTATTATTTAATTCATGGCCTGAAGGGCTCATGTGATTGGTCCGGCGGCTACACCAATCCTTTTCGTGGAACTTGATGCTGCAGTTCATGATCCATGAGGCTGCAGATCATGATCGGTGCTGCGCGGGGTCTAGATCAAGAAGTTCAAGTCTTTTTCCCGTACCAAAAATATGCACTCTCTCAAGCTCTTAATTGCAAATTGATTCAAGTGTAGTTTGCAGGACACGATGAACATGTTCTCTGAGACTCTGAACCGCTAAACAATGCAATATTAATGTAAACTTTGGATTGGGATTATTATGACTCCATAACTTTATTTTTAATTATGTTGGATAATCAAAAATGGATTATAGATGCATTATATATAGTATGGAATATGGACCATGGATATATATGGTGCAATGTTGTATATTATACTTGTCAATATGAGTACATATTAATTTATTTGTTTGATTTAAGGCTTATGTATATTCTCATGCTTTAGACAAATGCATATATTATAGTTTGTGTTTTTTTTATTTGGCTCATGAGCTGAACGAGCCGAGCTGGTCTTCTAGCTCATTAATCTAGCCTTAATCATGTTTTTGATATTGTCAAGATTGTTTTTCCACTTTCATCGGCATGTATAGTATTTTTTTATATGAGACAATTATTTCGCCTTTGTCTATATTTTAATTTGGTTGTTTTAGTTGCATATATTTTAGTTCTATTTTGCATAGCGTTAGAACGGATAGTTGTGGGACGACGCATGGCTTCGGGTCAGCAGAGTTGGTGTGGGTCGGCGATGACTTCGGCCGGCACGGCCACCTGAACCGTCGATGGATCGAGAGGTGGTGGCAGTTGGGAGTCTGTGGCGTGCTTGAACTGTCGATGGATCGAGAGGCGGTGGTTGGGAGTCTGGGGCGTGCGAGACGCAGCTCACGCCCTCAGAGAGGCAACGCAGAGAAGGCGCGGTGACATCCCAACTGTACTCTCCTTGTTATGGAAAAGTGTTCTTGGATTATACATGATCATATATAATTGCATGAAACTTTAACTATGGAAAAAAAATCTATACCCTGTTCGTCTGATCGTTTTGGTGGTTGATAAGACGACTGATGTTGTTTTTGGCTGTGTTATTGTGAGGGAGAAACACTGTTTCGGTGGCTGATAAGCCAAGCGAACAGGATAGTCATTTTGTTGTTTTCATGTGTGTATCTGAAAATAAAGCTGTAGCGTTAGCACGGACACTATACTAGTATCTTAAAACGAATATTAGCCATTGATTTTTTAGATTATTAAAATTAATAAATTAAATAATCTTAGAAAATAAAAGGAAAACATTGTCACATCACATCATCACGGGAGACCCCCTTCCTTTTATGTTTTACGTGGGCATCGTTCCCTTTACCCAAAATATATTAAATATTCAGCTATAAAATAAAAAACATGTATGAAAGAAATCAGTAAATCTATATTACATAATCCAGCAACTTTCTAATAAACTATATAGCTGTTACGTATATTGAGCATGTAAAGTTTCACATACAATTTGTTTTCTAATAACCTTTAAAAAGACTTCTAATTTGGACATGTACATTGGGCACTTATACACATAAATTTCACGTATATTGGGTTCATGTACTCATATATTTATCGGACATGTACGTATCTAATAGTGTGCATGACGAGGAGAGCCGGATGTACGCGCGCTCACCTCACGCATGCAGATGCAAAGCACTAAGATTAGCACGTATCATTCAAATCTAGAAAATGATTCTTTATATCTTAACTTTCCTTTTTGTCTTATTATACAAAATAAAAAATTAATTAAATATATATTTCACATATTACCTCCTATGAGGTAATAGATGATCATTACCGTTCGATCAAAATAAATGAACGATTCACAGTTATTTGAAGGTACCACAGCAAAACTCGGTATATAATCAAATAATAATGCAACACATATATGACAGTGACATGTATGGCATATAATGAACCTCAGATTTTTCTAACAGCACACTATTAGGCCCCGTTTGGATCCCTAAAATTGAATTCATTTTAATAAGCCAATATGATTGTATATGGATTATAATTGCATATTATTGTTCACTATATGAGACATATTTATTTGTTATATTTCTATCGTAGGAGAGAGAGTTTGAACAACATGTTATAAGTTGTAAATAGAAATATGGAATTGTGAGCTATAGAATCAATTTCCATCTCTCACCCTATAAATTTGAGATAGGCTTAAATATGAACTTTGGAAAGTGGTGGAATGTCAAATTCCAAGCCAAATAGCTTAATTTATTAAAGTAGATTTCAATTCCTCCAAATAAAGAATCCAAACGGCCACTTAGAGAAATTGCCATCAAGAGTCTTCATGAGAAACTTGATGAGATGACATTGTTGATGATATGTACAACTAGAATACCATTAAATCTCTTTGAAAGCTAGAGTACAGTAGTGTTACCATCTGCATTCTTCATGAGAAGAAACTTGATGAGATGACACCTAACTATGTCATCAACAAGGTAATCACTCATGAGCTTTGTGTGGGCATCAAGAAATCATCTTCACCAATACCAACACCAAGAGCTTGGCCTCCACAAGCAAGCACGAGAGCAAGAACAAGCCAAGGGGCAAGAATATTACTCAAGTGAAGAAGGTATTAGTGTTGATGAAGAAGAGGTATCAAGCTCCTCAAGCGAGGATAAGTATAGAAGAAAAGTTCAAAAGTGGTCTAAAGAGAACACATATCATGTGTATAGGCACTTTGGAAGAAGTGATACTCAACTCCACTTGAGCCTAACGGAGTGGCTAATGAGGCATGATGCTTACCTGGCTATTCGAGTCAAGAATGGGTAAGTGGTGAAATCACATTAGTTCAAGTTCAAGTGATGAGTAAAGCAAAGATTGACATCACCACCTACCCCCCCCCCCCCCCAAGCCAAGTCTCTTTGCCAAGTCTTCACCAACATGCTTCATAGCTTCAAATAAGAAAAAACAACGTAAGTGATGACTCCTCCAATGACATAGAAAACTTAACCTACTTGACTTGCTATGAACAAAGAGGTTTTAAGAGAAATAGTCTAAAGAAATTAAGAACCTCAAAGAAATTGAACAACTCAATGCTACATTTGTCACTCGTTACGAGTCTTCACTTAACAAATTTGATTTGTTAGACAAGTAGCATTGTGATTTAAAGTCAAATCTTAATATTATTAAAGAAAATGAGGATACCTTGTGCATGATCATTTTACATCTTGTCCAATCCCTATTTTTAAGATTTATATGTGTCAACCTTTTGTTATCTAACAACTTGCAATGAAGTTTGTGCTGACAAAGTTCTTGTATAATGTTGAGATGACTTCATTGTGGAGGAGAATGACAAGCTAATGCAAGAGGTGGAAAGACTCAAGAACGAGGTGACCAATTCGAAGGGTAAGCACACCATTCAATGATGTCTGACTTCCTCAAGATAATCGAGACCACATGATGAAGAAGCTTGAAAGAGGAGCAAAGAACATGACATACTTCAAGTATCATCAACAAGGCCACAAGTCCTTCCAATGCATGCATGTCAAAAAGGACATCAAGATGGATGGCAAGAAGATTAATCCAAACATCAAACCTTAAGTATGTACATCAAGTCCAACAAGAAGAAGAAATGCAAGAACAACCATTACATACTCAAGAAGGTGGACAATGAAAAGTGCTTGCAATGACTCAGCCCCTATATGTCGAAGGACATATATGATGCCCTATGGTTATGCCCAATAACGACGGCGAATGTCGCCCCCTTGATGAAGGCATTATATATATCGAGTCTTGAAAATTTGGTTTTCAGGTCAGAGAGCCTATTGGTCTATTCTTTGTTCGTTGGACCATGCTGACGGCAATATGTGCACACTTCATTCCCTTTGAGGATGGACGTTGCTTTTTGGAGCGCCTTTCTCGTAGTTTGTTATTGTCATTGATCGTATTTGATGATGAAAATCTGCTGCTTTTAGCAACACGATATGTTTTTTTAGGAATCAAACACTATATATTGTCATGGTGTACTTGTTTTATTTGTTTCATTAATTAGAAAACAAAGTTACAATGGAACGTATTATAGCTATAGATAGCATGCTACGTTCATCTTAGCTATGCAATGGCCATGAGTACATGGTTATTCTAGAGTAATTGGATCAAAGAATAATTGGTGTGAGATTAGCTTTTTTCTAAAAAAAATAACATTCATCAATATATTAGGTTTCAGGTCGTTGCCCTCTAGTCGTCCAACAACATTTTTGTTTTAATATATTGTGTGAACATTAGCCCCCTCTAGCATGTCACAGGCCAAGCTTTTGCCCTTATTTATAGACCCACCCTCTATATGTTTTCATCAAATATAATCCCTCATCCTTTAATACAATATATTCTAAAAAATTTAGGATAATTTAAAGGAGCACTTAAATGACGTATGTATCTATGGATTATATCAAATTAAAGGGTTTCTCCTTAAATTATGATTTTCATTTTAACAAAATTTATCAAATATGAGCATGAGCACCTCATAGAATAAATTATATTTTTATATAGATTTAGAAGTTATAATAAATTATATTTTAGGATCAAGAAAGCAGCGCTAAAATAAGGATATACAACCAGGCTAGTTTGTGTAAGCCCGCATATGTAGACTTGGTGGGCAACCCGCCTAGTTAAATCTATTAGTAGGTTCATAGGCAAGCTCACCTACATCCCTACCTTCACGAACCTAAGTACCATAATAGACATATTGTCTATTGCTCAAATAAATTCTAACATACTCCCTCCGTCTCATTAAAAGTGTCATTAGAAAATCGTGTTTTTCTCACAGACACGCTTTTCAAACAACACCTTCAATGGGACGGAAGGAGTATTGTTTTAACTTTGAGTAGTCACCACATACTTGTTTTCATACTAATATAATCTAATAATCTAATCATTCAAATTCTGGAAAATGAAATTAACCACCAGTTAAGATCAGGGCGCAGCCACCACTAGGGCGAGCTAGGGCAGCTGCCCTAGGTCCCCTTGGCCGGCTACCGCATCCCCACCCAATAGATTGCCGGAGTTGGAGCGGAGGGGCGAACCGGCGAAGCCGATGGCGCTCGGCGGCGCGCTGCATGCTGCTGTTTTTTCACGAGGCAGAGGAGTCTGCAGTCACTCAAACTGGGCCAGCATAGGCGTCAGGCCAGGCCCATCATCTCAACAACCAGCAGGTCGCAGGTGTCCAGTTAGGCAGCTCGATAGGATTCGACGCCTCGCCTGCCTCTCCTGCTCGCTGTCGCCTGGCGCCGCCGCCCAGCCATCGACGCGCGCAACTGCGCCAGTCCGCTAGCGCCACCCCTCCCCAGTCGCTGCCGCTCAGCGCCGCGAAACGCCTCCACGCCAACAACCAGTTGCCCAGGCGCTGGTGACCGACTGACCGCCGTCTGCATGTCTGCAACCACATCCACCAGAAACCAGACTGCCAGAAACAGTGCAAGGTGCTAAAAACGAAGACCAACCATCACATGAGCATGACGACGAAGGTAGTACTTCATTTGTCTATTGAAACATCTATTATTGATACTTCCACTAATAAAAGATAACATCTTGATTCTTGTTGGTTGTTCTATAATTTTTGTCCAAAATATGCAAGTTATGGTTGGTAGCAAAAAAAATTAGAGTATAAGTCCGCCCTAAGTGATTTCTCGGACTGGATTCGCCACTGGTTAAGATGTATGTGGGGTCTTGTCCACAATATCTTGTCATAGATTAATAAATTTTAATTGTAGTTGGATTCTGTTGGAGTCATATTCACAAATAAGGACACGGCCACACATATTCTCCCTAGCCCATAGGTTAGTCACATGGTATTGGTAATTCTTGAGCCTCGATCGATCTTTACTCAGAGAGATTTATATTAAAAGAGGGTACGGTCATTATTAATATTCAAAACCTTGATGATTCCATTTCCAAAGAAAAGAAAGACTTAGTCAGTCTCCCTTATGACATGCAGAATTATTAGGACGGCGATATATACATATATAAGTCCATAATATTGGTTTCATTTTATTTACTACTGTGAGGCTGCAACATCATAGTCACATGCATCCCACATGATCGGTCGGTAGTCTCGAAGCTCTGCTGCCTGAACAACGAGGACGGCGACGCCTGTGGGGTGCGGACTAAGGCGAGCCGCCGGTGCCGGAGCAACCTTCAGGCGGGCAGCGTGGCGGGCAGCCAGGGCGGCGGCAGATCGGCCGCGGGAACGAAGCTGCAGAAGAAAGCAAAAGCCAGCCAGCGATCGATTTGAATTATTCATTAGTAGAGGATTAATATATATAACCACGGGGAACAGAGAGAGGCGTTACGAGAACTGGGGAAATGCAAGAAGCAGCTGGACTCACGAGGAGGAGGCGGCGGCGGGCTGTCCGGCGACGACGGCGTCTGCAGGAGGGCGCGGCCCGGCAGCGCACCACCGGCCGGAACGTCCCGGCAGAGGCAGCCGCTCGTGGCCGCTAGCAGGAGCAGCACGGCGAGCCACGCAAGTGCCTGGACCTGGAGGCCGGGGCGCCGCGGCAGCACTGCCATCACAAACAGCTTAATTGTTGCAGTACGTGGCCAAAAAAATGTCAAGTAGTGTAGTGCTTTAATTGGGTTTCCCTTGCATTGGGTCGTGTCTGCGTGGTGTTATTTATAGGACGTGTACACCTTTCTAGTTCTAGCTACGTACTTCTCTTGGACAGTTTGGGAGTCATGGACAGACGACGACACACTGCCGCCGTCGATGGCCGATCCGCCGTCGTGTGTACGTGCCGCTGGTAGTGGTCATCGTTGGTGGCTTGGCTTGCACGTACTGGGAGCCAATTTTCCATGTGCGCCATGTTAGCTGGTCAACAATATATGGACGTCTCGAGGAGAAGAAATAAATGCAGCCCTTTCCCTGCTTTGAAAACTATCCACAGATAAAACTGAACCAATTGTTACACACACGCCCAAAAACTCAAATATATATACTTGTTGTGACATCATTATTTATGTTCACTCGCTCGCGTCTGAACTCTGAACATATGATGGGCGTGAGCGAAATCGGATTAGTCGCATCGCACGCACACGAAAATGAAAGGCATCCAGTTTGCATGTTTACTGTACCGAACTGGCGAACTGATTGGACACGTGAGCAATGAGCACGGCTCTGAGCCTCCCCGGCCGGGCATCTCGCAAGTCAAGTGATTTCGCGGAAATATTGGAAGCATAGTTATGTGCGAGTGCGACGACCGACGACTAGTACGACATTGACATCCCATGGATCCTCTCGTTTTGGCGTGGTGAGAAATCAAAGTTTTCTTCTTTGCATCGTCGGCCACTGCAGATGTGGCTCGGTTCGGCTGGTACAAAAATCGTCTGATTTCGGTTAATTAAATAATGTTCTGTGAAATAGAATAATAAATTAAAATTAGATGAAATAAACTGAAAATAGTTCAAACGAATAGTACCGGAAAACAATTAAGCGCGGTGTCAGAGCTAACAAGCCCATGGAAAACTGTGGAGATTTTGTTGACTCTGCAAATGGACGCCATATCTTGTTCTGTTTGTGATTCTAACCTAAACTCAAATTCCTATAGTTCCAAAGTCAAAATGTTGCATTTATTACCTCATGGAGTTTGGATTTGGATGGCTCAGCCATCAACTGACGACGCCAGAGCCTTTGTAAAATTTACTATTTAAATCATCATTTAGAGAGTTATTTATTTTATACTCTCCAACAGTTTTTCTATATCTCATGCACAATCTAGATAGTCATTCTCGTCTTCTATATTTGGCTAGCGAAAAAATCGGAATAGAAGATGGTTATATTTAGATGACCATTTAGATAAGCTGTTTGAAAGTATTTTTTTACCAAAATCTCTATTCCTAACATTTAGGAAGGATATGGAGAGTCTCTTGAAGATGCTCATCCATATTGTTACTAATAGTTATGTACATAGCCAATGTGCTAGGAATAGAATATGAAAAGATTGGAAAATGCAGGGAACTTGCAGCCATTTGTCAACTATACAATGTTAAAGAAGGGTGCATATAAGATGATGAACTTTGAGAAAGGGAAGCATAGAAAGAAGTACTTGACAGTCAATTAACTTGGAACATGCAGTCAGTTGTCAATTGTACAATGTGAAGATGAAATGACTATCCTAATTCCCAACGGCTTCAAGACCATTTTATTTAAGGCCCCATTTGGATCCTTGGAATTGAATTCATTTTAATAATCATAATTTAGAGATGTATTCATTAAGCTAATATGATTGTATATGGATTATAATTGAATATTATTATTCACTATATGAGAGACATACTTATTTGTTGTATTTCTATCATAGGAGAGGGAGTTTGAGCAACAGGTTATAAGTTGCAAATAAAAATATAGGATTGTGATCTATAGAATCAATTTCCATCTCTCACCCTATGAATTTGACATAGGCTTAAATGTAAACTTTGAAAAGTGATAGAATGTCAAATTCCAAGCTAAATAGCGTAATTTATTAAAGTAGATTTCAATTCCTCGAAATGAAGAGATCCAAACGGCTCCTATGTGTTTTCTCCTTGACTTTGCTCATGATCGAGTCCCCTTTCTATAGCTTCACGGCCCCTTCGAAGGTAACGCTGCAAACACTGGCAGAGAAACTGCTTCATCATCAATGTTTTGTTTTTGGGCTAATTTTTCATTGAATGGACAGTGCGTTTGTTGGTGTTTGGTGTCCAAATGGCTCATGTTAGATTTGCGTTGTTATCTGAAACTTGGAACTTCAGAAAACTATTATGGTACTTGGGGGAGAAAACTAACATGTGGTGCGATTGTCCATTTCTATTGCAACTGTAATTCTGATTATTTGTGTATAGCACAAAACTCGACGCATAGTATATAACTTTCTGAAAGTAGCTTAATATTAGGTGGTGTGAGGATTGAAGGAAGAACATTACATTGTTTTCTATTCAAATATGTAGGTTGTTTTCTTGTGAGAGAAAAACATTATTTCGGTGGCTGATAAGCCAAACGAATAGGGAGAGAAAAACACTGTTTCGGTGGCTGATAAGCCAAACGAACAGGCCGAGTTGATTCGTTTACGAATTTGGAGTACGTTTTCCAAATACTCTAAAATTAGCAGTTCGTACTAATCTTATATAAACATCAATAAGCACTCATCATTAACCAAGCATAAAAGTTCTCTTAGTCTTTTTCTTCAATTTGGCTGCTCAGTCCATCATATAACAGTAATAAAATCTGAAAATTATATTAAACTGGAAGCTGTGGAAAGTAATTGAAAAATGTTGGTGTACCTATTTCTGTGATTTCAAACTTCTTGGTAAAAGTTTAACGCTACGGGTTTGTGCTAGATTAGTCTATGAATTGGTCGTTATAGAGTTTAGAAAGAATGTCATCATGAAATTTAGAATTTAGTGAGGTAGCCATATGGACATTAAAACCCCACTCATTCCATCCCTTGTGAAGTTATGAGTACATTATTTTCACTTAAATTGTGAGAACATACAAAACACAGAACAATCTGTTAGTGTGGTTTATAAACACATAGCAGAGTGTTTGTTTGGTTCTGCATAGGTTGCCCCGTAGAGACATTCAGAGATGAGCTTCGATTCAAACCATAGAAAATTACTTGTTGGGCTTAACATGTAACCCCTTATTAATCACTTTGAAGATCTGAGAATGAGCTTCGATCCAAAGACCCATAGCGAAGTAACCATATAGGAGTATATCATAATTAAAATTTATATTTTCACTATTCGCTTGACTTATGATCCACGGGCCGCATAAACCATCTGGCCCAACACGTATCTCAGTGCCGCGTGTCTCCCAACCCAAATAGGCAAATACCCTCCTCACTCAAGTGGCTTCTCGCAAAGAGTGCCACCTCCGACCAAAACCTTCTTCCCCTCCCCTCGCCGGCGGCGGCATGGCGAAGGGCGGCCAGTCTGAGGCCGAGTTATCGGCAGCGACTTCAACCTCCGCTTCCACACCCGCCCCAAGGCGGCCGAGGGCGATGCAGCAGCGGCTGGAGATCGAGGGCTACCACATGGAGGGCATCTCCATCGCGGGGCACGAGACCTGCGTCATGTTCCTCTCACTCAACCTCGCCTTCGACATCGGCCGGTGCCCGCCGTTCGCCGTCTCGCAGGACTTCCTCTTCGTCTCCCACGCGCACATGGACCACATCGGGGGCCTCCCAATGTACGTCGCCACGCGGGGCCGCAGGCGGATGCGCCCGCCCACCGTCTTCGTCCCCGCCTGCCTCGCGGACCTCGTGCGGAGGCTCTTCGACGTGCACCGCGCCATGGACCAGTCCGACCTCGACCACAAGCTCGTGCCCCTCGAGGTCGGGGAGGAGTACCAGCTCACCAAGGACCTCAGGGTCAGGCCGTTCAGGACCTACCACGTCGTACCCAGCCAGGTGAGGGCTAATGGAACTTCAGACTCTGTGTGCTCTTGAATGATTTGTGAGAATTCATGGAATGCGAATCGTGTGATGTGTGTGTAGGGGTATGTGATATACAAGGTGAAGCAGAAGCTCAAGAGCGAGTATGCTGGCCTCCCTGGGAAGGAGCTCAGTAATCTCAGAAAGTCTGGAGTTGAGGTCTGTCTGCCTTGTTGGATGTTGAAATCAAACTTGAGTACAATCTAGTAGTATAGAATTACTGATGTGGTATGCACTTTTCATGCAATTCATGGTGCACAGATTACGCATGTAGAGTTTTTTTTTGACGCAAAAGACTGTGGGGAAGATCCCCACAGCATGAATTTTCATTAATTAAAAAGAGAACAGGGCATACATACAGAGATTTAGCTAAAGGCGTCAAGCCAAACACAGAAGGATGACCTCAGGGTCTCTTTGAATCTAACCGACTGTAAAAGACATTGACTCTTAAAATTACATAGCCATAAAGATGGAGTTGGCACCCGTCGTTGAAAGACTTTATCATTTCGCAATTTCCAGAGCTCCCAAGCAGCAATGAGAACTGTCTCCGTGAAGCAAGGGACAACATGGGTTGATCGTGCCTGAGTAACTCTATCTAGTAGCTCTAGATTTTCATCCCATACTATACCAAGTTTGGACCAACATTCCTGGGCAAATGGGCAGTTGAAGAACAGATGCTCTATGTCTTCGGGGACTCCGGTGTTACACATGACACAATTTGAATTACCTTGGATATGTATATGCCTTCGCTGCAGCATGGTCTTTGTGTTCAGCCTGTCCACTAGTATTAACCAAGCAAAGAATTTTATCCTGGGAGTGCATCTCGATTTCCAAATGATTTTGTATATTGGGTGAGCCTCAAAGCCACTAAATACATGCTTATAATATTTCCTGGATGTATACTTCAAACCCCACATGGGCGTCCATTTATCTCTTGTATCCTGATTGTATTCCAACTCTTGTAGTTGTGCTTGTAAAGCTTCCAATTCTTCCAGGGCTTCATGAGAGAGAGGGAGCATAAATAGAGTATCTAGGTCTTCAGCTTGCATGACGTTGAAGATTGATATTCCGTCAACCTTGACAAACGATGCCAACCTTGGATATTTAAGTGCAAGTGTTCCATCTAGCCAGATGTCGTCCCAAAAGCATGTTGTGGTGCCATCCCCAACTTCACAACTTGCTATCCCTCTGAAGAGAATGTTTAACCGAAAGACATCCTTCCACCAGAAGGATCCCGTCTCCGAGGCAGAGTGTGGCACACGATTGGTGTAATATTTACTCCAGACCAAGCTTACGCAGGGGATGTCAGCCTTATCATAGAATTTGCTTAGGTGCTTCATGAGAAGAGCATCATTTTGTAATCTGAGATTGGTGATGCCTAAACCACCTTTGTCCTTGGGCATCATAACAATTGGCCAAGCTACTAGGTTGCCTCCCTTTTTCTTTGCACTATTTCCTCTCCACAGACATTGTTTTCTTGCTCTGTCAATATTTTCAATGGCCCCTTTGGGCAGCTTAACTGTACACATCGCATATGTCAAGATTGGAGTAATTGTTGAATTTATCATTTCAAGTCTCCCACTATAAGATAACCAGGTGGAACATGCTGACAGTCTTCTTTCTACCCTGTCCATTATTGGAGTAAAATCTTCTATTATAGGCTTGGTCGTTCCCATCGGCAGCCCCAGATATGTAAATGGCATCGATCCAACATCACATCCAAAAGTTGTAGCTAGGATGCCCATTTTCTCAGGTGGCACGTTGATTGGGTACATTTGCGATTTTCTGTAATTTACCCGAAGACCAGTGGATTCTGCGAAGCTATGCAATAGAGCTTTCAATAAGACTAGTTGTCTGGCGTCCGCTTGAAGTAACATGAGCGTGTCATCAGCGTATTGCACTATTGGGAATTCTTGTGATGGTTGAGGTATTGGCAGCTTGAGCAAATTCATTTCTGCAGCCTTGTTTATTAGGATCTGTAGCAATTCTGCAGCTAGGACGAAAAGGAGAGGCAAAAGCGGGTCTCCCTGACGAACACCTCGCTTACACTTGAAGAACTTTCCAGGCATGCCATTTAACAATATGGCAGACGATCCCGATGATAGTATGAGGTGCACCCAATGAATCCATCGATCTGGTAATCCTAGGTGAGTCATAACTTGAATTATGGTGGAGTGTTCGACCATGTCGAAGGCTTTCTCGAAGTCTAATTTAAGGATTATCACCTCTCTTTTAGACTGATGGCACTGATGTATATATTCATAACTCCATGCAAGGCAGTCCTGTATAGTCCTTGAGCGAATAAAACCATATTGATTTCGATGCACTAGATTCAGAATGACAGCTTGCAGACGATCTGCCAAAATCTTTGTTATCAACTTGAGAGAGATGTTCATCAGTGAGATCAGCCTAAAGTCATTTACTGTCTCTGGACCATCCTTCTTGGGCACCAATGTTATATATGATTTATTTACGCACTCAAGATTGACAAGCCCCTGATAGAAAGCTGAGCACAGGGCATAGAAATCATGTTTGATATATTCCCAACATTTTTTCATAAATAGTCCATTGAAGCCGTCCGGGCCTGGGGCTTTGTCGTCTGGCATACGCTTGATTACTGAGTCGATTTCATCAGTTCCAAATGGTGCCACTAGGTTGTCCAGGCCATCCACTGGTGTGATCAAATTGGGGAGGTCAAAAAGCATTGTGGGTGATGATGTCATACCCATACGGTGCCTAAAGGAATTCCATAGTAGTCCTGCTTTTCCATCATGATCTTGGATCCAAACACCATGTTCATTTTTTAGCTGAGATATTGTATTTCTCCTGTATGAAATTGTTGCCATCCCATGAAAGAACTTGGTACATTCATCTCCAAATTTGACTCTATTTACTGTGTACCTATTACGCCAGTAAATATTTTTATATTTTAGCCAGACTTTCAGTTGCCTTTTGACGGCCATTCTGAGGTTTGCTTCTGGGTTGTAAAGAACCCTTCGGTCCTCCACATCATCCAAAAGACCAATAATTGCATTACAATTGCTAATAAGGAGCCCCAGGTTGGAAAGTTGCTTACTCCAGTTTTTCAAACATGCTCTGAGTGCTTTGAATTTTGACGATATATTTCTTGCCGTATCATTCCTTGGAACTGTGGAGTTCCAATTTGCTTGGACTGTCATTCTGAAATCATTTCTCTCTGCCCAAAAATTTTCAAAACAGAAAATATTTGCCTTAGGGATTCTGGTGCCAATGGAGATCTGGCATGGGACATGATCTGATGTTATCTTGGCCAAAGGAAGCACTTCTGGTACTCAACAGTCCAATTAGCCGATGTAAAAAACCAGTCTAGCTGCTCTAAAAGAGGTTCCGACTACATATTACTCCAAGTAAATGCTCTTCCTTTTAGTGGTAGTTCTACTAAGCCCAGGTGCCCAATAGCATCAATGAAAATTAGAGTGTCACCAAGGTTGCCTCCTGGTTTGTTTCAGTTGTTTAGAGATCTATAGAAATTGAAGTCACCAAGAAAAATCCAATTCTCATCATCATCAATTGTGTGGCCTCTAAACCAGTTAATGAAGTCTGTGCGCTCTGGCTCATCACATGGACCATACACTGTAGTCAGCTTCCATGTCTCGCTGTTGTGCATAGACTGAAAGCTAGCCGTGATGCCAAACTGTTGTTTATCAATGATGGTGCCCATAAGACTAGCACTGCTCCAGATCAAAAGAATACCCCCAGAGGCGCCAATGGAAGGGATATAATCAAAGCTGTCAAAACGACGTGGTGCAAATTTTCTGACATAGGACATGTCAAATTGCTCTCGTTTGGTTTCTTGGATGCAAACAATAGAGCAGGCACTCTCTTCGATTTTGTTTCGCATGGCATCCCATTTCTCTGATGCATTGATCCCTCGAATGTTCCAACACAAAATATGCCAATTACGTGTATTATTCATCAAGAAATGATTTGAGGATCAAAAAGTCTGATGTCGCCAGGAGCACCACGTTATATGCGGAGCAAACGGAATGAGCAGCCGGCCAAACATGGTTAGTGTGTAGCAGCCAGTAGGGATAAGTGAAGGCATTCCACTGTTTAAGATTCAAACACCACAAGATGTAAACGAAGACTTTCCACTGATTAAGGTTCAAGTCCCACATGATGGTTTGGCCATGCGTAACAAGTCACCTGAGATTGCTTTCTCTGGAGATACAATGTCGGATTTCATCCTTGATCCTGATAATGCAGATGTATTGAAGGCAAAGATTCTTGTGGTTGAGGTATGCCTTCTTATCAGCTATCACTTTGTGATTAATTTGTTGTTGTCGGCCTGTTATTGCTCTTCAGCATGAGAAAGGGAAGGTTAATTTGTCAGAGTGTAACATGCCATGTGCTGAATGTTATATGCCTGTTTTGGGTTCTGACCTGTTCCTATATTTAATTTACAATGTCCTCTGTAAATTTTTCAGAGTACTTATATTGATGACTCCAAATCAATTGAGGATGCAAGAGAAAGAGGGCACATTCACTTGTCTGAGGTTATTCCAATCTCTGTTCATTCAGTTATTAACATTTCCTGTTCATATTTCCCCTAAACTTTATGTTGACAATGCGTGCAGATAGCAAGTATGTCTGACAAGCTTCAAAACAAAGCTATTCTACTGAATCACTTTTCAAATCGATATACTGCTGAGGTGAGCTAATATATAACCATTGCTTGAATTATCTCTGCTGAAATGCTATGTCCAGTTCAGTAATGTTTTCATGTTAATTATTACTATCACTACTATTGCAGACATTATTTCGTTTCTCAAAAAAATAAAGTGATATCATCTACCCCGGTTTGTTTGGGACAAAGAAAATCTTTTTGTTGTTATATTCGAGCCCATTTTCAATACTTTTAGTTGGCAACTCATAGTTTCCACCAGTCCTAGTTTTTAACTGAAACAGCTTCACACGTTCAGAACACAAGCGTCTCTGTTCTACTCTGAAGTTGTACTTATAATGAAGCACAATATGTCGATCTCTTTTCTACTCTCCTACAATCAAGCACAATCATATTATGTCAGTTTGTTTGCTTCCTCTGCGAATTTTTCTTACATTTGTTCCGCATTCTTTGTAGCTAAACGACCTTAATTCTTTGCACCGTTTAATGAGAGTAATATAATCCAAGAAAGTAATCTTGTCCTATGACTACTCTGTTTGCAGGACATTGATGCAGCAATAAACAGATTGCCACCATCTTTCCGAAGCAGAGTCTATGCATTGAAGGAAGGCTTCTTCTAGTCTAGAGAAAAGAAAAACATGGAGCTAGAGTATGAAAACATGAATCCTTTTGGTCTGCTCTGCCCTTCGCGTGATGTCACTGTACCGTCCATCTGGTAAATTCATGATTGGGTCTTTCGTTGGTACTCAAATCAATACTTCATTCACTCATGAGACTAAATTCAAACGAATGGGACGTGAAAAGACACCCTGAAGCAGAACTCTTGCAAAACAATCCAATGTATTACTTATCATGTTAATTTTCGACCAATCGCAAACAGAGGTGGTGGTTCATGTTATACAACCTGTATATTATGTATACAGACAGATATATACACATGTGGGATAAAAGCAATCCCTACTTCTTTTTTTGGAAAAAAAAAATATATGACCAAACTGCACTGTAACAATTCCACAAAAGCAAAACTTGGAGTCAAATCAAAACAACATACATATATAGTAGATTAGCAAAAGAGGACGACGACGACCTGGCTACCCTCCATCCTACGGGGATGCATGTCCTTGGCTCGCTTTTTATCAAGCTATATATATAATCAGCATCAGCACGGCCTGGTGGCGCAGCAGGACAATGTGCCGGAGAAGCGGGTGAGCCTTGTGACGTAGGTCCCCGGCTTGGGCTTGACCCACTCGTTCTTGTTGAGCTTCCTTGGCACGGCGCCACCGGAGGGCTCGAAGATGGCGCCGTTCATGAACAGGTCGTCCTCCGTGTGCCACACCCAGTTCTTCCACTCGCCCTCCTCGGCGTAGTGCTTGGTGATCACCTTGGCGGCGATGTTCGGCGGCGCGATGTAGCGGTTCCCCTGGCTGATGATGGTGGGCGCCTTGCCGCCGCCGATGGCGTACATGAGCCAGTGCGTGTAGTCGTTGTTGACGACGTGGAAGAATCCCCATCTGCACCTGGGCATCCGCTGCACCAGCCCCCTGCCGAAGTGGTTGAACGCGACGGTGATCTGCATCATCTGGTCCTCCGGGTACGAGTCGCTGGCGCCGAACAGCATCACGTCGTTGTGGTTGGTGAAGTGGCAGTTGGAGATGGTGACCCCCGTGGAGCTCTGCACCACGTCGATGAGCCCGTCCTCGCAGTTGGAGATGGAGATGTGGTCGATCCACACGTTGGTCGCCGAGAAGAGGGAGATGCCGTCGCCGTCGGCCCTGGTGCGTGACCCGAGGTGTGTCGGCGAGTCCCGCATCAGCCCGCCCATCGAATGCTTCACGTCGTGCACGTGCAGGTTGTGGATGATCACGTTCCGGGCCAGCTGCACCGTGATCCCGGCGCCGTTGGCGATGTGCACCTGCGCGCCGCGACCGTCGATCGTCTTGTCGCTGCTCACCAGCAGCTCCTGCGACAGCTGGATGATCATGGACTTGGCGAAGATGATCCATAGTGGGCCCGGCTGGATCACGCCCCACCGGAGCGTGCCCGGCCGCGGGTTCACCACGTCGGCGTCGTTGGGGTCGGTCACGATGTAGAGCTTGCCGCCGAGCCCGCCCGTTGTCCCGTGCCCGAACCCCCTGGCGCAGCGGGCAAGACGCTGCCGGTCCGTCGCCCAGTCTCGGCGGCAGCGCCAGCACTTGTCGATCGGGTTCGTCGCACGGCACGGACCCTTGTTCTTCTTGTGCTTCCTCGGCATCTCCCGCATCGCACGACGAGGGCTGCTAGCTCTGCAACCATATGCCACATGTATAAAAGATGAAACGGATGGGCCGCATGAAGAAGAAGTTTGCCTTTGCACGGCGGCGTTGAAGCTGTTGGTGACGTTGTAGGGGTCGGGCCTGTACGTCTCCCTCGCCGACGCCTCGGCCAGCTCCTTGCGCTTCTGCCAGTGCTCGTCAAAGTCGGCGATGTTGGCGCTCGACACGGCGGCGGAAGCCAGGAACGCCGCGGCGACGAGGAGAAGGGAGCCGGGCCGGCTCCACCGGAGCTTCGTCGTCTCCATTGCACTATGCCTGGGCTTTATTATTGGTACAGATGCATGCATGCATGCATCTGTATGTGTTCTTGGAAGCTAGATGGAGCACGATCGAGCAGGGTTCTTCTTTTGTGGTAATAAAACTGGTGTTTCCAGCGAGAAAGGAAGAACCCAATCTTTCGCGTGGATGGGAGAAGACGGTAATATAAGGAGGGGAGACGTGGTATTATTAGAAACAAACAAAGGTGAGGCGACGCAAGAGGCGAGCCACACACCCAAGTAAGAAGGTATTCCTGTGTGTTTGGCGCTAGGTTGATCGATGATAGAGAGAGAGTTTGAGTTTTCTCCCTTGCACACGTGTAGAACCGCCAAGATACGAAGGCACGCCACTTTTTCTATTCTGGCCGGTCATATCCAAAGAGGGGATGCATGCGACACGCACTGGAAATTTTGCTTGGAACTCGATCGAAAGCATGCAAACTACGACTCCTACCTCAACATGACCCAAGCAAAATGATTAGCAGGCTACATGCACAATTGATTTGCACTGAAAGTGTTAAATTCACCTCAGCAAACATGCATATAGCATATCATTATAATCTACACTTTTCTGGGTGTCCAGTTCTCACAGCGAAGGACTCCGACAGGCATAAAAAAAGACTTTACGAGATAGCTCATTTAATTTACACATAAATATCCTCGAAAAATAAGAAGTATTTTTAGAGATGGACTCGTTAAGAGATCCACCTATATTAATTGAAGCTAGCCCATTATCATGCAGCCCATCTCGACCCGCTACAAACTTCGGACTATATATAAGAACCTTAGCCACCTCTCACTCTCTCTTCGCCTTGTGAACTATTGCATACCTCTCTCACACACACACACTCACCCTGTGAGCCACTGCGCCACCCACGTCGTGAATGATGGCCTCAACTTTGTGCCCTAGATCCCCCCTCCCTTTGTTGTCACCCTGAAATGCTCGGACACCACCGCCCATGCGGATCTAGATGGCCAGGATGATATCTTTAGTGCCCCAATCCGAGCAAGACACCCACTGTCACCTCCCCAGCATCAAGCTTCTCTCTGCCACTGAGAGGGACTAGCCATGGCCGAATCGAATCTCCGTGTGACACCCTCATCATTGCCTCCTTCTCACCCACTATCGTCTACCCTCAATAGATCTTGGTATGCTCAGCGAGTCGAAGAGGAGGATCCTGGTTTGGCCTTCTCATTGCACTAGGACCAAGTGTTGTCCGTGGTCACGTCTTCAGCCATGAATGACTCATCGACTTCGTAAGAGGAGGGGCACCTCTGAAGCAATGTGACCCTAGAAGATGGTGCTAACGATGGCGAGGCCGCATCGGTTCCCATGGAAACATCGCGAAGCACTTAGACTAGCTTGGAGCACGGGACCACCTTCTCTATTTTGTCACATTAAATGTGCTTGATCCCACGCAGACTTAAGACTAGAAGGAAGACGGATGGAAGACCACCGATTGGCACGACCACACTGGCCAATACAGAGTAAGAATCTCTCTACATAGGGTTAGATCCAAGCTGGTGTGCCTCGCTGGACCAGGACATGGTCAATAGCCAGTTGTTTAGCCCCGACTAGGTTAGGTGTTTGGGACCTAGTACCAGTTTTATCTACGTACAAGGATGCAAGTGCATTTTGGACGACGACTATGATATTTGTTTCAAGACAAACTTGACTCGCTTCATGTTGAGGCATAGTCTAGCCTTTAGCCGCCACAGCAGGGATTGTTGTAAAAAAATCTCAAGCCTACTTCAATGGTAAAATCTTGATTTTCAATTTTGCAATCTGACGGACACTACACAAAGTCATTAAAAAACTTAATACTAACGTTGTTACATACCCTTAATAATGACAGACCCCTTGCTTTAACAGTGTCAGTCAATAGTGATGGGCAACAACGATCACCCATCACTCTAGTATGTCATATTTTGCCTAATGAGGCATGAAACTCGTCACTAATGAGGACTAAAATTAAAAGTGACATGTTGACAAAACATCAGTTAGTTTTCTTTGAGCCAAGACACAGATTTCTAACACCCCCTTCCAAACAGTGTAAGCTGCCCTTCCTCTACAATCTCACTACTCTATCAGGAAACAGAAAAAAAAAATTGAAAAAAAAAGTCTCAGGACACCTGCTTAGTGACTTGAATCTAGCCTCCACTACACATGCTGTTTTAATCTATTGGCTCTATACAAACTTGTGTGACTGTTGTCATTTGCATAAAATGTCTCGGGGAAGAAGGCCAATCAACACTTAGGAGGTGTTTGGTTCCCACCACCTAAACTTTAGTCACCCTTATCCACATTCTTTTTTTTTCCAAATCCTACTTAAATGCATGGAAGAGCTCCTACCATTTCTCTTTAAAATAAAACAGCTTACTTGTTACAGTTGTAGAAAAGAGAGCCGAATAGTTTCTCTTTGTAACCTCCTAACAGAAACATGTAAAAACTACTGACTAATCAGTGTGGCTGATACATAGGTACAGTGCATCCTTGTGGTATGTGTGGGTTGCCCTTGTAAGGCCAAGCCCGTAAAACAAAATTTCTCACCTTAGCTTCTTACAGCGCCGCATTGCTTGGGCTGAAAGGCACATTGGAACTATTGCTCATCGCTCTTGACAAAGGCAATTGGACTATTCACTGAATAGCTCAAAATTGTGACTTGACTCCAAGCTGTCTGCACTAGTCCCCTCTCAAGTCATCTTGGGCATCCAAACCGCCACACAGGGCAAACAACTAAAAGAACCTCTAGTCAAGGATTATTCCTTATCTCCATTCTCAAAAACTCCAATGCGCTGCTTTGTCTTGTCAAAAACTGCCCTGAAGGATTCACCTTCATCACGAAGTTGTTCACTGAACCGTCTTTTGGTCTCGTTGTTTGTCTTCCCTTTTGTCCCTGTGGAATCATCTTCAGCCAAGGGGTTGGAGACCTGCAACATACAGTTCTATGCTTACAAGTTTGCTAGAGGTGCTGCTCACTGGAAGCAGTGAGAACGATCATAGCTTGTAACATTGGATTATGGCACACAAAAGAAGAATATATAAATCATTGGTTGAGACCAGAGCACCAAGTTCCAACAGAATCAAACGTATAAGCAAAGTAAAACATAAAGTCATTCCTCAGACTAGACTACACTGCTTTAGTGCTTTATAATGTTCTATTTCGCCATTCCATATTCCCATGATGGCAGAATTTACCTTTTTTAAGATGAAATAAAATAGCATGGACAACATAGAAGTGGCTTTTACAATAACAAATGGTAAGCAGAAATGCAGAATGATGTATAACAGCAGAAAGTTGAGGTGTTACTGACTAAATGTAAAAAAGTTGGCAGAGTAGATAGTTACCAAATTGTACCCTGATCCAGGCCCTATGACTAGTGACGAAGTAAGTTTTCTTTTAGTTGCAGAAATGGAAAACCCACCCTTTTCAAGCTGCAAAAGTAAATAAGATGAAGGATGAGCACATATCAGAAACAGCATAGTTATGACATAAGCTTGGCCATTGAGTTCTATCTCTGAAGTGCCATATTATGCGAGAAATAACTGAACAAATATATCCAACTAGTAAACTAGACATGTTTTAGCTCAGAAGTTAGAAGCACAATTCAATAAAGATGATAACTACCCAACTATTTTGAGAAAATAGCACAAACAAAGTATAAGAGAGCCAGCATATCAAGTTCACACTGAAACATAAGCATACCCGATCACCCCAACTGACTCTTTTGCGTCCAGTGCTGTATGTCCGGGCCAGGCCAGAAAGAGCATGTGTTTTTTCCTCTGTATTTTCAGACTTTTCGGTGTCAACCTCAAAATCTTTTGACCATTTACTCTGTCCAAGCTCTTTTAAGCCATCCACATCATCTTCTACTTCTGAGTTCCACTTCTCCCTGGCTTTGAGAAGCCTGCAGACAATTGTTTAATTATTTGTAAAACCTCAATGTGATGTCTATCTTAACTGAGCACATGGAATGTATATATATATATATATACATATATGTATATATATATATATATGCCCACCCAGACCCGTCCGCGCATGCGCGTGCACACACACTCACTAGATAACACTAAAAAGAAGGCCTGTTTCCAGATTCAAATGCTTGACAGCACATCCACGCCCCTTTTTTTAGTAAAATTTCCCTGAGTACATATATAGATAAATTGACAAAAGCAATCATGAGCGTATCAAGAAGTACAAACTTGGTCCATCCCCTGAATCATTACCCTAGTACATTACAAACTCTGCCTTGAAAAGGTGGTATACATCTGTACAAACCAATTAATAGAGTTTTGTGCAATTACAGGCCTCCTCCTAATTGAGGTCTCTAATATTAAGCAGACCAGCTATGTTCAGTGGCATCCTTGGTCAAGAATGAAAGAAATGTATAAAGTCGTACCTTCGTATGGTGGATCCTGTACAGCCTTCTGCGAGTTCTCAGCAATGATGCTAGTTGTGTCATTAGCATCATCAACATCCTCAGTGTCCATATCTACCTATTTGATAGAACAAAAATTGTTAACATGTCAATCTACCTAAAAGTAACTAAAGAATATCATTACCTCTTGTATAGAATGGCCACGAAGGTTATCATCATGGAATAATGACTGAAAGAAATAAAGATAGTCAATGATGAGACATGATAAGCATGCACCTGATAGTTGTTCTTAACTGCAACTATAAATAATGGCAAGAAATATACATGTATATCTAGCTGCAGATACAATGGTGGAGCCTCCTCCCAGTCTGCTGCCATCTTTTTTATCTCATCCAATGTAAATCCATGCACATTCCTTGCAGCACAACCCTGTTATTCATAAGGATATCAAACACCTGCTATGATATAGTTAACAATGAGGTAACTGTGATAATAAAGCAATCTTAAGACTCTTAGTTAATCCAGTAAATTAGAAAGGTAGAGATACAAAATAGAAGGGATGGCAATTCTGAAGGTGCATTCATCATGTGAAGAATGATATACAAGATACTCCTAGTATCCGATCAGTAAAAGGTTTCACAACCAAATAGCAGAAAGGTTATCGTTGGTGCCTATACAAACTTTTGTATGGTTGCTACTGTAAACCAGTAAAATACTCTAAGGACTGCCCTAAGCAAAAGTATACAATTTACTGAAGTTGAAACACATAAATACAATAACTACTTGATTTTACTGAAGAACAGTAAATTAAATTATGAAGATTCAACATTCTGTCAAAATTTCAGCCTGCCTCAAATTAATCTAATTTCCAGACTTGAATATGCATAATTGATTAGGACCAGTACACTAGAAGATTTGGTGAATAATATCATGTAGCTATGTCAAAAATGGGAAATGAGACATGCAAGGTTCATCCAAGGCTCCAAGCAAGACAAAGTAGGTGGTCGCCAAACACCTAAATACATATTTAACAGTGAATGGACTTATGATTGACACTACTAAAGCAATTACCGTTGGATCCTTGTATGGTGCCTCGAGCAAGTACACCTCATAGCCTGCTTTCTGTAAAAGAGAAAATAGGAATCATAACACTATCAGGATGATTTCACTATGAAATGAGATGAGACATTAATAAAAAGGAAATCAAATTCTAAATAGCATGCAAGAGTAGCTCCTGAAACATCAGTATTATCTGACAAAAACAAGATTAATCTACTGAAATATTATAATTTGAAGAGCTTTCGCAAAAATAGCATTCAACAAGTTATACTCAAAAAATGCAAAATAAATAACATTGCAGACCAACAAAACCAGCAATCACTGCTTTCTTCAGCAGTGCAGTAGTTGATTCTGGCCATGTAGAACTATGGTCTACGGCACCAATCAAAGAGAACACGAATGAAAGTCAAAGGCAGCTCAATAGCAAAAACAAGTACTACTCGGCATGTAAGAAAAATGCTAATGGAAAACAAGGCAGCTACCATACAAAATGATACAGTAAGGGTAACAACCAACAAGTACATAGAGGGACAGGATAAAATTACACAAGCATGAGGACACTTAAAAAGAAAAAGAACAATTGAAGGGTTGATTTCCTTGTAATGCGATAAAAGTATTCCACAGCGCATGAATAATAGTATAATACCTTTTTATAGGAAAAGAAAAATCTATCATCTCCGTGGAGGTGAATTTTTATTTTCAAAGCAAGTGGCACCTCTTTAATGGGTCAAACCCCAAAAAAGAAGAAATCCATAAGCAAAGTAATCTTGTAGTCAACACATCGGAGGCTGAGGATTTACCTTCGCAGTTGCCCAAAATTGAGCAAAATCAGCTACCCGCAGATTGCGGTCATCCACTAAAACGGCCAGGAATACCAGCAGTAAACAAAGTCAGTTACCAGAAACACAGCATCAGCCGTTGGAATTGAAGGCGTCTCTTGGTGCACAACCGCTGAATTTTGCTAGGGCAGCTAAAGTGTTACTAAAATGGAAGTTTTAAACAATACAAAGTATCATGAAGTGCCAACAAAAGTGGGCACTGTCCAATTTCAAGTTACCCAGCCTGTCACTTTTGGAAACAAAACAGCACATAACTGAAGACTCAACCAAAAGAGAATATTTTTTTCTGATTGCCAAAAAGAAAAGGAAAACCTTTCACTGGTAGATGAAGGTGTTCACTGCTGATATGTAGCATTGATGGTGTAAGAGAGAGAAAAAAAACACAAAACCTGGTAAAATTTTTCATTAACCATGAAATATGAAGGCATATGTGGCCTCCAGAATATTGGAGACAACCATGAGAAGAAAATACCACATAAGGGAATTGGGAAGTAATTGAGATATAAGCTGCTCAAAATAACTTCATACCAATCACAAATGTAAAATTTCCTTCGTCAAGGGTCTTTGAAAATGCCTTCAACATGCTTGACCTGTAAGTCTATAAAATACACAGAAAAAATTAGCAATGACAACATGGGTTTGGGAAGAGCTGAAACAGACAAAAAGAACAGAAACAAAAAATAAGGAGCAAGGACTTGAGCTGAAACCTGAAAACAAAGTTATTTGTAACTTTTTTATTCAAAAAAAGCCTGCCCAGAGAAGGCCTAAAAATTGACCTAATTCTATATGTTGATGTTCTGGAGGGGTGGTGTATGATTCATTTTTAAAATGTTTCCATTGGGCATTGTATATTCAAAGATACCTTAAATTCCTATGTTGATGTTCTGGAGGGGCGGTGTATGATTCATTTTTAAAATGTTTCCATTGGGCATTGTATATTCAAAGATACCTTAAATTCCTTTTCCTAATATCAACGAACAAGCATCACCAACTCACCATGAAAAGTTGAATTACTAGGCAATTAGATGATAACATTTATGATACCAAATAAGTATAAGTATTAATAGATTCTTCACTAATTATATTTTATTTTGATAGTATATCTATTTGAAGTTATAAATCTTTGTAATTCTCTCTATAATTTTGGTCAAACATGAGATGCTTTGACTCTTCAAGAAAGTTGGAATGACTTATAATTTGGAATAGAGTAGTTGATTAATTTGGGCGATTAATTTTGCATACTTCTACAAATGATAGCATTTTAGTGTAATAGCTTTGCTAATGTAGCGAGCAAAAGTTTGGAGGTGCAGATGACAAGAGAGAAAGAATTACAGAGTTGTTGAAAGTAATATCACCTCCTCCATTTCCGGCTCAAAACAATACTCAATCACTTTCTTGGTCAACTGCCTCCTCCCTTTTGATGCATTAGAAGATTTAGAGCCTTCAGTGTCCTCCACTTTCTAAGAAAACATTGGCCAGATTACCCAGATTAAGACAATCATTACACAAACTAAATCAATATTGGAAAGAACAGTAGTCTCCAATCCCTGCTGACCTTCTCAACTTCAATCATGAAATAATCATCCATGGAGTGGATCCTAGGCGCATTTGCACCATTCTCAACTTCAAGATCGCGCAATGCCTTTGCCAGATAACTCTTTCCACTACCTACATGTTACAGTTTTGTATGAGTTATAGTCCACAACTATAGTGAAAGACAACCTGACTGCGGATTTGTGGAAGTGAAATAACTTTATTGAATACAAAAATTGATAAGTTGGGACACTATAAAGCCAATATCATTCAGTTATGCAAACCACATCTGCAATAGGTACAAATTGCCAGTTTGAAAACAACAGAACAAAGTGTGCTGATTTCATCCCCATCCATAATGTAAAAGGGCTAATGTATGACACTGTTTGGTCTATCACTTCCATTCCAAGCTATGAAGTAGGAACCGCTATCATAATCATTTAGGAAGTGGAAATTGATAAGCATTATCTAATTTGCATGCAATTATTTTTGTCAACAAAAAGTTAACAATATTTCAAGTAAACCTGGAAGCCCTCTGAGGATGATAACAATATGGTCAGGGCGTGAACCATGAAGGGGCTGCTTGAATAAATCACAGGCATTGATGATCGTGACTTTGGAATTTTCCAGAGAATAATGTGCACTCGTCGGCCTTCCATCTATCATCTGCTCTGACTGTGGGCGATAAATGAAACTTGACCCCTGTTAGTGAATAAGCAAACAGTGGTCAATGCTTTTGATGTACGAATAAGCCATCTGCCATCCTAAACTTCTACAATACATAAGTGCTGAAAGCATAGAGGCACCTCATCGTTGATGTGTCCATCATAATGGTTTGTGTTTGGCATCGGATGAGCTTGTGGCAAGGTACGAACGGTCGTTGGAATAATTTCCGTTGTTGGAGAACCAGAAAGGACAGGAAACAATGATGAATTTGCAGTCGGCCGTGGGGGTGCAGCACGGTAATCCTGGTTAGAGGGGAATGGAGGCTCTGCTGGCAGTGGTACAGCACCTGCCTCAAGATGCCAAGCATGTGAACCATGGGGATTGGCTGCCTCAGGATAGCGGGGCAGTGGAGGGTGCAGCAGCTGACCAGGCAATGCCTCTGGGTGGAACTGATGGAAATGGTGATTGGCACCGTCGAAATGCTTCCGGTGAGGGCCTTCTTCGGGCAAAAAACCTTGACCGAAGCCATTATGCATATCTTCAATCGGCATGGGAGGTGGCAAGTTTTGGTCGAAATCCGAAAAATCACTTCCTTGCCGGGGATAGAATCTACCTCCTCCGTAACCAAAGCCGCCGTCAGGTGGGCAACCAGGAAGTGGATTGCGGCCATGATCCCGGATCAGGCCGAGCAGCCGATCGCCCTCCACAAAAGCCCTTCCCGGCGGCGGTGGAGGCACAAAGTCGTACGGATCGAACGGTGGTGCCTCGCCCACGCGCATCCGCTTGTGAGGCCCCTCCCAGCCGGGGAGCTCGTAGGGATGCGGGTCGTGTGGCCCGGCAGGTGGAGGGCCCCACATCGGCGGCGGTGGCGGCGGCGGGTGGAAGTCGTAGGGGAAGGGGTTCGGCGGGGGAGGGGGTGGCGGCGGGTGGAGGTCGTAAGGGAAGGGGTTCGGCGGGTGAGGGGGTGGCGGCGGCTGGAGGTCGTAGGGGAAGGGATGCGGCGGGAGAGGAGGCGGCGGCGGGGGGCAGAAGGGGAAGTGGCGCCCGGAACAGACCGGGCAGAGGTCGGCGCCTGCGGGGAAGCGCCACGGATGGTCCATGCGGAGCGGTGCTGGTCTGTGGCTTCGGGATCTGGGGTTTGGCCGAACGATGGGACGAAGTGATGTTTCGAGAAGCTTCGAGAACTTTTCTACTATATAGTACAGAAAGGGGCGCACAGCGCGCTTCGGCAGGGAACAGGGAGGAAGACGGGCTGCTCAGGGCATTAGATTAACTCCAGCCCAACTCACTGTTTGGGCCACTACTCTAAATTAGGAGTTTGAGCAAAATATCAACTCCAATATAGCCCTTACTTGGGTCCCTATTTTACATGTCCTCTCAAATTTTAATCTTGGGTCCTCAAGTCTAGGAGCCCCCTATCCGGTGACGCCCACCCCACTTCCCCAGCCGGCCGAGCCAGCATCGCGTCCCACCGCCGCCCGCCTCTGCGCCGCCACGTCCGCACCCGCGACTGACCGGATTTTAAGGGCCTTTGGTCGGCGTCGAACTGCTCGAAGACGGCGTCGTAGAGCGCGGCGACCTTGCTGGGGAGCGGCGCCGGATGCGCGGACCCGAAGCCGGCGCCGTCGAGGACAGCACGCTGTTGAAGCGGAACGACTCGAGCGTCGTCGACTCGAGGACAACACGCCGTCGAAGCGGAACGACTCGAGGACAGCACGTCGTCGAAGCCGTCGAAGCGGAACGACTCCAGCGCACGCCGTCGTCGTTGGCGTCCTGCGACGCCCTCGCCAGCGCCTTGATGTAGGTGAGGACGCAGAGGGAGACGAGCATGGGGACGACCATGGCGGCGTTGCCCATCCGGCGAGGCTCCTGTCGGCCCCTCGCTCGCCTCGCTCCGGCCGCTGGATTTAGAAGCCGAGCAAACCAGAAACGAGTTGAAGATAGTGTTTTGGCTTGCATATCCCACTGGAGTGCAAACCAGAAACGAGTTGAAGATAGTGTTTTGGCTTGCATATCCCACTGGAGTTGGGAGTAAATTTGGACCCCTAATTTTTTAGGCTAACATGCAAATAAAAATTTAAGGCTCCAATTTGCAGGCCTCCACTGAAGTTGCTCTTATGCGTTTCAGGGAAGGGTTATTTTTTTTCGACTCAAGTTTGAGGAAGGTTAGCTCTAGAAATAGTAGAATTTTTATCATTTTCCCCGCTCGTTGCCGGGCACAATTGAGTTAACACGAATTCTAGGAGCTATTTGGAATAGTATATATCAGGTTTTATTTGAGTTTTATTTATATTAAATAGTTTGGTATCTAGGTATTTTTTATGACATGGCAGCGTATTTAAGAAAAGAGAAAAAAATAGAGCCCTAACTCTCAACTCTCTATAAATCATGAAATTAAATACTTATGAAACTGTAGAGTAAAACTTTACAGTGAGAGAGTGTGTTTCATCTAAGTTTTATTTCATTTGATAGTCTTAGAAACAACGTTATGACACTATGCAGTGAGACTGATCTAAGGACTAGCAAACGTGTAAGGACTAGGAAATATAGCACAAACGATGAATCGAACAATTAAAAGTGTGTATATTTATTTATATTTTATTTATTTATTCTATAGGTAGTCTTTTCAAAGTCTTGAATAAGAATAGTGCGTGATGAAATACATTGCTATTTATTTTTTATTGTAATTATTTTTTCTCTATAATATATTATATTGTTTTTTTACATACCAGAGTAGTATGCGAAAGAGACTATTGTTATTTTTTTTATTCGTATTCTTTTTGTCTATATGCGCCATGTTTTTTTCTATTTCTTTTTGCGTGTCTAAGTGAAAAAGGAATACACGTAAAAAAGGGAAAAAGAAATCAAAGGGTATTGTATTCATTTTATTCGTTTACTGTCCTATGTGAAGCTGAATACAGCTCAACTTTACTTTGAAAATTGCTTGTAAAGTTAAAGCTATATAGCTTCAGTAGTAATAAAGCTAACTTGCATCAATGACCTAATTAGGACTTGGCATTTGGTTAACTAAAAACGTCCGACCCAATTATTTTGGTTTTAAAGAAGTTTGGTTTGTTGCAAAACTAGAAACCGGATGAAATTTATTTCGATTATTTTCTATTGGCTCTGGTTATAACCGAGTCATAGGTCTGTTTGGTTCTAGTTATAACCAGAGTCACCGATTTACACGTTCACATGTAGAAAAAAGAAAGAAAAAAAAGGAAAATGTGTATAGTTGTGTGTCCCGCCACGGGCTACTACGGCTGTGCTATGGCCGGTGTGGAAGGAGGAGCTAGCAACAGTGTTGGGGCATTATTGGTGGAGAAAAGTCTGACTTTTGTTCTCTCAATTTTTATGAAAGTCTATCAAACCACCTCTATCAACTATTGAAACCGTGCAATTTACCTCACTAGTCTATTTATAAGTGGTTTTGAAGGTGGTTTTGTCATTTTATTTTCTATTCATTTAATTTGAATCTTTAAAAAATTATAGTAAATCACAAAAATCATGAAATGGAAATTTTTTTTGTTGAACTCCACATGAGTAGATCTATATAGTGAATATATAATATGATAGATTTTAGTAATTTTTTTCTAGATTCAGATCTATTCTTTTTTGTAATTAATTTGAATAATTCATGACTGTAATTTCTATGTTTCAATTGTTGTGAAATTTTTATGGTGGCCTAGTTATTGTATGATTGAACTACAATAAAAATTCCATACTCATTAAATCATATATGAATTAGTTATAATTTTATTTAGTGTTTATGCTTATTAAATCCAAATAAATCAATAACTAATTTATACATGATCCAATTAGTATGAAATTTTTACTATAGTTTAAACATATAATAACTAGACCACCATAAAAATTTAATAAAAAGTGGACCATAAAATCTATAGTTATGAATTATTCAAATTAATTACAGAAAAGAATAGATCTAAATCAATAGCAACAAAAAACTACTAAAATATATCATATTATATATTCAATGTGTAGATCTACTTATGTGGAGTACAATAAAAAATTATTTTTTATTTTATGATTTTTTAAAGATTAGGCCAAAATAAATAAAAAATAAAAAGACAAAACCACCTTAAAATCGTTTATAACCGAGACAAGGAGGTAAAATGCACAATTTCAATAGTTATAGGAGGTGGTTTGTCTGATTTTAAAGTTTAAGGAGAAAAGACATACTTTCTTGGGTTATTTGGATCATCGCCATTACAATTCTCGAACTTTGGAGATCTACCATTACAATTCAGGTATTCTGAAACATGTCATTGTAATTCTTTTTCTACATAATTTTTGCCATTTTCTACGTCTTCCAAGTGTCTAGGACCACTGTCAGATCGTATACGCGTACACATACAAAAACAGCCCTACTCTTCTCCCTCCCTCCAGTCACTGACGTGCAGGCCCCACACGTCAGCTTCTTCTTCAACCTCCGTCCGTCTTCCTCCTTTAATCTCCTCTGCCTCCACCATCCAACGAGGGGTAGTACTGGAGGGCCAGCAAGTGTCGCACGCCTGTGTGCTGCTCCAGCCACTCGCCTGGGTGCTGTTGCTGCTGCTTGGCTACATGCTGCTGATGCTCGCTTGCGTGCTGTGCTGCTTGCCATCGATGGCGGCGCTGTTGCTGCGTGTTGGTGTTGCACGCATGCATACAGTTGGTGACGCTTCCTCAGTCACAGTCCGTCACGGCTGCTCCTCCCCCACACGGCTGCCGCAGCCCGCAGCTGCTCCTCCCCCGCGCGACCTCACCTCGAGCAGAGCTTCTCCTCCCCCATGCGACCTCGCCTCGAGCGAATGTGGTCCGGTAGCAGATCGTCTCGAACCGCGCGCTCGCGGCTCCCTAGCGGTTGGTAACCCCGACGGCAACGCCTCCTCCCTCACCGGCCACCGGCGCCGCCGCTCCTCCCCCAAGGCGTTAGGCGTCCATGACTGCTCTTCCCCCACGGCGGCTGCAGCTCCTCCCCTGCCTGCCCCACGCCCTTCCCCATCCGCAGCTGCGTCGAGCAGTCAAGGCATGGTGGAGGTCGATGGCTGGATGTTGAAGACGGCTGGAGGCTGACGTGTGGGGCCCGCACGTTAATGACCGGAGGGAGAGAAGTAGAAGGTCTGTTACGCCTGACAGTGGGCCTAAACACTCGAAAGACGTTGAAAATGGCAAGGATCATATAGAAGAAAAATTGTAATGACAAATTTTAAAATAGGTGAATTGCAATGGCGGATCTCCAAAATTCAATAATTGTAATGGCAGGGATAAAAAAAATCCTACTTTCTTAATAGTTGAAGGAGGGAAAGTGAATTTTTTTCTAATGGTGGGCTGGTTGGGATAAGAGAGGGAGGTGGAGTGGGGTGAGTAAAGCTGATTAGGGTTAGTCATATTTTGCTGGGCTTGTTCTCTCTAATTACTGGGGCTCATCGTTTACTTTTGTTATTTCGATTAACCAAGTTTAGGAACCGAATGAACGGAGTAAATTTTAGTCGTGGAGAAATTGGGAACCGAATAAGCAACCAAAAATTCTAATTTTGGTTATTTCGATTCAATTTTTGGTTCTCGATTATTTTTTTCACACCTAGGCCTAATAATTACCAAAAACACAATGGGAGAACTATTCAAAACCCGTTTTGCAATTGCCGTCGCTTCGCTTTCTAGTCCCTTCTTTCATTTTCTCCCGTTCGTATAAATTCTGCTCTGCTCCTTCCC
Source organism: Microstegium vimineum (assembly GCA_022036555.1). Classification (NCBI taxonomy): domain Eukaryota; kingdom Viridiplantae; phylum Streptophyta; class Magnoliopsida; order Poales; family Poaceae; genus Microstegium; species Microstegium vimineum. The sequence goes on along the minus strand of CM039121.1, from coordinate 39,472,128 downwards.
CCTTTCATCGCCAGACCCCGCCCGTTTTCTTCTGAAAACAAAAGGCTCCGGCATCCGCCAAAAAAACACACAAACCCCAAATCCCCTGCGGCGGCGGCGGCGGCGATGGACCCGTCATCGGCGGGCTCCGGCGGCAACTCCCTCCCGTCCGTTGGCACCGACGGGCAGAAGCGGCGCGTGTGCTACTTCTACGACCCGGATGTGGGCAACTACTACTACGGGCAGGGCCATCCGATGAAGCCGCACCGCATCCGGATGACGCACTCGCTGCTGGCGCGCTACGGCCTCCTCAACCAGATGCAGGTGTACCGCCCCAACCTGGCCCGCGACCGCGACCTCTGCCGCTTCCACGCCGACGACTACATCAACTTCCTGCGCTCCGTCACGCCCGAGACGCAGCAGGACCAGATCCGCCTGCTCAAGCGCTTCAACGTCGGTGAGGACTGCCCCGTCTTCGACGGCCTCTACAGCTTCTGCCAGACCTACGCGGGCGCCTCAGTCGGTGGGGCCGTCAAGCTCAACCACGGCCACGACATCGCAATCAACTGGTCCGGCGGCCTCCACCATGCGAAGAAGTGCGAGGCGTCGGGCTTCTGCTACGTCAATGACATCGTGCTCGCCATACTCGAGCTGCTCAAGCACCACGAGGTGATGATCATGGTCCCACAACTCTATTCCCTTGGTTTGTTTTGGTTGGCTCGATTCATTAGGTGTTTTGGTTGGATACGTTTCCATGTAGTTACGGAATAGTGGATAAATTTTCGAAGTTGCTTGCTGGTGTGTCTAATTCTATATTTATTTAGTGATGGGCATGTGTACGTTTTGGGGTAAAATTAGGTCTAGAAGTAGTATAATAACAACTTTTCCCCATTTCCATCGGCACCAGTTTTGATTGATAGCCTCCCTTCTCGTCTATCTATAAATGTTCAATCAAATCACTCCTAGTCATTTTGGTGTGCTGATATGTAATGCTTCAATTAATATTTACAGAGAGTTCTGTATGTCGACATCGATATCCACCATGGGGATGGAGTGGAGGAGGCTTTCTACACCACAGACAGGGTTATGACCGTCTCGTTCCACAAGTTTGGGGATTATTTCCCAGGAACAGGGGATATCCGTGACATTGGGCACTCAAAGGGGAAGTACTACTCCCTGAATGTCCCTCTGGATGATGGGATTGATGATGAAAGCTACCAGTCCCTTTTCAAGCCAATCATGGGCAAAGTTATGGAGGTTTTCCGCCCTGGCGCAGTTGTGCTTCAGTGTGGTGCTGATTCCTTGTCTGGGGATAGGTTGGGCTGCTTCAACCTCTCAATCAGAGGTCATGCAGAATGTGTTAGGTACATGAGGTCTTTCAACGTTCCATTGTTGCTCCTTGGTGGTGGTGGATATACCATAAGAAATGTTGCACGCTGTTGGTGTTATGAGGTATGATGATCTAAGTAAAAATTGATTTTCTTGAATCCTTATGCCTGTGTACTGCAGTTGCCAACCTGAGTTGGTGAAGCTAATATTATTTATTGATGATTTGGAAATGCGAGCTAGAACATGCTAGAACCTGATGTGATTGTATTTTTCTACTTCAGTCTGCACTTACTGATAGCAATTTTGTTCACAGAAAACCCATGACCTTGGTTTTGACTTTTGAGTTTAACGCATGATTTGGAATGTTAGTATATGTTCTCTAGCTGAAATGCATATGTTAAAAAGTATAGATGTGTATGAGCATATCGAATAACAGAACACCTTGTGTTCCTCAAATTATATTGGGGATTAGCAAAAGTGCTTTGTTAGTCAGCTTAGAGTAGATTATTGGTAGATACTGACAACAAATTAACTGACAGGCCACCTTCATGTTGTACCATGGAAATTGTCTTAAAATTTTTAGATTACAGATGTTAGAATGGAATATATTTGCACTTCTGATTCATCCATTTCTTCCCCTAAAAAAATATATTCCGTGCAGACGGGAGTTGCTCTTGGCCAAGAGCTTGAAGACAAGATGCCTGTTAACGAGTACTATGAATACTTCGGTCCAGATTACACTCTTCATGTTGCACCAAGTAACATGGAGAACAAAAATACACGACCCCAACTGGATGATATAAGATCTAAACTTTTGGATAATCTTTCAAAACTGCGACATGCTCCTAGTGTCCAGTTTCAAGAGAGAGTTCCTGACACAGAAGTACGAGAGGTGAGCAACTGAGCATCCTCTTATAACTAGTAAGATAACTGTGTGTCCCCTCATGAGTACTAGATGTGTGTTTTCCATTTATTTTAAAATTTGTGGTAGCTTTATCTCTACCAGATGCAGATTCCTAAAAGCAAACTGGTAGTGATACCTATATCCAGTCATTATATTATTTCTTATATGCTTTAAATATTAGTAACTGAAATTAGATCCTACCTGTTCAGTACTGATTGGACAGCCTTCAGTACATGGTAATATGGTGGGCACCTGTTCCTTGTATAACGTCTAATAGATCTGCTTTTAGAACATTGTTCTTTTCTTGTCGGCCAAAGCTGGAAGGATGGTAGAAGCTTGTCTCCTTTTTTCTACTACAAATACAAATGAACTAGTGTCTATTGTTGTTCTTTAACATTGTCTTGCTCTATGTAGTGACCTGACCTGTTGATATAGTGGACGTGCTATGTGTTTCAATGATATGATATACATGCATGTGCTATGCTTCTCATCTGAGGTGGCATGACAACATAGTGCACGCATTCCAGTTTCCACATTTTTTGTGGATTTCTTCTCATCCATATTTTGTTTGATATTCAGTTCATTTGAATTATTCGTGTACCCGAGACTGTCTTATAGTTAAAAATTAAGAGTGGCTATTTTTCAAGCTTAGTGTTATACTCCATGGTCTCAATCAGTCTGAATGTTAGGACATATCATGCTTAACTGAACATATATGATTTATGTCAACATGAACGAAAACTGGTTGATTGATAATTTATTTTAGTTAGTTTTATTCTTCAAGTCTTCAACTATCTACATAAAGTGATTGGCAATAAGTGTTAAGCTATCAAAAATGTAACTTTACAAATGATCTTTAGTGCTGGTTGAATTTTCCCTGGTATTCTATTGGGAGTTATAAGCCAAACTGTTTTTGGACATGTTTGATGTACAGCCAGATGAAGATCAAGATGATCCAGATGAACGGCATGATCCTGACTCTGATATGGAAGTGGATGATCACAAGGCTGTGGAAGAGTCAGCGAGGTTCCTCCCTCCCTCTCTGTTCCCTTCCCTCTCTGAGTAACGATACTCATTATGTTTTGGGTTTATTTTGCATCCTGTTGTGTGCCCCTCATCAATTTTTGTAGGAGGAGCATTCTAGGAATAAAAGTTAAGAGAGAATTTGGTGAAAATGAGACCAAAGTACAGGTATTTTTATTTTCTTTTGCATTTCTATTTTCTCGACTAATGTGATTATCCGCTGAAATAGACATTCTTATTGATTTTATATTGTGCAGGATGGTGGCAGAGTTGCATCTGAACATAGAGGGCCGGAACCCATGGCGGAAGACATTGGTTCCTCCAAGCAAACTCCTGTAAGTGCCTTCATTTGTATTTTGTATTCACACTAATGTCCACATGGATGAACTCGAAGAGTGCATGCTATCAACTCTGTGACTCTGTTCAACTAACCAAATTGGTCCTTTTCTGTTCATGGTCCTTTGAACTGTAGCAGGCGGATGCCAGTGCGATGGCCATCGATGAGGCAAGCAATGTTAAGAATGAAACTGAGAGCTCAACTAAATTGCAAGATCAACCAGCTGCCTATCACAAGCCATAACTGCGACATCTGGAGTTGCTGGATTTCTACTATGCAACTTCATGCATGCTTTGGACACATTCCAAAAACCACAGTGAATCCGCATTACATTCCTGCCATTTCAAATTTGACTTAGTTATACCTATCGGTGACATGTTAATGTAATGAGATTCCATGGCGGTAATGAACTTTCCAGGAGCCCACCTGGGATTGCTTGCGGTTGAGATAGACTGACCCATGTATACATGAAGCCTATGAGTTCAGTTGTACAGTCAATTAGTCAATGCAAATATGCAGTGAGCTTCAGAGTAATTCATTGCGTGTTCTGACTCGACCTTTTTTGTGCGGAAGCAAGGTAGGCAGTTGCTGTGCCACAAATTTGCTGAGTTTGGAGAATGCTGATGCAAATGCATGTGCTCTCTGCCTGTTTGTGGAGTCTGGTGGGGGTCGGAGAAAGGTAGGCAGTTGCTTTGCCACGAGCTCCTGCTTGCTGTTTGAACACGGCGCTGCTATTGTGCGGGCGGCTGAATTTTGTAGTCTTAGGGCTGTTTGGATGCAAAGTATTTTTAAAGTATTGAAGAAATATTATGGTTTTATAAAATACTTTGGTTTTAAAAGCTATTAGGTGTTCAGATACATCAAATCTTGTAGTCTTAAAACTACGGTTTTATCAAAACTGTAGTTTTATTTTTGAGGTTTTAAGAACCCCAATTATAACCTTTTTTTTCTCCTTTTAAACCACAGTTTTGTGATACTACAGTTTTTTTTATAAAAAAATACAACATCCAAATAAGCCTTTAAAGTTTTCTTACCCCAGGTAGCTTCCTAGACTGGCCACAATGTGAGTGGTGCCGAAAAGAATCTCATTCTCTGCTCATGCTGGTGCCCAGAAATCAAGCATTACTTACAGAGTTTAGCATCGATGCTTGAGTACATGTAGGACCAAAATTGTCAGTTACAGCCATTCCATCGCTGCCTTCACACATCCAATAGTTGATAAATAATTATTTATTTGTTCAGCACCGAGGCAAGAACATTACTCGATGCTTGCATTTTATTCTTCAGCATCGGTTCACACAATGACATAATTCGATGCTTCAACATTCACTCTCTTCTTTCAACATCGATAAAAACCAAAATTATGGCTAGTCTTAGGCCAGTCACTGCAAGTCGTGTAGCTGTTGCGGCCATGTTCACAGTATAGCTCCATCAACCTTACAGGTTACAGCTTGCTGAAAAACAACCCATCACAGCTGATGCTTTCAGCAACCAATCAGGTCTTTACGCAAACAAGCAAACAATACAATTTTGTTGGCCACCTTGTGCTGTGGTGTGTCCATCGCCCGAACAATTGCCACACAAAAGGTCTGGACTAGCCAGTGCTCAAAAGAAATTTATCTACTCGACGCCAGAAACTTTTTACTTGCACAGTGTTTAACATCGATGCAATAGTGCATGTGGGACCGACCTTCCCCTAGCTTGCTCCCTTCCCCTATTTTTGTAGACCACTTTTTTGTTTTATATTTTTTATAAATATTCACATATACTCCTGAGTGACCTTATTTCAATTATGGACCCTAAAATCAGAGCCTCAAGGCATGGGTGATGTGGCAGGATGATGTGGAGCTAACGTGACCAAAGCTCGGCCCCATGATACACGGAGCCAAGGCTCCGCCTTGGCTCCATGATGTACGGCGCCGACGCTCAACACCATGCTTACCGTGGTCTATGACTCATAGGGCTGACTCCTCAGGTCCAAATTTAGAATAATGTCGCCTAGATATGTACATGGAAATAATTTTTGAAAAAAAGTTAGACAAACAAAAAAAGTTCGTTTCTGCCGACTTGTTGGTCCTTTCTGAGACCATCTCACCCCCCAACCTTAACATTGTCACTGTTAGGACTACATGGAGACTTGAACATCATTAGATCGAATTCTAACTTATTGGTGAATTAGAGGCTTGATTCACTTCCAAAATTTATCATGCCAAAGATTTGGCAATCCATGATTTTGGCTAGTATTTGGTTTGTTACCTGAACTTTCCAAACTTTCACATTTGGCTTGACAAATCTATGTCATTTTTTTGCCATACTTTTGGTTGCCAAAATTTTTGGCATGACAAATTTTGGAAGTGAACCAAGCAGGCCCTAGAATGACTTAGTTGGTTAAAAATGTTTCTTGTAATAGAATCTGTTCACCCAGGTTACGTGAAAGGGATTAAGTCCTTAATATGGGTACTTCTATTTTTCCAAATTTATTTTTGAATATAATAGTGCTATTTTTCAGTGTAGATAACATGCCCGAAGACCTCAATAGGGAGAAATCTATAGTAAGTGGGCCTGTTCGTTTGTCAGGATTATGCACTGTTCTGACAGGATTATGCACTGCTGACTGATTTTTTGTGAGAAAAAAACACTCTTCTGGCTGGATTTAAGCCGACTAGCATGAGTGTTAATCCCAAGATTTGCCGACCCGGTCTTTTTGGGGTGCTGATATGTATGTTGAGTGTGTGTGAAGTGTTTGTATGTACTATGCTTTTGAGAAAAAAAAATCAAACTCATTGTCCGCTGAGGTAGGAAACTCCAATATAAATCCTACACTTAGGAATACCGACTATCAATATCAAGGCAAGAGAGGGATGGAATTAAAATTGCCAAGCCATTCCATTGAGATTGTAAAAAAAAAATACAAAATGTCATTCCCGTGTAGAGTGCTACATTCTGCAAATTACCAACTGGATCACGGAATCTTAGCACTAAAGTTCCTCAACTAATCGGTAAGGAACCATATATCCTTCGACGAACCAAAGTTTCACTTTTGACTTTTGTTATAATGAATGAACGTTTTCCCAACGTGATCTTCATAGTTCATACTACTGTACACATTCAAGGATCAAGTTTATGAGCTAATGGACAACTCATTTTCAAGAAATTTGGTACCACTCATAACAACTTCACTGTTTTCAATCACCTCTTTTCAAAACAACTTCACTCATAAAACTGTTTTTCTTCACTCTTACAAAAATATGAAGTGGGATGAAGCTGAAAATAGTAGCTTATCATAACTCTCTCTCCTCTTTCTCTCTCATATCTATGCATAAAGTTATTAGTGAAGCTGTTTTGCCAAATAATTTTTCTAAAATAGTTCAGCTTCATCTAAAAAGTTGCTTATGAAGCTATTTTATGAAGCAAAGTAGTAGCAAACACTCTTAATTTGGCATACGTTTCAAGACAAACAAGAGTACACGTTTCTTTTATATATAGGAATATTTAATCTGGATTTGCAGCCTTGACCGAGTTTCTTATGTTCTCCTTGTTTACCTAGGGTGAAACAACACCAGGATGATGCCCATTTGCTCCTTTTCATGTGCCAATCCCAAATTCATTCATCACCTTCCTTTTTCTTTTCTTAAAAAAAAACTATTCAAGCTAAAGTGCACATGATTTCGGGTCTGTTTGGTATAGCTTGTAATAGTTTATAAAGCTATTGTGAGCTATTTTTTTCCCAAACATTTATTTTTAAAACAGTTTCATGGGTGAAACAGTTTTTCCCCTCTCACAAGGATATGAAGTGAGATGAAGCTAAAAAAACAACTTATCTCAGCTCTCTCTCGTTTTTTTCTCTATATCTATACATAAAATTGTTGCTGAAACTATTTTGCTAAATACTTTTTATAAAATAACATAGCTTCATCTAAAAACTTACTCATAAAATTATTTTTTAAAAAATAAAGTTGAGCTGTGCCCTTCATCAACTTATTTATTTTCATTTTTAGCTGATGAACGAAGCTTCGCGAAAGCTAAAGAGCCCAAGCCGCCACGCAGTTGCAAGTTGCAACCAGCAGCCACTACTCCACTAGCAAATTGGAATCTTTCTCGTGCTAAAACAAGAGTCTGCTCTGGTCAACTGATGACTGGTTTCATGATCTAAAACCAGACGAACCTGCAGCCTTTAGCATAAAAGGAACAAACGCATAAGACTACCTCCTCAGCAGCCAAGCTCCATTACCAGCAAATCGGCAATGGCTGCCTCCTGTAACTGTAGGTCATTCTTGCTCACCTTCGTCTTCCTTGCATCTTCTACTAGCTCCATGGCGCTTTCAGCTGGAAGCTCCACAAGCAACATTGAAGGACCGAGAACGGCGACCAGAGCGGGGGGTGAATGGGAGCCTTAAATTTCTCTCGAAATATTCGGGTCACTCTTCCCAAAAGTCAAACCCAGTTGTTGGGTGCTCAACCTCCCCCGAGCAACGCGAATGGGGATTCAGACGAAAACAGAGAATTGAGTGCTCACCGACAATGGAGGAAAACTCACTGGAAACCCCCAAGAAAGAGTTCTCAACCCCTATGAGAAAGAGGCAAAAACCCTAAGCAAAACAAAAAAAAACAGGCGACGGACGCTGGAAGACAACGCGACGGACGCTCCAGGACAGGGCGACGGACGCTGGCGACGGAAGCAGAGAGATCGTCCGTCGACCTTCCAGAGAGCAATGCAGAAGAGAAGCAAAAGGCAGGGCGTCGGACGCTTGGGTGAGCGTCCGTTGGCGTCGGACGATGCGCGACGCTCGAGCGTCCGTCGGCCTTCCAGAGAGCCACACAGAACCTCAGAGATAGCAGAGGGGACGGACGGTCGGCGACGGACCCTGAGGAGCGTCCGACGCCAAACCAAAAGCACAGACACACCGAGCGACGGACGCTGACGTCAGCACGCACCAACGTCCTACGCAAAACCCTCGGAGCGTCCGACGCCCCCGAAAAACGCGCAGAAAACCCGAAAAACGATTTTCTCTCCGCCAAATCTTCCCAAAACTCGACCAAATGATCACCAACTACAACCAAACTTTGTAGGCATGATCCTAGTGCAGTTGGGGAGCTATCCCGAAGAAATCATCGCTCAATTTGGGTCGGATAAACGGGAACACTCGGATTTAGGGGAGAAAAGGGAAAACGAAGAACGCCACAAAGAAATTGCCCGATCTGCGTACTCGAGAGGTTTGAGGATGGATCCTTCGGTGCAAAGATGCTCCTCTCGAATACGAACAACTTGATTCAAACGGATTTGCAAGAGCTACTCCCTACAAAGAGAAATCATCTCGGGAAAAAAAGAGAGCAAAAGCAAAACGCGAAGAACACAAGCAAAACGGGGACGCAATCACGAAATCGAAGCCGCCATGGCTTACGGAGGTTACGACCTCCGATTCCTCGCAACAAACTCGAGTTCTTACAAAGGTTGGTGGGAGCAACCTAGGGATCTCATGAACTAGAGAGAGGTTAGAGAGAGAGAGAGTTGGGGCAAAGTGATTAGGGTTCAAGAGATCGGATGAGGATACCCCTTCATCCTCTATTTATTAGAGGCTTTGGATATTTCCCAAAGACCCCCTAGATACAATGAGTGAACTACCTAGCCTAAGCATTGTAGTCCAAGCTCCGGTAAGTATCTCCCTCGATTTGAATGGATGGCCCCGCTTCCTGCCAGGAGTTGCCGTCGCCTCGACGCAACCTCCAGGATTTCGCCACGTGCCATCCCCGCTTCCTCGGAAGCTCCGCCCGAGTTTTGAGGCCCAAACCCGCGAAACCCGCCATCGGTAGCTTTCGGCTCAACTACCGAACCCCGAGTTTTGCGGCCCAAACTCGGAAACCGACACGGATGGTTTTGAGGCCCAAACCACCAAACCACTCGACTCGAGCCACCTTGTCCTCGCCCGGTCGGACTCCGAGTCCCCTGAGCCTCCGCTCGACCCGCTCGTCCGCCGTCTTGACTCGATCGACTCGGTCTACCTCCATGTCTTCTCGCACTCGCCGGTGCCAGGCACTAGCCACCACAGCTAGTCCGCCGGCGCCCATGGTCCCTCAGTCCGAGCCCCGCTTCCTCCCTTCACCGCTCTCAATCCATCGGCACGGCAAGTCTCTACTCGACCTTCTCCACGCCATTGACCACTGTCACTAGGCATAGTACCTGCACACCACAAGCCGATAGACATGCACACATTTGCTTTCGCAAAGAGGTTAGGGTAAGCCACTCAAGTGTTGGGCAATCACTCATCACAAACTGAACATACATGGGTATTTATCCACCATGTGTTCGCAATCTCCCCCTTGATGAGTGCATTGTCAACACAAGTGTATTTCAGATTTGAGCCACAAGGTAAAGCTCTCCAAAAGACCAAAAGCTAAGAAAGCCAAAACGGGGTCACTTGAGAGAAGCAAGACACATCCAAAACTTGGTTCCCAAAGACATGGGCAACGGCTCGACGCAACCAAGCAAAACAAAGCTAGCCCTCAAAAAGAGGCAGAAACGGGCTCAACACCGCTAGCAAGCCAAAAATACCAATCAAAGCTCTCAAAGCTCAGACAACCAATTGAAGCACTAAGGGAGCTCAAAGATACCAATTAAAACGCATAAAGCTCAAGAAGCTAATCGAAATCTGTCGGAGCCAAAACACAAGCTAGACTCTCCAGAAGAGACAAAGGCTCAACACATCTAGCAAAAGCTCCCCCTGGGCAACAAAGGCTCAACACATCTAGCAAAAGCTCCCCCTAGGCAAAAGCATACACAAGATACCAAGGAAGGGTGAAAAGAGCCAAGGAAGCAAGATTTTCACAAGATGCACATTTTCTCCCCCTTGATCACATACCTCTCCCCCATGCTTTCTTCCCACAATGCACAATTCTCCCCCTTAAGTGTAGATGGAGTGAAATGCACATCTCTCCCCCTTGTTGACACATGAATCTCATCAAAGCTCAAAATGCAAGAACCGGCCACAAACACTATAATATGCAAAATGAGTGCAACAAGCTTCATACGTAGAGCTAAGACAATGAAAGGATGCTCTAAGTGATGTGGTCCTGTGAGAATAGGAAAAGCTCTACGTGCCCAACTAAGACTCAAGTTGAGCTAAAGATCACTTTAGAAGCTATTTTAGAGAGCATTACATGTGTGAGCAAGGAATGGGTATCACCTCCTAGAGACAACTAGACATGGCAAACAAGATAGGACCTATCTCAAAGCAATCTCATGTATAGCAAGTAAAACTATCCCTAGCAAAGTTCATACAACAAGCCAATGACCCAACTGAATAAATTTTTCAAATTTTAGAGTTTTGCAGCCAAATTTCAGTTTTAGGCACATTTAAGTTGTATGCGAGTGGTTGTAAGCAAAGTGATGCCACTGCTTACCAACCGGGCGAAGTCAAAGGACTTAACACACCGGTTTTGGTCATACACGACACCGCTCAAGTATCAACCCATATGGGAAGCCGTCTCGAACACACGGTGAAGTGCTCACAATGCAAACCCAACTCGATCTTTCCAATGCACAAAACAGAGAGCAATTTTATTTTAGATCAATTTTAAAGCATGGTGCTCAATGGAAGTGAATGAAACAATGAAGAGCCATAGTTACAAGCTATATATAAGGCAGCCAAGAAAGATCTTCAAAAGCCTACACATGCTAGTGCCATTTCAGAGGTGATATGGGGAATTAAATTTAGTTTTAAAGTTTTTCTAACTTAGCTCTATTGCATATCAAGAGATCAAAGAGAGTCTAAGTTAGGCAACACCATAGACACATAAAGCACCTCAAACAGAGCATAGATTCATTATATCGGCTATAGGTATGAAGCTTAATATGAACTATGTCACAAATGCAAATGAGATGCAAAATGCAATGACATCAATTAACAACTAAAAAGACACCAATTAAAAGAAAAGACAAAAAGAACCAAAAATAAAAAGAAACACAAAGAGCTTCCCTCAACTAAAAAGGGAAGAAAACACCCAACTCACCCCGAAGACGAGAAAACGCAACTTGATCGAGAGGTTTTGTGAGAATATCCGCAAGCTGGTTTTGGGTATCGACATGCCGGAGGTCAATGTCGCCCTTCTCATAGTGATCTCTCAAGAAGTGAAAACGAACATCAATGTGCTTGGTCTTAGAGTGAAGCACAGGGTTTTTGGCCACACTAATGGCACTCGTGCTATCACACAGCAGAGACACTTTAGTAAGCTCAAGACCAAAATCCTTCAAAGTTGCAATCATCCAAAGCAACTGAGAGCAACAGCTAGCCGCAGCAACGTACTCAGCTTCACACGTTGACTGTGCCACGCCAGACTGTTTGCGAGAATACCAAGACACAAGAGAAGACCCGAGAAACTGGCAAGTCCCAGAAGTGGACTTCCAATCAAGACGGCAACCGGCAAAGTCGGCATCAGAATAACCACAAAGCATAAGAGAGGAGGAGGCAGAAAACCAAAGACCAAATTCGGGAGTGAAGCGCAAGTACCTCATGATGCGTTTCACTGCCTGCTTGTGCGAAGTTCGTGGGGACGCCTGAAAGCGCGCACACAAGCAGACGACGAACTGAATGTCCGGCCGAGTCGCCGTCAGGTACAAAAGCGACCCGATCATGCTGCGGTACTCCGTCTGGTCCACCGCTTCTCCTTCCTCATCCGCATCCAAGGCAGTAGTAGTTGACATAGGCGTCGAGAGGGGCTTTGCCTCGCCCATGTCAAACTTCTTCAAGATATCCTTCGTGTACTTGCCTTGGTGCACAAACGTCCCTTCTCGGGTTTGCTTGATTTGCAACCCAAGAAAGAAAGTCAACTCTCCCATCATGCTCATCTCAAATTCCCTGCTCATAAGATCTGCAAACTTGGCAACAAGAGCATGAGAAGAACCACCAAAGATGATATCATCCACGTAAATCTGGACTAGGAGAGTGTCTTTGCCTTGCTTGAGGAGAAAAAACGTCTTATCTACCGATCCTATTTTAAAACCCTTAGCAAGCAAAAACGTTTTCAACCTATCATACCATGCTCTAGGGGCTTGTTTCAAACCATACAAAGCTTTGTGAAGTTTAAAAACATGGTTTGGAAACTTGGGATTTTCAAAACCGGGAGGTTGTCTAACATACACTTCCTCCTCTATGTAGCCGTTTATGAAAGCACTTTTAACGTCCATTTGAAAAAGTTTAAAACCCTTAGAAGCCGCAAAAGCTAAAAGGATTCTAATGGCTTCTAAATGAGCTACGGGAGCAAAGGTTTCCTCATAGTCTATTCCCTCCTTTTGACAAAAGCCTTGCGCTACCAACCTAGCCTTGTTACGCACTACCACCCCATCCTCACTTTGTTTGTTTTTGAAAACCCACTTGGTTCCTATAGGGTGACAACTTGGTGGTGGTGGCACTAAGACCCAAACGCGGTTTCGCTCAAAGTTCTCTAACTCCTCATGCATGGCATTAACCCAATCCGGATTCATCAATGCGTGTCCAACATCTCGGGGCTCAAAGGACGCGACAAAAGCCGAATGAGCAAAGTGAGAGATACGATATGACCTGGAGCGTGTGGTACGCTCGTTGATGTCGCCGATCATGGTCTGAGGAGGGTGGCGATGCTGAATGTGTAGCGGTGCCTCACGTGAAGAAGTCGCCTCCCCCTCGACAGCAGCTGAAACTCCCTCAGGTGCAACGGGCACCGACTGAGGGAGCTGCTCGAACGACCCCCATGTAGAGGAAGTAGAAGGGTCCGGACCGTGAGCCAAAGTAGACGTCACAGGGTCGACTGGGGCAGTCGGTGGAGTCGGCTCAGGATCACCCCAATCGGCGTCGTCCTGCTCCTCCTCCACAAAGATGCTCGTGTTCACCTCATCATCGCCTGCAAGCTCAAAAGCAGTGGAAACACAGGGCATAGTTTCATCGAATGTAATCTCACTAGTCTCCATCACTCGGTTAGTTTCTAGGTTAAGTGCATGATAAGCACGAGAGTGAGTAGAATAACCAAGAAAGATACCGTCAGAAGACCGTGATTGAAATTTATCCAACTTACCGCCCATTTTAAGGATGAAACACCTGCACCCAAACACCCGTAGGTGACTTACCTTGGGTGGTCTCCCAAAACGCAGCTCATAAGAGGTCTTTTTCTTGAAAGCTCGGAGGAAAATGCGATTGGAAACATAGCAAGCAGAATTGAGTGCTTCGGCCCAATACCGCCTAGGAGTCCTATGCTCATCGAGCATCGTCCTGGTCATCTCAACAAGGGTCCGATTCTTGCGCTCAATAACACCATTCTGCTGGGGAGTGTAAGGAGAGGAAAATTGGTGATCCAAACCCAAAGAAGAGCAAAGAGATGCAAATTGAGCATTCTTGAATTCTGTGCCATTGTCACTACGAATAGCTCTCATGGCATTCTTAGGTAGCTCATTTTGCAATCTCAAAATCAGATCACGCACATGCATAAAAGCCTCATCCTTACTCTCCAAAAAGAACACCCAAGAGTACCTCGAGTAGTCATCAACGACTACAACCACATACCACTTCCCTCCTTCCGACCTAACCCGAGCTGGACCAACTGTGTCCAAGTGTAAGAGCTCGCCGGGTTGTGAGGTCATAATTTGAGTTACGGGAGGATGGGAAGCAGCAACCATCTTGCCATGCCTGTAAGGATGGCAAACCAAATCCTTTTCGAACTTTAGCTTAGGCAATCCTTGGATAAGGTCCATTGAGCTAAGCCTTGCAAGCAAGTCAAAACTCAAATGTCCCAATCTCCTATGCCACTTCCAAAGCTCTGAAGAAGAACCGGCAAGAAGACAACGAGAAGGTCCGGAAGAGATAGAAAAATCCGCACGAAAAACCTTCCCGAAGGGTAAAATCCGGCAAACAAGCTCACCACGAGAGTCCAAAATCCGAGACAAGTTTGACTTAAAGCTCACTTCAAAACCGTCTTCAAGGAGTTGCGAAACCGAGAGAAGATTAAAATGCAAATTCGCAACCAAAGCAACATCCTTGAGGACAAAAGACGAATTGACTCGGATGGACCCCCGAGAGACAACCTTACCTTTACTCTTGTCCCCGAATGTGATGTACTCGGTGTGGCGCACGGGGTTGAGGATAGAGAACCACTTGGCACTTCCGGTCATATGGCATGAGCATCCAGAATCCACAAGCCAAGTCTCCTCCAGTCCTCCTTCCTACATCAATAAAAAGACATAGGGTGAGCAAACGGACCAACACTGGGGTTAGTAAACTGTGAAGGATACCAGTGTTGTCCCACTTGCCCAAAGAATGGGTTAGGAGAAAAACCAAACATCTCCTGCCCCACGAGAGGATAGCGATCACCACGATAGGGAAAACGTGGTCCGCTAAAGAAGGGTGGAGTAAAGCCACCGCCACGAGGCCCGTAGTCGTATGGATCACGACTGGTACCCCGCCGGGCATGACCACCGCGTGGTCTTGCCTCCTGAGGCCTAGCACCTTGAGGCATTGCTCCTCTAGGCCTAGAAGTGCGCCTCTGAACTTCCGGTTCACGCACCCCAACTCGTGGGTGGTACATGTCCCGGTTGTTCAGCTCAACCTGCCTCCGATCATCTCTCTTCCTCCTAAAGCAAAACTCAGCCAAGTGCCCATCCCGCTCATAATACTCACAATGGTACCTCACCACACTCTTGGTAGGCACTCTCTTGTTTGGTTGGGTGGCTCTCGTTTTCTTAGGAAGGGGATCACTAGAGATGTCTGACAGTGTGTCAAGTGGGTTGCGAAGGTGGTTTGGTTTGGCAATCCACACTTGCTTCTGTGGAGTGGTTTTGGGTGGCTCTTCAAACACACCATCTCTCACAGGAAACTTGGAGGGGTCGGTAGGCTTAGGTGGAGTGATCTTGGTAAGCTTGGGTGTTGTGGTGGATTTCTCATTCTCGCTCAAACCACTGCACTCATCGATCTTACCGAACAAGCTATCGTCCTTCCCACCTACAGCAAAGCCTACTACCGTGCTGCCAGCTCGCTTGCACTGGCTAAGCATCATCCCCAACTGCGGCTCTCGGCAAGACACCCAGCTCAAGATGGACCGAAGGTATGTGTTTTCTTCCTTGGCACGTATTTTGTCGTGTCTGCACGACGCGATCTCAAGCTCCAAAGCCTCAAAGCGATCCGACTCTCTAGTGCTATCTGAGCTGACCTTCTCTAGCACAGCGATCCTAGCATCCTTCTGTGCCAGCTCAGAACGCAAGCCTAAGCAAGACTTGCACGCACCAAGTAAGCTAGGCCTAGCCTTCAGCTCACTAATCTCCTCAAGTAGAGTGCCATACTTGTCCTGGAGTGTGACAAGATCAGACATGTGGATGGCACAAGCATCACACTCTACCTCCTCGGTAACCACCACTTGTGCCTTAGCAAACTCCAGCTCATGAAGCGTGCTAAGGTACTTAGCTTTGAAATCGTTCCTCTCACAAGCGGCATGCTTGAGCAAAGCATCCTGACTAAGTAAGGTATCGTTCAGAGACTCAAGCTCGAGAGAGAGGGATTCGATGGTGGGTGATACCTCGGGTGTGTCGGAGTCGTAGTCGGGGACATCCTTGTACTTCCCAACCTTGCCTTCTTCAATCGCCATGGTGCAAAAGCCACCGTGCTTGTCGTTGGCGTAGAAGCAGAGGTCGTTGAGCTTGTCCTCAACCTTTCCCTTCGACTCATCGTCGCTTGAGGAAGAGCCCCCATCGGAGGAGGCATCGATGTCGCTGAGGGAGGCGAGGAAGGCTCGGTGCTTGGCCTTCACCTTGTCGATCACCTTCTTGGAGGACTTTCGGTTGTAGCCACCCTTGGCCTTGTGCTTGTCCTCAAAGCGGTGCTCGCGCTTGTCCTTGCGCTTGGTGAAGTCACCCGCAGCTTTCTTGGGGCAGTTTGCGATGAAGTGATCCTCATCACCGCAACGGTAGCACCCCTTGGCTGAGCCACCACGCCGACGGTTCAAACGGTTGTTGTGAAACCGTGAGAACTTGGTGATGACCAAAGCCAACTCATCATCTCCAAGCGCCTCCACTTGTTCCTCTGTCACAGACATCAAAGACAAAGCGAACGAAGAGTGTGAAGGGTTAGAGGAAGAAGAAGACACACCGCCGGGGCCGAAAACCAACGCCATGGATG
Source organism: Microstegium vimineum (assembly GCA_022036555.1). Taxonomy (NCBI): domain Eukaryota; kingdom Viridiplantae; phylum Streptophyta; class Magnoliopsida; order Poales; family Poaceae; genus Microstegium; species Microstegium vimineum. The sequence goes on along the minus strand of CM039121.1, from coordinate 39,455,426 downwards.
GGTTCGACGGGTTCTCAAGCTTGGCCCGGGTCTGGTGGTCAATCTTCGAGGACTTGAGCTTGCTGAATAGCTCGTCCACGGTCAGGGCGTCATAGCCTGGTGACTCCTGGATGGCAGCCACCTTCATCTCCCATACCTTCCGATCAAGAGCATGCAAAAGCTTGATAGCCATCTCATGATCATCATAAGGCAAGTTGGTCCGATTAGCACGCATCTTGTTGACGATAGATTGGAAGCGAGTGAACATCCCGTCAATAGATTCGTCAGCCAACTGAACGAAGTTCTCGTACTCCCTACGGTACGTGTCGAAGAGTCTGGACTTGATCTGAGGGTTTCCCTCATGATATCGCACAAGTGTTTGCCAGATCTCTCGTGCCGTAGTGAGACTCGAAACCTGCTCAAACTTAGGAAGAGACAAACTCGAGAAGAGGATGCTACGGGCTCTTGCGTTTGAAGTATGTTGCGTAGCTTGGAGCTCAGTAATCCGAGCGCCAAGAACCACGTATTCCTCATTCTCACAAATCTCCCAGATCTTCGAATCAAGCCCTTAAAGGTAAGCGGACATGCGCACCTTTCAATAGGCGAAATTCGTTCCATCGAAGAACGGAGGTTTGCCAACACCTTGCTCCATGTCGTCTTCGCGGAAGAACCGTTTAAGGTGGAATGATCCTTAACCGGCTCTGATACCAATTGAAGGACCGAGAACGGCGACCAGAGGGGGGGGTGAATGGGAGCCTCAAATTTCTCTCGAAATATTCGGGCCACTCTTCCCAAAAGCCAAACCCAGTTGTTGGGTGCTCAACCTCCCCCGAGCAACGCGAGCAGGGATTCAGACGAAAACGGAGAATTGAGAGCTCACCGGCAGTGGAGGAAAACTCACCGGAAACCCCCAAGAAAGAGTTCTCAACCCCTATGAGAAAGAGGCAAAAACCCTAAGCAAAACAACAAAAAAAAACAGGCGACGGACGCTGGAAGACAACGCGACGGACGCTCCAGGACAGAGCGACGGACGCTGGCGATGGACGCAGAGAGATCGTCCGTCGACCTTCCAGAGAGCACTACAGAAGAGAAGCAGAAGGCAGGGCGTCGGACGCTGGGCGACGGACGCTTGGGTGAGCGTCCGTTGGCGTCGGACGATGCGCGACGGACGCTTAGGCGTCCGTTCGTTGGCCTTTCAGAGAGCCAGACAGAACCTCAGAGATAGCAGAGGCGACGGACGGTCGGCGACGGACCCTGAGGAGCGTCCGACGCCAAACCAAAAGCACAGACACACTGAGCGACGGACGCTGACGTCAGCACGCACCAGCGTTCGACGCAAAACCCTCGGAGCGTCCGACGCCCCCGAAAAACGCACAGAAAACCCGAAAAGCGATTTTCTCTCCGCCAAATCTTCCCAAAACTCGACCAAATGATCACCAACTGTAACCAAACTTTGTAGGCATGATTCTAGTGCAGTTGGGGAGCTATCCCGAAGAAATCATCGCTCAATTTGGGTCGGATAAACGGGAACACTCGGATTTGGGGAGAAAAGGGAAAACGAAGAACGCCACAAAGAAATTGCCCAATCTGCGTACTCGAGAGGTTTGAGGATGGATCCTTCGGTGCAAAGATGCTCCTCTCGAATACGAACAACTTGATTCAAACGGATTTGCAAGAGCTACTCCCTACAAAGAGAAATCATCTTGGGAAAAAGAGAGAGCAAAAGCAAAACGCGAAGAACACAAGCAAAACGGGGACGCAATCACGAAATCGAAGCCGCCATGGCTTACGGAGGTTACGGCCTCCGATTCCTCGCAACAAACTCAAGTTCTTACAAAGGTTGGTGGGAGCAACCTAGGGATCTCATGAGCGATAGAGAGGTTAGAGAGAGAGAGAGAGAGAGTTGGGGCAAAGTGATTAGGGTTCAAGAGATCGGATGAGGATACCCCTTCATCCTCTATTTATTAGAGGCTTTGGCTATTTCCCAAAGACCCCCTAGATACAATGAGTGAACTACCTAGCCTAAGCATTGCACTCCAAGCTCCGGTAAATATCTCCCTCGATTTGAATGGATGGCCCCGCTTCCTGCCAGGAGTTGCCGTCGCCTCGACGCAACCTCCAGTATTCCGCCACGTGCCATCCCCGCTTCCTCGGAAGCTCCGCCCGGGTTTTGAGGCCCAAACCCGCGAAACCCGCCACCGGTAGCTTTCGGCTCAACTACCGAACCCCGAGTTTTGCGGCCCAAACTCGGAAACCGACGCGGATGGTTTTGATGCCCAAACCACCAAACCACTCGACTCGAGCCACCTTGTCCTCGCCCAGTCGGACTCCGAGTCCCCTGAGCCTCCGCTCGACCCGCTCGTCCACCGTCTTGACTCGATCGACTCGGTCTACCTCCATGTCTTCTCGCACTCGCCGGTGCCAGGCACTAGCCACCACAGCTACTCCGCCGGCGCCCATGGTCCCTCAGTCCGAGCCCCGCTTCCGCCCTTCACTGCTCTCAATCCATCGGCACGGCAAGCCTCTACTCGACCTTCTCCACGCCATTGACCACTGTCACTAGGCATAGTACCTGCACACCACAAGCCGATAGACAGACACATATTTGTTTTCGCAAAGAGGACAGAGTAAGCCACTCAAGTGTTGGACAATCACTCATCACAAACTGAAAATATATGGGTACTTATCCACCATGTGTTCGCAAACATTACCGACCACCTTGCGCTCATGTCATTCAAGTCGCTCGTGAGGAGCGACCCGTCACGGGCCCTGGCTTCATGGGGCAGCACCAACCAGTCTGCTCCGATGTGCCAGTGGAATGGCGTGGCATGCGGATTGAGGGGAAACCGCCGTGGCCGTGTGGTAGCATTGGACCTCGGTGGGCTCAACCTTCTCGGCACCATCACGAGCGCGTTGGGCAACCTCACGTACCTGAGGCAGCCCAACCTTTCATGGAATCGCTTCCATGGCGTCCTTCCACCCGAACTTGGTAATCTCTATAACCTTGAGACTCTGCACCTTGGCTACAATTCCATCCAAGGACAGATTCCACTTTCACTCTCGAATTGCAGCCACCTTGTCAACACCCAAGTGAGTTCAGCTTGCTGTATAATCTCGAGTTACTCAGTCTTGATCAAAATAGGCTTACAGGGAGAATCCCTTCCAGCATTGGAAGCCTTGTGAATCTGAGAGTGCTGTCTCTAGATTTCAACAGCATGATAGGAGAAATCCCAACAGGTATAGGCAGACTCACCGACCTCGTAACACTTAGCCTAGATTCCAACAACTTCTCAGGAATCATCCCCCGCTCAGTTGGAAACCTCTCAGCATTGACCTCGCTTAGTGTTTACAACAACAGCTTAGAAAGAAGCATACCACCACTTCAAGGCCTCTCGTCTCCTTCTTATCTTGAGTTGGGGCAAAACAAGCTTCAAGGGCACATCCCTTCATGGTTAGGAAACCTCACTTCATTACAAGTCATAGATTTTCAAGACAATGGTCTTGTGGGACAAATCCCAGAATCATTAGGAAGTCTTGAGCTGCTTACAGTCCTTTCTCTCTCAACCAACAACCTTTCAGGTTCCATACCCCATGCTCTTGGAAACCTCCATGCCCTCACTCAACTTTACATAGACACCAATGAACTAGAAGGCCTTTTTGCCTCCGATGTTAAATCTCTCTTCTCTTCAATTTCTGAACATACAATTCAATAATCTTGTCGGGGTTCTTCCACCTAATTTAGGCAATACACTTCCAAACTTACAACAGTGTCTTGTGGCATTTAATCAATTTCACGGCGTCCTGCCGTCATCCTTGTGCAATACCTCCATGCTTCAAATCATTCAAATAGAAGAAAACTTTCTGTCCGGAACAATTCCACAGTGCTTGGGAAGTCAGCAACAGAACCTTGCCTCTGTGAGCCTAGGAGGAAATCAGCTTGAAGCATCCAATGCTGCTGATTGGGGCTTTATGACTAGTTTGACCAACTGTAGCAATATGCTTTGGTTAGAACTTGGTGCTAATAAACTACGTGGTGTGCTGCCAAATTCAATTGGTAATCTATCAACTCAATTGGAGTATCTTAGCATAAGAGACAACCTTATAACAGGAACAATACCAGAAACAATAGGGAATCTCATCGGCTTAGGTGATTGTACATGCAACATAATGTTCTCGAAGGCACCATTCCTGCATCTCTTAGCAAACTGAACAATTTGAGAAAATTATATTTATCAAATAATAATTTGTCAGGACCCATCCCTGTAACTCTTGGCAATCTAACACAACTTATTATCCTTGACCTCAGTACCAATGCAATCTCTGGAGCTATACCTTCTAGTCTCAGCAATTGTTCTTTACAGTCACTGGTTCTTTCTTACAACAATCTTTCTGGTCCTACACCTAAAGAGCTATTTTTCATATCAACCTTGACGAGTTTCATGCGTCTTGGCCATAATTCCTTATCAGGGACATTGCCACCAGAAGTAGGAAATCTAAAAAACCTTGACGAACTTGATTTCTCTAATAATATGATTTCTGGCGAGATTCCAGCCTCCATTGGTGAATGTCAAAGCTTGGAACATCTCAATACATCTGGAAACCTCCTTCAAGGGACAATTCCTTTGTCTATAGGAAATCTGAAGGGTCTCTTGGTGCTCGACCTTTCCTACAACAATTTATCTGGGACCATCCCAGAAATCCTTGGTAGCTTGACAGGCCTTTCTTCCTTGAATCTCTCATTCAACAGATTCCAAGGTCAAGTCCCAACACATGGGGTATTTCTCAATGCATCTGCAATCTTGGTCAGGGGAAATGATGGTCTATGTGGAGGTATCCCTCAATTGAAATTGCCACTCTGCTCAAGCCACACCACCAAGAAGACACATCAGAAAATCGCCATAATAGTCTCAGTATGCAGTGGATTTGTTCTTTGCACATTAGTATTTGCACTATACGCAATCAACCAAATGAGACGGAAGACAAAGGCAAATCTAGAAATGCCAGTTTTGAGTGAGCACTATATAAGGGTCTCTTATGCTGAATTGGTCAATGCAACAAATGGATTTGCACTTGAGAATCTCATTGGAGAAGGGAGCTTTGGCTCAGTTTACAAAGGAAGTATGAGAGGCAGTGACGGAGATGCAGTCATCGCTGTTAAGGTTCTAAACCTCATGCAACGTGGTGCATCTCAAAGTTTTGTTGCAGAATGTGAGACATTAAGATGTACTCGACATCGGAACCTTGTTAAGATATTGACAGTCTGCTCAAGTATTGATTTTCAGGGCCGTGACTTCAAGGCCCTAGTGTATGAGTTTGTACCAAATGGAAATTTAGACCAATGGCTGCACCAACATATCATGCAAGATGGTAAAGAAAAGGCACTAGATATAATTGAGAGGCTATGTATTGCTATCGACGTGGCATCATCACTTGATTATCTTCACCGACATAAGCCGATGCCAATTATTCATTGTGATATTAAGCCAAGCAATGTCCTCCTTGACGGTGACATGGTTGCTCATGTTGGTGATTTTGGGCTTGCGAGGTTTCTGCATGAAGACTCAGAGAAATCAGTGGCTGGGCATCAATGAGAGGATCAATTGGATATACTGCTCCAGGTGTGCTTCTGTATTTCTGTTTGCTGTCTACTAATATATTCTGCGATGTTACCTTCAATCAAAATTTAAGTATTTGTTGCTGTTTCGCTTGCTTAGATATGAGATAAGTATGGCTCAACATAAATATATTTTTCAAGAATATGAAGAACTGAAATCTGTGAAATTTGAACAAACTACAAACATACCTAAACGTAGCGCAAATTAACTTTAAAAAAAATTATGAACAGAAAATTCTTCAGAAACAACTTTCTGAACAAGAACTCCTGTTGGTTGGTTTCAGAGTATGGACTGGGCAACGAAGTGTCGACCTCTGGTGATGTCTACAGCTACGGCATATTATTGCTGGAAATGTTCATAGGAAAAAGACCAACAGCTGGTGAATTTGGAGAAGCAATGGAATCCGTAATTATGTTCAAATGGCACTGCCAGACAGAGTGAGCATTATCATGGATCAACAGCTACTAACAGAGACAAAAGATAGCCACGCAGGCACGTCAAACTCTAGCAGTATTAGAGATATGAGAATTGCCTGTACCGTTTCAGTTTTGCAAATCGGGATTCAGCGTTCAGAGGAGAGGCCAATGGATCGCCCACCAATAGGAGATGTCCTGAAAGAGCTGCAAACAATTAGAGACAAGTTTCACATGCATCTGTCTGGCGAAGGAGCAGCACCAATCCGCTGAAGGGTTTTGAATGACCTTCTATGGGATCCCATCTCTTGGTGCTTTCAGTCTGCCAGGTTAATTGTGCATTGCAATATGCTATATGTGCAAGTGCGTGCTCTATAGGTTAGTGTTGTTAGAACTAAGAAGCCTTAATCCTGTTCCAAATAAGAGATAAGTAGTACTGCCAAGGCAACAAAAAGCGGTCGAGGCCACTCAAGCTTCAGTACAAATCAGTGATGGGTGACTAGTGTGGTGGAAAAACACTTGGTACAGGGATTGCAGACCGCCGCATGCAAATCAGTGATGCTCTGAAAGAGTTACAGGGAATCAGTGACAAGCTTCAAAAACATCTATGCATCGAAGGAGCGTAATTGCACTGACATATTCTGAAGTTTCTCCATTGCGTGCTACTACCACATAGCCCCTAGTAGTAGCTAATAAAGATAGAGAGACAGTGCGAGACTGCATCCATTAGGCCAGTGGGCTTGGCTATTGGGGAAAGAAGGCAACCAAAGCAGACCTGAGGTGTTGGAAGCCGGTGTCTCTGCAATCCTTGCTGTCTGCTAGTAGGACGGGGTTTCACAGAAGGAATGATCTTCTTTCACATCTATGATCTCCCAGTTATTGTAATGTAGAAGTACTGTGTCACTGTGTACTAGCACTAAGAACATGAATCCCATAAGCAATGGCATATCCCCTGAGCTACGGAAATTTTTAGTTCGCCAATGCTGATAATGTAATAGAGATGCGCTGGGAAGGGAAAAGGAGAAACCGTTTACCTCTTGTGCGGTTCAATGCGTGAAGTATAGAAGAATTTAACCGCCGCGTGCTAAGACAGCAGCACCTGACCAGGCAGTACACCGTTTAAGGGCCACCATTGTTGACGGTGATACTCCGTGTTCCTCCGGTCCGCAAACTATGGCACCTCGCCGTGGTTTGCACCGGCTGTAATTCACGCTTTCGAAAAAAAGACAGTAGCACCTAACCAGGCACAGGCAGCAGGGTCGTTAGCGGCGGCTGGTGCACGGGGAGACCATGCTGGCAGGCTTCGACTGAAAATTACCAGAGAGAAAACCAGCGCCGGGAGAAGGGAGGCGGGAACCGATGCAGAAGCAGGCCTGGGCTGGGCCCTGGTTTAGGATTCTTGGGCCAGCCTTTAGTGGGGTATTCGGCCTCTTCTCCAAAGGAATATGCAGACCATATGACTTGTCACACGAGGGCGATTGCCCGCTGCATTACCCACGACGAACTCCATTGTCATTTTGCAGGCGAGAAAGCAGCCATGATAGGTTGCGGTGGACATGCGCATTCTTCTCTAGTGTTTCGGACACCACTAAACAAAAAACCTTCCTGTTCATGCAAAATATGCCTTCGAACCTTATCTTTGTATACACTATCAGCATATATAGCATCTCTCTATGTATCATAGCACATGTAATATATCTCCATGAATCAGCGCGGGTTATTTCTAGACCTAAACAACATATGTAATACATTTATTAGTCACCACATTTTCCAAACTTGAACAACACGCTTAATATATATATCCTAACTATATATCTATGTACTTTATTAGTCAGCTTGTCTCCATATCTCAAATTTCTGTTCTAACTGCATGTGCCTCCATATCTCAAATTTCTGTTCTAACTGCATGTGCCCCCGCGCTATCGCGCGGGCCTTCCACTAGTACATACTCAACGTGATATGATAGGCTGTGTAGCTGCTGTGTACTTCTAGATCTTATTTGGACATACAGTATTTTTATAGAGTTAAAAAAATACTCTGGTTCTGTGAAACACTTTGGTTTTATAGTGTCATAAAGTGTTTGGATGTAACAAATTTTATGATTTTAAATACCATAGTGTCGCTGAAATTGTAGTCTTTTGGAGTTTTAAAAACTCTACTATAGAAATTTTTTTATTGTTAAACCATGGTTTTATAAAACTATATTTTTGTTAATATTACAACATCCAAATAGTTCACCTAAACGGCCATTTATCTTATTTACACATTATTTAAACACTAGCAAATATGTCCGTGCGTTGTAATAGGAGAAAAAAATTCTAGTATGCGGAGTGATAATAAACAAAGTCTAAAATTTAGTATTATATACAAAATAATATTTATACATACAAAAGCAACGTCGTTTGTCAGTTGCTTATAGCTTCGGTAATTTTCAGCAATTTGCAGTTAGCACTGTAGCCCTTGCCAATGCACGAGAACCCTCGCCAAGCTTAGTCTTGATTTCGTCTTCGGCGTGTCATGCTTTTGGAATGACATCTCGCCAAGACTAAGAAATACGCTGTGGTAGTTTCGTGAGGTACATTCGGTCGTCACCCAACTACCCTCGTCGAAGTGGGAGAATATGTGTTTTGCTTCTCACGCAGGGATGTCAATTTCGACGACGATAGAGCTTTGGATTGCTAAGGCCACCACACTGCGGTTGTGATCGAGAATACCGTGAGCACATGGGCGTGGGGCAAATTAAAGAGCGTGATCACATTGTACTGCTGCTAGGTACACATATTGCCTATACTTCGGCTTCCGCGGGCTGGTGCAGCGTGCTTCACGAGCGTGCATTGTCACCTCCACCAGGAGGGCTGTTCGGCACGAGTACGTCATCATTAGTTTTGACAAAAAAAATCCAATTTGTGCATTTTAGTTCTTACATATTTTGTTTTATAGACCTATTATCTGACTGATTTTTTACTTTCCTTTATTTTATATATATAGGTCTACCTGAGCTGAATATTAGCATATACCATGTTTGTAGAGCTTTTCTAGATTGTGCTGCTCTAGCAAGGGAAACACAGGAATAAATAGAAACCAATTTGAGAAGAGAGACAAATATAGAAATAAATTTGAGGAGAGATTGATGCACAAAAGTATATATAATATACAAAATTCAAATACGAGTTTATACGAAGTCCGTGCAAGCACGTGTTCAAAATCAGGTCAGCAGATTTCTTTCTTTGTATTTTTCGGTACGCTTCAAGTCGAGAGATTACTGTGTCCGTTTTTTTATATATAATCCTGTATCATACCGTGCCCTATTCTTTTTCCTTTTCTCTATTTACCTTATTTTCTTTTCTATAAAGAGCCCGGTTCATAACTTGTCTTTTTTCCTTTTTTTATTTTGTTGTGTTCTCATTTTGTTTTTTTCCATGATTTAGCATTGCGTGTCCTATATCCTTAGCATACGTGTCCTGTTTTTCTTTTCTTTTCTCTATAGATTTACTTATGTGTCCTATTCTTTTTCTTTTCTCTATAGATTTTTTTTCTTTTTCAATACAGAGTCCGGTATTTACTTTTTTCCTTTTTCTATACGAAGTTCAGTTCATAACGTATGACGGGTTATATATATACATTTGTACGGAACAAACTTTCCATTGTCCTGTACAGATAAAAAGAATAGATGGACGAAAAAAAAGCCTGAAATTTTACCTCTTTATTATTATTAGGTATAGATTATACAGTACTACACCGTTTTCGTTTAATCGGTTGTTCTGGCCGTTTAAAAGGTCGTTTTTGCCAGTTTAAACACTTGTTTCGAATAATGGGTTGAACGATAGGTGGCCGTCTGTTTACCATTTAGAATTTATGATAACAGTGAATCACATTATAGATGAATATACTCTCACATAGTCACGTTCACATAGTATCCAATCATATTTGCAACAATGTAACTTATGTTATGGTTAAATAATTATTATTATAATATATAGCCGTTACAAAGGAACAACACTATATTAAACATATTAATCTAAATCTGATTTTCAACTTAGAATGAAATCATAAAACCTTTCTTGTTACAACTCAACACTCAGTGCTAAATGGTCTCAATAAATTTTGTTTTTGGTTCAAATGGAAGTCAAGGCAGATTGAAGCCATACAGTCTTCTCATCGTAGATATGTAATATTCTCATCATTCTGAATTATAAGTGTTTAGCTTATTTAGACACCTAACATTTTGTTATGTACCTAGATATACACCATGTCTACGTAACTTTTGTTCTAGAGAGCGGTGTGGCACTGAAGAAGCTAGTGGAGGTGGTGGCGATTCAGCCAAAGGCCACGCGGAGGCTACTCCTCCTCCATAGCCAAAATTGAGCACGATCAGCCCTGAATCGTCAGGGACCAATCCGATTCAGAGGTTGTATATATTTGACACAGGTGGCCTCAATCCAACACGAACGTCCCTAAATCCGAAATGTAGGTCTTGCGTTGGCGGCACCCTCCCGTCCCATGGTGTAGTCCATCTTCATGAAGTCCACGACCGCTGAGGATAATGAGCTAAGCCTGAGTTCAAGTTTTTGTTAGATCTATTTCTTCGTCTCCCCTTCTTTTTTCTGTGTTTTCCTACTGAAATGAGTTAATTCTGTGTATGGTTACAGAGGATGTGAGGGGTTTACGAAGGATGTTACTCGAAGATGGAAGGGGGTCATAGGCGAAGCGCGTGGATCTGGGTGGTGCGACGTCGCCGACAAGATGGAGTACCCTTGTGGAGAGGATGGCCGACAAGCTCACCCTCAACAGCAGGTTCGAATATGAGCTCAATAACAACAGGCTTGGCCGTGGGGATTAAGTTTTTGTTTTGAGAATTGATTGTAGTATTTTTTTCATGGGGTCCTTACAAGAGCAGCAAAGATCAGTTATCACCATCTAACGTAAACACAGAAGTGATTTCCTACCTGCTCTTCATCTGAGTCTGTGCAAGATTTAGCTGTTTGGCTGAAGATGAGCAATTTACACCTGCAGAAGTCTTGTTAAGCTGCCTCTAGAAAAAAAAAACATGATTAACAGAGACCACCAAAGAGGTGGTCATGTCCTTGTCCACCTCGAAACCTGAAATTTGGCCGTCTGTGTAAATCGGGCCTCCACACCTTTCTCCTCCCAAATATTCACAAACCGCCTACAAGATAGGAGCTTCAAAAGAGCTCATCTCCTAGCTCTTCCGGCATACTCTTCTCTTTGCCTCCGATGGTAGGACTTAGTAGGAGCCTGTTCTGCGGAACGAAGAAATCCAAACAAGTTTTGGACCGAGGTATCTATACTAGCTATAGCCTGCATGGATGCAATTGCCTCGTGGAGGTCGAGGAATGCAGGCAGCGCCGGACAAAAACCGAAGCGAAACCGAACCTGTCTGCATGGATCATGGATGGAATGGAGAACGTCGTACGTTGCGCTGCATGACCTGCATCCTGCATGCAAAAGGCCAAGGCACGCCGCACACCGTCAAAAAATTCTACTCCCTCCGTCTCTAAATATACATCATTCTCGCTTCTCGAAAAGTCAACATTTTCAAAATATCGGTAATTATATATTAAAATATATAAATAATTATGTTAAGTAATTAATATCATCGGAAAGATTTTTAAATCTAGTTTTTTAACAAATTTATTTAGAGATATAAATGTTGCACGTATTTTCTACAAATTTAGTTAAAGTTAAGAATATTTGACCGACACATATGTCATAACGACCTTCTTTTTGGGACGGATGGGGCAGTGCCGCAGATATTGATGCGTGCAGCACCTCTCACACACCGACCTGCCTTAGAGCCTCTCCTCGATCTCCTAGGCCAGGCCAGCAGTGTCTTCGTCTCGTCACAAAATACAGTAGTATATAGCTAGACTGACCTGACCTGACCTGACCCAGGAATGAGCTAGCTAGCCAGTGGTTGGGGGTGAAAGATCGAATTAATGGCGACGGCGGCGGCGGGACAGGGTGCAGGTGCATCTCTGGCGCGGCGCTGCGGCGGGTGCGACGGAAGGAGCGATGCTGCGGTGGAGGCGATGCGGCGGTGGAGGCGATGCTGCAGTGGCAGAAGGTGAGCGACCTACTCATCGCGGCGTCGCTGCTATCCATCCCGCTAGAGCTGCTCTACTTCGCCACCTGCGCCGCACTAGCGCCACTCCGGCGGGTGCTCCTGCAGCTGGGCACCTTCATCGTCATGTGCGGGGTGACCCACCTGCTGAACGTCCTCGCCTACGACCGCCCAGGGTCACGCCGCATGCTCGTCGCCCTCACCGCCGCCAAGGTCCTCGGCGCGCTCGCCACCTCCGCCACCGCCGTCTCCCTCCCGATCCTCTTCCCGCGCCTGCTCCGCCTCAAGGTCCGCGAGTCCTTTCTCCGCTCCAAGGCTCGCCAGCTTGACCGTGACCTCGCTGCCGTCCGCCGTCGCGAGGATACCGTCTGGCGCGTCGTCCGCGCCGTCACGCACCACATCCGTGACTCCGTTGACGCCCGCACCATCCTTCGTACCACCATGCTCCAGCTCGCCGCCGCGCTCCGACTCAGCAACTGCGCCGTCTGGATGCCCGACGGCGGCGGGTGCGTGCTCCAGCTAACGCACCAGCTGCTGGCAGACGACGATGACAAGGTGCTTCATCATCATCACCATCATCACAGCGGCGGTGGCGGCGGCGGCGGCACCATCTCCGTTCGTGACCCTGATGTGGCCGCCGTCTTGGCTAGCAAGTACGCCAAGGTGCTCAGCAGGCCAGGCTCCGCGCTCAAGGCGGCGAGCTGCCAGAGCCTGCCGCTGGAAGGAGCCGCGGCGGCCGCCATACGGATCCCAAATTTCCACGGAGCGGGCAACAACACATCAGTGCTGTCGAGCTACGGCATCCTAGTCCTGGTTCTTCGAGGAGCTGATGATGATCACCATAAGAGTAAGAGGCCACCTACGACTACGACAGCAGGCTGGAGCAAGCAGGACCTGGAGGTAGTACAGGCCGTCGCCGACCAGGTCGCCGTCGCGCTGTCCCACGCGGCGGCTCTCGAGGAGTCACAGCAGATCCGGCACAAGCTGGAGGAGCAGCACGGCGCGCTGCTGCGCGCACGGAGCGAGCTCGCGGCGGCCACCAAGGCGAGGAACACAGCGCACAGCGCGATGCGGAACGCCATGGGGAGGCCGATGCACGCCGTCGTCGGCCTGCTCTCCGTCATGCAGCAGGAGGCCGCCGCGATGCGCCGCCCGGAGCAGAGGCTCATCGTCGACGCCATCGCCAGGACAAGCGCCGTGTCCTCCACACTCATGGACGACGTCATGGAGACAACGCTGCCGAGGATGGTGGACCCGCCGCTGTCGACCAGCCCTTCCCCTACCACCCAGGTGTCCAGGCGGCCGTTCGAGCTCCGCTCGCTGATCAGGGACGCCGCCTTCGTTGCCCGATGCTTGTCCGGCTGCGGGGGCCTCGGCTTCTCTCATCAGCTGGAGGCCGCCGGTTCGCTGCCCGAGTGGGTGGTCGGCGACGACAAGAGAGTCTTCCACCTTGTGCTGCACATGGTGGGCGCTCTGCTCAGCCGGTGCCATGGCCATGTCGCCGAAGGCCGTGCCCTCTCGTTTTCTGTCTGCAGCTGCAGTAGCATCATCGCCGGTGAGCACCAGGACAGCTGGATCCCGTCGCCACTGCGACCCATCAGCTTCACTGGTGGCAACCAAGTGTTTGTCAGGTTCCAAATTGGGCTGTCGAAGCGCGATCCTGGGAACTCGCCGGCACCCCGCCCGCCCCAGTGTGGCATCTCCCCCGATTCCGGCGGTGCCAGCATGCGCCTCACCTTCGCTATGTGCAAAAGGATTGTGGAGGTACAGCAGTTGTTATATATATATATATATATATATATATATATATAGTTGGGACATGTGGTGGACTTATATATACACGGAGTACTAAACAATTTCTTCAGATGATGAATGGTGACATGTGGTGGGCATCGGAGTCCGAAGGCCTTGGAGAAACCATGACGTGCATCCTTCGGTTCCAACAGCATCAGCCGATGAATCCGCACGTGCCAGGATCAGGCACGTATAGGATCGGAGTTGGAGCCTCGTCGGCGGCAGCTCTGCATTTCAACGGCCTGAGGATCCTGCTTGCCGACGACGATGCCACGAGCATGGAGGTGACACGGAAGCTCCTCGGCCGGCTCGGCTGCCAGGTGCTGCCGGTGTCATCGGGCGCCGACTGCCTCAGCTTGCTGGGAGGCGGCGCCGGCGCCGACCCGTCGTCGTTTGAGCTCGTGGTTCTTGATCTCGATGGACACGACGGCAGAGCCGCCATGGATGGGTTCGAGGTGGCCCTCAGGATCCGGGAGCTCAGCACCACCTGCTGGCTGCTGGTCCTCGTCGCCGTGGAGGCCAGCGGTGTCGATGACAGCGTGCGTGACCTGTGCCGGCGAGCGGGAGTGGACGGGCTCATCCAAAAGCCCGTCACCCTGCCGGCGCTCGGAGCTCAGCTCCAGAGAGTCCTTCAGAACAACTGATCCGACCTGTTCTCTTCATCACGAGAAATATTTAAAATAAACGCACGTGCTGCGTACATCCTCAGCTAGTAGATCACGTTGTTAGCGTACGCCCACAAAATTGTATGGCTAGTATTAACAATTCAATGTTTGTACATGTACTGTATTTTATCGTTCACTTATGCTATATATCCCCTTCGTTCTTGTAAAACATGTTGTTTAATTAGGACAATATTTAAATCAAACATTAAGAATATAAATCATGAATAACTTTTAAGTTGTTCAGTTTGAAAATGTGAAAATCATACTAACAGAAGATTTGGTTGTTGAGCAATATCAAACAAACCTGAAAGTTTACAGAGAATCATAGATTTCGGGGTTGAGAGTTGAGGGTTGAGGTGCAGTAAATTATTAGCACGGGAGAAGCCGAGAAGGCTTGTAGATTGGCAGAACAAAGTAGGAGGCAATGAGGCTCATTGTTTAGCGAAGAGTGCCCCCCCTGGATTTCCATAACAAACAAGAGTTGTGCAGGAGCGAAGAGGAAGAGTATAAACAGCAGTAGAGCAGTGAGATTCAGTAAAAGTGCAAATAGGCACAAGCTACTTTTTGATGTTTATAGGGGCAGAGCTGGGCATGCAGTATGAAGAAATCAGAAAAGTGCCAGCGGTAGCAAACCAGTCGTGCATCCCGTGAGAGCTTGAGGGGGAGTGGTACCGCTGCATTAGGTGATTAAACAATTCAGAAGCATTGTGTGCAGTCTTAGAGGCAAGCAGCAAGTTCTTGACAGTGAACCATGGCACTAAACAGGGAATGTGTACTACCATTGTTTAGTGCCACTGCATAATTAGGGACATCAGGGAATGCATGTATCATGCATGGAGCTAGGCTGTCCAATAGATGCAAAGGAAAAACACATATCAAAATCAACCGCTGCCATAATATTTTGGGTTGCACTCCCAGATCTACCAATATATCTAACATAATCTTATGGAGGTGGTGTTGCTAAGATGCGTGTTCCATCAATGGTACCAATGCAATTCTTGAAATGTAGACACATCCTTCGATCAACATTGATCCTACTATGCACGGTGGAGAAGTTACGATCTTGATGCCTTATATAATCCTTGCACATTCTAACTAAGCATTGTAATACATCATCAAACTTCCTACTAATTGTCTCCCCTGAATGCTTGAAAATATTTTGCACTGAAGTATTAGATCTATTTTCCCCACAAATACATAAAAATATTGCAAGGGACTCCATTCAGCTCATGTGCATGGATGACTTGAGACCATAACTATTTACCAAAAGGAAAAAGGTCTTCATTCATTTGAAGCACTCAGTGAGTTTCTCCATGTGTGTTTAATGTTTCCATAACCCATCCATGTCCACTCAATTGTGATGTCCTTGGAGCATTCTTATCATGATAGTTCATGAAGTACCTATGCATCAGCAAGGTTGCGGAAAATAAGTTGGATTGCAACTCTTGGCGTTGACATATAACTTGTAATCTAGAAGCATCATCTTCATCGGAGTCATTCACACTACTTTCACTATCACTTGAGGTCATTTGTGTCACAACAAGAACATGGTAAGTACAGAAATATGCACCTGTGTTAATATTACAAGACAAAACAACACACATGTCTCAACCTTATAATTCAATAAAAAATAGCACACATGTTTTGACATTACAACAACATGGAGAGTTAAGTAATGACCTTAAAAATAGCACACGTCTTAACATTACAATAGCATCAAACAAGTTTAGTACAAGTATATACCATAAATAAAATCACACACTACAATGTAGGACCAATAAAAATAGGACACATGTCTCAACATTGTCACAAGTTCTAGAAGAAAACAACACACACATATATATAGCCTATGTAGGACTATATTTTACAAAGTGCTTCATTATGAGTCAAACAAACTAGTCCTCTGACTTGTACATTGTCATAAACATCTCTCTTTTTGCCCTCTTAGTGAATAGTTCAGTAGCAATAAAATGTTGTTTAGTACTAGGGACAACACCACACTACTTCACAAGCATTAATTCCTTGATTGAGCAACCTAAATTATCTTTCCTTCTTGCCATTGATTCAACATAAGTTGTGGATCTCTCATTTAACAAAACATTTTTTCTAATTTGATCTTGTATCCACACTCCTCCACTTATCTTTGTCTTTTTTCTTCCAGTTTATCACTACTACGATCTCTTTTTTTTTATCACTACTACGACCTCTCTTGGGTTGTGGTTCTATTTCCTTATGCTCAATATCATTATCTGACTTAGCTTGTTCCTCGCCACCAACACCTGGTGGACTTTGACAGATGACACCATATGAAACACAAAAATGATGCTATCCAGTGTTCTTAATATACTCAAACATAACCTTCAAATATTCCTCATTTTGAAACTAAAGAAAGTTTTAAATAGTGTTATTATCGCCTTAGGTCTAGGAGTATATTTTTTGAAAATAAAAGACATTTGTTAACTTATTAGTTGTCAATTAATTTGAATAAACGAGTCAAAAAAAAATAATTCGAATACTTGGATGAGTATTTACCCTGTGTGTGGTTGGAGGTGATGCCCATCTCAACTGTATGAAAAAAAATGAGTCTGCATGGGGAGTGTACGCGTCTCATCTTATACAAATGCATGGGTTGAAATAGTCACCACCCCACGACGAAATCTAGCAACATATAAATTGGTGTCGTGAACAAAAAGCTCCATGACACGAGATATATCAACGGGTTGTGAAGGAGTATATTGTGGTACTATATAAAGTAGGTTCTTGATTGAAACAACTAGGATTAGTCTCTCTCCAAGAAGTCTCTCTCCCAAGAAGCATTAGTGCAATCAATCATGATATATTGGTCTCCGTGAGCTCAATCATAGGATTTATGATGTTGAAAAGAACACAAGGCACATCCTGTATGTTAATGTGTAACAAGTAATAAAGATTCGATGTACTAGTAACAAAATACTAATAATCGATTTAGAAAATTTCATAATCAAAATAAAAATAAAATTGCCAAATTTTCTAAAATAATATTGTATAAGTTCCTGGTGGACACATGACTCCTCTCATCAATTGGCGAAGCAACTTAAAAATAGTTGATGCCTAGGTGCTCTCTGGTCAGATTGTAGAGCCATGACTCTATTTTGTGCGAGCTTCATCTAGGTTGGGGGATAGAAAAGCCCTCCACGAGTCCAATTGTTTGGTTGACTGGCTAATAGAATATAATAGAAAACAGATAATGTAAAAGTAACTTGGTGAAGAAGCATGTTCTAGAGCTAGAGGGTGACAAGTGCAAGTTCAACAACTAGGACCATGAAACTATCGTGCATATTTTGTTCCAATTTTCTTTTGAGTGACCCTAGGTCCAATGTTGCCGCCAATCTCCTATCTATGTGCCTAACTTCCTACGGTCGCAATGTTTTAACACTCTTCTTGTGTTGTCAGATGAAAATGCTACATTCAATGGACCGCTCTATGGTTACCATTTAAACCGGAGACAGGCTATCTAGAAAGGAACTCGATGGAAGTTGGAAAACTACAAATTATTATTGATGGGCATATACATGTACATATATATGGGTAAGAATAGGGGCAACTATGAAAAAAACAATCGAATTGTAGTATCTTTTCCTGATACAACTCAATCTACTCGAGTTCTATATTTGGAGTCCAAATACAACTTCATAGCCCTAGCCGACCTCTATACAGAGATCAGACCGGCTAGGCATATAGATGAAGCTAATAAATCCTAAGACCCGTAAAATAGCCCTGGTGATCGTCTAGTGAGCTAACGTTCAAACTAGACCTAAACTCGGTGAAGACCATAGAAGGTAGCCCCTTGCTGAAGATATCTGCGTACTATAAAGAAGTAGGAACATGTAGGACGCGTACATGCATGACCACTAGCAACATGCTCCTAAACAAAGTGAAGGTCGATCTTAATAGGTTTGGTGCGTTGATTTTATACGGGGTTGAAGCACATTTAGACAATACTAATGTTGTCACAATGGACCGAGCATGTCACTCAAGTAGAAGTTGATGTAACTAGGAGACTTCAACGACTGCATTAGCAACAACTCGGTATTCAACTTCTACTCTAGAGCAAGACACAATGTTATGATGGGGGTATAACCCTAGGTACCCATGGTGAGGGATGATTTTGATGGTGTGATTAGAAGCACCGAGCATTGATCATGCTTAATCACTCCTTTACAAAAAAGACAACCATCCCATTTAGTGGTGAAGCTACACTATGAGCACTGGGTGCACATGCACCACCAAAAAAATGTTAAAATAATAGATTTAGGTAAAATTTCACCATATATGCACCACCTAGGACATATGTCTATGCACCAATAAGGCAAGGGCGGCACCACACTCCAATTTGCTCTAGCTTCGCCACTTCCCATTCCAAGGAATATCAATGTTCATTAACTTCAAAACAACTATATTTACCTCAAAGTTGATTCCCTTTATCTCAAGACTAAATTTTGGGCATATGCGGTCTGCCTTCGTTTCTCCTCCTAGAGAGTTAACTTTCACCAGTTTCCTCATTTGGAGCATAGTTATCCTCTATCCAACACCAATTCATTGTCGGAGTCAGACCAAACAAAGAAAAAACGATAGTGGTGGGTTTTGCATGAACTAGTGGTGTATTCATTTTATCATAAACTCTCGGTTAAGGGTCTAGACTCGACAGTGGTATCTTCGTGTCACTATCACTACCGAGTTTGAAATTTAACTAGGCGCAGTGATAGGCACTCACCCAATAGTGATTTGATGAGGTTCAAATCAAGACCATTTTTAGACGAAAAACAAGAGGATTTGCACCCAAGGGACAAAAAACAAAAAGAAGAGTAGAAAGAACACCAGGGGAGAGGGAAAGGCTAGACTAGGTGATATGCATTGGATTCTTGCTTGAAAATTGCTTTTTGCACCCTTGAGACATTACAAGTAGGTTGTGGAAGATACGGTTATTTCTGCTCATCCAAATAGCTCAGCATAAAAGGACTTACATCTCCATGAAGAAACTAGGAAGAAAGGTTTATTGATTTGAACCTTCAAGGATTCCAAGTTTTGAAATGAATCAAGATGGGGCTAAGTTTGCAGTTGTAAAGGTCCCTAGGCGGCTGAAGCAAGACTACAACTAATGAATAACTCGAAGCCGATTCTTTCACAGTTTCTCCACAAAGAACTCAATTATAGCTTGGTAGTTTCATATTCCTTCCCTTCAGAAGTTCCCTAGTGCTAAGCCAGACATTCAACATATGCCTTTCTTGTAGAGAAGTAGTTTGGGCCTAGATATATCCCCAGGAATCAGTTGAATCTTCAAGAATAAAATTGTCAAGACTTTCTGAAAGAATTCTGAATTGTCTTTAGGCTTCTTCTGACAAAGGAACGTGAAAAGTTCTGTGTAATGCACTCAAGTTATTTGTTTCATTAATCACAATATCCTTCTTTGTAAAAGAGTATAGCTTTGGTACTGAATTCTTGCAACCCATTGCCCCCAACTGTCTTCCCAGAGAAGACAAGTTTTACCATCCTTGATATGAACTTCAGACATACCTTTAAATTTGTCAAAGAGACTTAAGATGCTTTTCCACCAAAAAAAACTTTATTAGTTGCACTATTAATTCTACCATGTCTATAATTGCATTCGCAAATTAGATTGACCCATGGGACATCTTCTCTATTTACAAATTTATGTAAATATTTGATCAGGAGTGCTTCATTATGTGTTTTGAGATTTAAACTTCCTAGCCTTCCTTCCTCTTTGGGTCTTCTAACTGTGCTCCAAATCAGCTTTGGTTGGTTTCTTTGACTCCATGTCAGCTCCTCTCCAAATTCTATGTCTCCTGTATTTATCAATTTTCTCTATTATTGTGTTATATGGATCCTCAAGGTACTCATGGGAAAAGCGCTCTTATGAATCGAGGCCAAAGCGGAGGGGCGGTAACAGAGGGTAGTTGTGGCGATGCGACGAAGGTGAAATTGAGTCGAAGTGAGTCGTGAGATGGAAAGAGACAAGGAATACGCCCGATGTCTCGAGGACAGACATATTTCCCGTGAAAACCTAGCTCCTACAGGGCCAAGACCTCCGTCTCGCGTGCTTCCAAATTGACCCTAGCGGTGGCCTGTGGAAGATTGCCATGTGGGTTTTCTCCACCGCGAAAAGCTTGGGTTACCGGCAAGAAAAGCTGCTGCCAAGGTAGCCCTTAATTAACCATATAGACTATGTCGAATTCTACCAGTAGTATAATAGTGTACTCAAAAGGACAACGAGACCATATGTAAACTTTTCAATACCACGAAGTACACTCTTCAATCGATTCACAAAGAAGTAGGGGTGGCGCATGCCATTCGAATGACTCCAACCAGATAATGATCATTTTTTAATTTGGGGATGGCACATACCCTTCGATGCCGTTAAGGCAGAATGTGAGGGCAAGATCAACAACCATGCGTTCGTGCAAATGGTGGAGTGTGGGGGTGTGCGTCGTGCCTAGAGAGACCCTTCACGGGCGAGGGAGGCCGTGGCCGCACTGCGGCGATGGCGAGTGAGGGTTGGCCGAGTCGAGTTGAGCATAATTCACATCTCTACTATAATTGAAATCATCTAAAAAGAGTGCACCTCTTGACCCCACAACCAGGCTCCCACCCTGTCTCGCGAAAAAAAAATCTTACCGATCCAGCTCGCGTCGAGACCCACCCTGTGCCGATCCCAGGATCCGATCCCGCTGCTCCGTGAACCACGCCATGCACCTCGCGTCCAACCCATGCACCACGCCGCCGCCCCGTGTTCCCACCACGCCGTGATCCCACAACGCCGCCGCCCCGTGCACCACGCCGCCCCCGCGTTCCGATGCGGTCTGGCGCGGCTCCTCTCCGGTGTGGGGGCGTGACCCCGCCCTCCCCGTTCACACCAGGAGCGCCGACCGTCGCATGGGCCAACTTGGGGGAGGATCAGTCGGCGGCGCGCGCGACGGACGACCACAGCAGCGTCCTCCCCGACGGCGACGGTAGGGACCGGTCCAGCCGCGCCCCTCCCTGATTGGCGCCCCCTCCCCCCCCCCGGCGTCCCATGGCAGCCCCTGGAGCACCCACGCGCGCGGATCCGCCCGATCCATCCCGTGGAGAGCCGCGGCAGCCCATGGAGCACCCCCCGCGCGCGCTCTCCTGACTGGCAGCGGCCTAGCCCCCTCCCGGCGAGGAGACATCGGCGCCGGCTCTGCCCGCATCCGTACCACGACCTCCCTTCTCCAGCGTCGCAGCGAGGTGGCGGTCACCTCGCCTCGCGTGAAAAAAACCCTGCTACCACGCCCGCTCCCGCTCCCTCTCCCTCGCCGGGAAACCCCACGCCCGCCCTCATCGGGAACCCCACGCCCGCCCGCTCCCTCAACCGCCGCCGAATCGCCTGCCTCACACGCCCGCCCGCTCCCGTGATCTGCACGCTGCAAGGACGAGGCGGAGAGAAGGAGACGCCGGCCGACGGAGCGCCGCCGTCGTCCTAACCCTAGGCGGCGGGGCAGCGGGCAGCAGCAGAACAGCTAGCGGCGACGCCGGGCGCCGAGCGGCCCGCGGCTGGGGCCGAGGCCAGCCGGCCAACGACCAGCGGCCAGCCGCTCCAATCTCCAGACTCCAGGTCTCTATCCGCATTCCTCCACTTCGGCACGTCCACACCGCTGATGCTTCGCGCCGCCTCGACGAGCGCCTAGAGATCAGCGAGATGCCGAGATCCAGTGACCAACGACACCCTCTACTTCGGCATCAACCCAGGTGTCAAGGCCGACCTCGCGCCGCTGCATCCACTCCAGTCCACCATCACGGTAATGATGCATCACTCTCCTAATGCTGAGCCTGGGAACCATGTTTGGGACAGAGGCCATCTACGGATCCGTCTTCAACAAGTTCGGGACTTCTATGCCCAAATCCCCTTCATGTAGTTCACTCCCACCCCCGTTCTCGCTTGAAAATATATTTATTTCTTGTAGTAAACTTGTTGTGTATCGTGTGCTGTAGTTGGCAGATGCAATAGGAGAACACAGCTTCAGTCAATAGGTGAACCGGAGGTTACGGCTTCGTGGCGTCATGCAAGGAAGAGAAATTTGAACTGGAATTTGTGGCTTAGTGACAAATAGATTGTTCAAATTGGGCTTGAGAGGAATTACTGTAGCTTAGTCGGAGTTTAACTTCATCCGTGTGCTTCAGACTATGTGTGACGACTTTGTCATCTGGAGCAAACAATTCTCTCCTTAGTCTCTTCATTTTGATTTCTGATGTTGGCATATTTTTTGTGATTATTTGTTGGATTCAGTTTGAGTTATGGATTGGTGTCTGAGCTCTGAAAAAACACCAAGGAGATAGCTGTTGTCCTTAGGTTTCCCGCTGTTGATGTAGCCATATGATTATTTACATCATATTGTCAATGATAACCCTGTCTTCTATGTTGTTGGTCCGTCATAAATATGTCAGATATTAGAAAACAATGGTGCTGGATTTGCTAATCAGTACAAGAAGAATATGCTCTCTTTTCCATCTTTTTAGCATGCCACGATCCATTGTTTGTGAGGTATATTCATTTACACACCTATGTAGGATCAAACTATTATAAAGCACATGCAGACTCAGTGTCATACTTTTCTAGCTGCTAGGAACTTGTAGTGTTAATGCAACATTGTTCTAAATATTTTCTCCTTGGCTTTGTGTCCTTTGATCATTCCATTGTTTTTTAGTGCATGCATTGAAAATAATCTAATTTCTGCTCTGATATTTGTGTTAGATCATTTAGATGTCGTTTTATATGTGTGGTTCGTGCAGAGCTATGCACCTGTTTGTCAGAGTTCATAATTATCTAGCATGTACAGAGATCTGCTTGCATCTGCTCTGTATTTTAACTTTAGCTTATTGAACATGACAATTATCGAAGATACTGAAGATTGTTTTAAAAATTCTCATGTTCTCTGAATTGCAGGTTCTGCCTATTCCTACATGGCCTATTCATTTAGGATGGAACCTAGACAATTGGTGAGAGGCAGCAACGGTGATTGGTTTTGATCGTTCACTAGATACATTGTCCTTTTTTCCTTTCCTTTCCTTTCCTTTCCTGATACCGACCAACCCAAGCTTTATGCATATAATCTTTTTTTTGGGCATAGACACATTGGAGTTTGCCAGTTTGGACTTTGCAGAGCCTCTAAATGATGTTATATTATCTATATATTGGATTGACAGAAGGTATGCTTTTTTATCTGTCTAGAACTATACCTACATAGTATGGATTATTTACTAAGTTTGGAATAATTCTCTTGCAGCATTGGCTGATGATTGGAAGTTCCTACTTTGCTGCACGCAAGTGTCATAAGCCCACGTGCACAGACTACCTAATTTCTCTTGATAAGGTTGATATGTCAAAGGGAAGCAGCACCTACATTGGCAAGCTAAGGTCAGCTTTTGAGATATGATGTTGGAATTATTTTTGTGCTTTTAATATAATACACATAATCAATGCCCTTGGTTATACTACAGGTTGTTTCGGTTAAACTGTAAACTGTCAACAACATTGTTTTCTTTTTTTTTCTTTTGTCACATGCTCTGTGAATATATGAGAACTACTTTTTATTTTCTTTTGCCTTGCGCAAATCTCTATCGTCAACTGTTATTAAAAATCATGTCAAATAATACACACTTTGCTGTCAATAATTGTGCTTGCAAAAAATAATAATATACGTCCTCTATATTATTATGTACTTCAGACTAAATTGCTTGAATTGTTTTCATGGAGCAAGGTATAGCTAAAAAAGGTCTACTCTAAAACTTTCACTTGAACAGATCAAACTTCCTTGGAACAAAGTTCACTGTTTATGATGCTCATCCACCATATGATGGAGTTGTGGTCTCAAAGAGTCGCTCTGCACGTGTGGTTGGTTTGAACCAGGTCTCCCCTAGAGTTCCAGCTGGGAATTATCCTGTTTCACATATTTCTTACGAGCTGAATGTTCTGGGCTCCAGGTATGGTCACTGACTATCTTGCTACGACAAATTAAATCTGGACTTTTGTTTTTGTTAAACATAGTTGCCTACCCTTTACTAGGAATAAGGTCTTTATATGTGAATCTTGGGTGCAAAGAATTTATTGGTGATAATTGCAAATCCATTGGTAGGTCAATGGCCTCACCGGTTAAACTGTTCATCTCTACTATAATCTCTACTATAATTAAAAACTTCTCCAAGTCATTTCCCTCTTTCAAGATCAACGACTCACAACACGTCTACTACAGATGCAACGGCTGGGATTAAAAAGTCAGAAGCCACTTCCCATCCTCCGAAACACTCCTCGAGTGGGGTTGGACGCCCGCGGTTCGATTCCTGCCCCACTCCTTTTTTTTTCTTTTATTTTTCTTCCGAGAGAAGTGTCACGAGATGCGAGCGTGGCGGCGGCTCCACGCACAGTAGCACCCGCGCCTAGGGTTTGGGCAAAGGGAACGACGGCTCCTCGCGTCGGATCTACCTCTGCGACAGCAGGCCTAGGCGCGGGGCAGCAGCCGGATTCCGGGGAGACGTCGTCGTCTTTGGCCATGGCAACACGGAGGCTGCTACCGCCGCCGCCGTTGCGTGCGGTCTGACAGATGCGCCTCCGCCGGCCGCTGTTGCCTGGTCGTGGCACCGCCCCACCGCACTCTGCACCGCCCCACCGAGCTCGCCCAGCGCCGACGGAGGCGGAGGCGGCGGCAGCGGCGACGACGGCGGCGGCGCTGCTCTGCTGGTAGCCCGACGAGGGAAGACAAAGGTGGCGGCGGCGCCAGCCCGAGGACGTGCGCCAACTCTGCCTCCCAGTCGGATCACAGAAGTCCTGCGTCGAGATACCTCGACCAGTGCCGGGAAGCCGCTCTGCCATCACCAGTTCACGCCCTGCGCTCGGCCACATGCTACTACGCGTCGTGTTGGTCGTCGTCGGTCAGGTAAATCTGCCTGCTCCTTTTTCTTACCCCTCCTCTCGATGTCAATATCGCCTCTCGACGGACTAAGATCCGTGGTGGTTTTTAATCGGTGGTTAGGTGATTGATCCATGCTTTATTTCTAGAGATGGTTGATTTTACCTTGGGGGTCGAGCAAAACTGGTGGAGCAAAACCGGTGGTGTCATTTTGTATTGGAAGAGTAGATTCAGCTAAACTGTCTGGGGTCCGAGCTAATTAGTTAGTAATGATGGAGTATTTGTCACGCCATGTTGATCTATTCGTGCAGGTTAGTTGGTCGGCAGGGAATTATTATAGATATTTGCAGATCGTTTGCATCCTTTTATTAGCTTGTGTAGCTTGGGTCAACACTTCTATGCATTCAGATAAAACTTAGATGCATGGGACAGATATTGTTTTTCTTTTGAATTATGATTATGTAAACTGAGCATTTTGTAAACTGAACACATGTACTATATGTGCCTTCTCGAGAAGTAAATATCTGTATATAGATAAGAAGGTTGTTCTAGAGTGCATATGATCATTTGCGTCATGGCTGGTGTATTAACTTGTTAGACATAATAGACTGTACGGTGATATTGATCAATGTTCTATGCAAAACATTGTCATTGCACATTTCAAAACTTTTATCGACTTCTCTTTTAATGGTTACAGGAAGATGCCTGGTGGCTTCAGTATACTGCATCTGGTCAGGCCCTTTCTAACTTTCTAGCTAGAGGTGCAGAGCACCCATAGGAAGATAACATTCAGAGAAAAAGTGATATGCACCGTCATTTCTCTCTTCTTTTTCCTGGTCTGCAGCCATCTCCCATTCTGGCATTCATTCGACTACTGGAGCTGATCCTTTCTGTGAGCTCAACACATGTTTGTTGATAATCTATTTGCACTAACTGTTTATGGAATGAAACTTCTGAAGCCAATAATTTTTTGTGCCACAAGGTAACTTCACATTTATGAAGATGTTACTTTTTTCCTTCTAATTTTGCACTTATTTATTCAGCTATTCTCTACCAATGCAATACATTTTTCCTTTCAAAGTTGTGCTTAGTGACCCCGAAATCTTGAATATGTATTTGAAATAAACTTTTTGTCTGTTAATGTTAACATTCAAATATCATCTCATACTGGTTTGAGGCATTAAGAAGCTAAGCATCTGGGATGTATTCTCAGGGGCAAACATATTGTTGGTTGTTGCGCGCTTACTACCATTTGTTTCATTTTATAGACAAGCTGATTGTAATGCATTCAAATTTCTATTTGGATGTTTATTCTCCTAATGGTGCCCATTGTTTCCAGGGAACAACGTGCTTGCCAGTTTTCAGATATAGTTTTTTTTTAAAAAAAAACTCTTGGTTCGCGTCAAGTAATTTTGAAGCTTATTTTTCACATAGTTCTATGATAACTTTGTTTTTATCTCTTGGTTCATGTCAAGTAGCCTTATCGTATTAGCAGAACTCTAAACTTTCAGTGCTCAACACAATTAGCTAAGTTCTTCAAATTTAATATAATTAACATTGGACTTAATGTTACCATAGCGTTAGCACGGGCAATATACTAAATCAAATTTAAAGGGAGCTTATTCAAATGTTGACTTGTTATTTATTATATAATTTCAATCTAGGAATCATTCACTTGATATACTAGATCTTTTTTTAGTAAACTATGTTTTTACGTTTATGGGATGAATTATCACCTCATTTTCATTTGTCATCTGCTATACTACTTGGCATTGATCAATCTAACCGTTTATCATCAATTGTATATGTTGTTTTTTAGCGACTACTGCGCCGCACATCGCGCGCTGCTCGACTGTGGGCATGACATCCTCCAACAAAAACTGCGCTGTACCTGCTGTTCGAGTCGGCCTCCAGCTATGGCATACTCCATGCATATGGCATCGACGAGATCGGGCAGAGCGTGGAGGCCGTGCACTCCTCTGTGCTGAACCTCGACCACTTCGGCAAGGCCGTCAAATACTATCGTGTATAAGTTAAACTCTCAAAAACAAATTGATTGTTTTTAAAGCATTTCTCTAGATAAAACCATAGCGTTAGCACGGGCATTATACTAGTACGAAACAATTGTAATGTTGGGCCAGCTCACGATGTGTTCTTTGCCGGGCCAACACCAAGCGGCCTCCACATTTCATAATCAAATATAATAGGAGTATAATCTATCTATCTAAATTATAAAAGAGCAAAGAAAATTAAAAAACTCGCTCACCCACCATTAGAGACTACGAGCTCGATCTACTTGTACCGAATGCGTTGGCCATAGAAGCAAGCAAGAATTATGACGTGTGTCTTTAAGACAAAATCCTAAAAAATTTGGAAATATAAAATAAAATAACCATCAAAGGAAATGTCACTAGAATACTGCGTACTAAGTTATGCTCGCATAGTACATATCTCAAGTATCTAGGAAACGTATTTTTACGATGGAAATTAACACCATTACCTGGCAAACTCACTGTAGTGTCAGTTTGGGACAAAAAAAACTGGAGAGGTACCAGATAAGGAAGATTTAGAGTTTGTGTGCTAAATTAAGAAGAGCAAGTTTTTCAGGTGTTAAATAAGAAATTTTTCTCTTTTCTATATCTTGTACGCAGTCTAGAAACCATCCTTGGTCTTCATATTTAGCTAGCGAGAAATCCAAAATAGCGTATATCTATATTTAGATATCCAAGTATATTTAGATATCCAAGTGAAGAGATTGTTCAAGGATGTTTTTTTAACAAAATCTTTATTTCTATAAATTAGGAGAAATATAAATTAAAGAGTCTTTTGGAGATGCTGTGATTTATTGCATTTCTAAACTTTTGAGGCTACGTCGCGAGGGAGGAGCTCTTCAAAACCCCTGATTACTCCATATGACAATAATAATAACGTAACAAAAAAAACCAATAGTGTAATAAAAAAACATAAAAACCACGAGCAAGTGGCTGAAAAAAATCACCAGAGTAGGATTTTAAACTTGTCCATGCACACGAACGAAGGTTTAGACTAACAAGTTCAAGTAAAATTGAACCAGCAAAATACTACTAGTAGTTAAGAACGCCCAATGTAAAGAACCATAAATCAACCTAGGCAGTTTCACAAATAAACCTGGTTTGTTTCATCTCTGAAGAAACATACCTTGACCTGCTTCGATTTGCCGTCTGTCAGTGCCAGCTGGTTGTTGTTGCCATTGCCACGCTTCTTCTTCCTGCTCTCACGCGACATCTCCACCATTTCCTCCATCTTGGGAGTCAAGTACGCCCTAGCCTTGCCCTTGCTCGTCGACTGCACGTCCGTCCCCATCGCCGAGGCGCGCTGCTGCGCGTGCGAGCTCATGCCGGCGAGAAGGCGCGCGCGCCCCGTCTTCTCGTACTTCCTCCGGTCCCCGACGCTTGCGCTGAGGTCGCGCAGCTCCTCCTTGAGCGCCTCGCATGTAGGGTCGCCCGCCGCCCCTGGCGCCGACTGCTCCACGGCCTTGAGCCGGGACTCCAGGATCCGTGCGGCGCCGGAATGCTGCCCGCCGTCAGCGGCAGCCCGTGCGGCGGCGATGTCTTCGGTCGCCGCGAGGCGGACGCGCTCCCGCTCCACGGCCATGGACGGTGGAGGCATGTACGTGAGCTCCAGCGGCCTCTGGATCACCGCGGCGGGCGCGGCGATGTGGGCCTGGCTCCCCGTCGCGGCGTCCCGGTAGGTGCAGCTCACCTTGAGCAGGCGTGTGAACTCCTCCGTCGCCCGTGCTCTCGGCACGTACACAAGCACCAAGAACCGCCTCTCCTCGTCGTCGTAGAGCTCGCCGACGTCGATGGATGCGGCACGGCCGTCGGCGACGACGCTGTTGCCGTAGCTACCGGACTTGACCTCCTGGACGCGCACGCCGCGGTGGAGGCACGAGACGGCGATGCGCGCCTGCTGCACGGCGACGGACAGGAGCCCACCGATGCACTGCGCGAACGAGTCCTGGATCGCCGCGTGGCTCTCCACGAACGAGAAGGTGCCGCCGGTCGCCTCGGCGATGGTGTGCATGGCGGCCGCGTCGTGGTCGGCGCCGAACCCGAACGTGTGGATCGGCGCGGGCCGGGTGGCCGCGTTCGCGAACGCCGGCGGCACGAGGTATGTACCTCCTCGCGCCGTTGGGTAGCACGGCGGCGGTTCGCGCGATGAGGTACGTGTCCTGCCCGTCGGAGAGAAGGATCATGCTGGAGACGGCGTTCTTCTGGCGGCGGTTGACGAGCACCTCGGCTCCCACGCGGAGACCCTCGCCGATGTTGGTGCCCGACCACTCGACGGCGAGCGACTGCACGGCGAGCTTCGCCGACGCCTTCCCAGCGTCGGTCATGCGCGAGAGACGGAACCGGCGGGCCGCGTAGCCCGAGAAGGTCACCACGGAGAGGCGGTCGGCGGGGCCCAGTTGGTCGATGACGAAGCACATGGCCTGCTTCAGCAGATCTAGCTTCTGTCCGGCCATGCTGCTGCTCACGTCGAGCACGGTGACGAGGTCGAGTGGCGCGCGCGCCACGTCGGCCGGCGCCCTCGCCTGCACCAGCACTGAGAACTTGTCCCGCGTCGCGCTCCTCCCGAGCACCGAGAACTCGCACTGCGTGGAGAGGACCAGAGCGCCGCCGGCATTTTTGGTCGCCGCCGCTGCCTGCGACGGGGTGCCTGAGGATCCAACGGCTCGTCGTCCGGGTATATGGAGTTAGCCGCCGGCGGTGGCGGGGGCGGGGGCGGGGGCGGAGCGGAATAGTAGGGATAGGGATAGCCCGGATAGGGATACGCCGCCGTGCTCCACATCGCTCGCCCCCTCTCCCTCCCCTTCCCCGTGCCTCTTCCCTTCCTCTGCTACTCATGTTTGCCGAGGTTTAGGTTTAAGGTTGGACTGGATCGAGGAGTATAATCAGGGATTTGTTGCGGTTGCGGCGGGGTGAGCTGCTTCCTTTTTCTTCCCCCAACAAATTGACACCCATACCCTTCCTTCCATTTATATCGATAATTGATTTTTTTTCGACTTATCGATAATTGATTCATGCGCACATCGTCACTCGCCCACGCTCAGTTTTGCGTCAAAGATTCGCTCGATATATGCGATCGTGGCAATGCATTAATCAGCCGCGTGAAAAGTAACCATCCCTCCTTAAAACTCGCTTCGGCTGTTCGGCGTAATAACTACCACTCGATATTCCCGTTTAGATAGCACAACAAAATCACGGAGCATGCTTTACGGGCTTTAATTAAATTTGTTTTTCCTCAAAATCCTTCTAAAACTTGTCTTTGCGAAAAACTAAAATTTTATTTTCGAGATCCAAGTGACATTATTGTAAGTGTAAATATCTGTATGTATATAATTTTGCCAAAAAAATATTTGTATGTTTATCATAATTTTGCCAAAAATCATATACTGTTTATCATAAAAGGAGTATATATTTGTAAATGTAATAGGTTTATTAGGTACGGTGCCATGTACGCACTGAACCTAGCTAGCAAGACTTCTTGACCAGATGAACGAGACATAGACATTTGATACAAATATGTTGGTCTGTTACAATCACTCTGCGCCGGTACAGTGGCACCCTTGCATACAGTCAAGCTTAGGAGCATTGAGCATGTACCTTCTGTGTTATGCCAATTGTAGCTCATAAAACATTATGTTAAAATAGAAGACTGGTCTTCCTCTAAAAACGCTAAGAGTCGTTTGGATCCATTAATTTTGTAGGAATAAAAATCTTCTTAATGGATCAGGTTTGGTTTTAAATATGACATTCCACAACTTTAATTTTCTCTCTTATGTATAGCTATCTCACAGGGTGCAGAGATAGAACTTAATTCTATAATTATCATGCTATGTTTTTACTCTACAACTATAATTTTAATTTAATTCTATAATTATCATGCATATTTGTACTCTATAACTATAATTTTGTCCTATTAATTGTATGGCTATATATTTAAATATATTCTATATACAATCATATTAGCTTATCTATACATAAATTATTAGAATGAATTCAATTCTAAGGATTCAAATAGAGCCTAAAAGTTTGATTGGATACTAAATAAAGTTTGGATCAACAATACCACAGAGATTTAGGTTGGAACCCCAAAAGTCAACATTACAGGACACATGATCATGTTTCACAACTTTTTTTTTTTGACAATTTTCTTTTTTAGCAACTTGTTATTCCTCTCACCCGTGCCCATGGCACTCTGCATCGCGTCCTGCAGCTCGTCGCCGGTTTTCCCGCGCACGCGTGTAAATTGCGGTCTCGTTCCCGCGCAGCCCCTACTGTCTCTGCTCAGCCCATCATATCTCTGCTTCTATACGTTGCGTGTCTGCTAGATGTTGCGTGTGTTGGTAGGCAGGTGCTGCTAGGATGCTCTGCTGCCGTCCTGTCGACCAAAGGACAGCAAAGATGCTGCTTGTTCTGATGCCATGCGTGCTACTGCTGATGGATGAGTAAGGGCTTGTTTCGTTGCCTGTCCAAGCTTGAACCAGACCCGTCTGCTGCAGGCTCCACGCGTTTGGTTTCCTGCTTGACTTCTTCGGCTAAGTTCCACGCATGCAAAATAGCTCTCTCTTGGAAATTCAAACGTGAAAATTGATC
Source organism: Microstegium vimineum (assembly GCA_022036555.1). Classification (NCBI taxonomy): domain Eukaryota; kingdom Viridiplantae; phylum Streptophyta; class Magnoliopsida; order Poales; family Poaceae; genus Microstegium; species Microstegium vimineum. Next base: position 39,423,321 of record CM039121.1, on the reverse strand, counting down.
GCTTCCATGGAGCCAAGCTCCACTCGTGCAACCGCGAGCGCTGCGCATGCACATGGCCGAGCGTGCAGACTCAGAAAAGCACTTTTGCGTTAGATGCGAAGGCAACCAAACAGCTTCCGACACAAGCCTGTATGCACGCGTACAGCAACCAAACAAGTAGTACTGGCAGGGTTTTTCAAACCGCGCGGTTACCGACCGGTTACCGACAAACCGTCCCCGGGCGGTTCAGTTTCGGTTCCGGTTTGAATTTAAATTTCAAATTTGAATTTCTAAAAAAAAAATTCTGAAAAAATTCCTAAAAATAGTTCACGATTTATAGAGTCCAATGGTGTAAAAAAATTTCAAATTGGAGATCGTTTGCTATATTTTTGAACGTGTTTAAGTTTGAAAAAAAAGAAAAAAGAAAAAACCCGACCGGCCCGTTAAGGGCCCATGCGGCCCATTGGCTCCTGCCGCCTCCTACAAGGGAGCTGTCGGGGGCGGGGGAGGGGGGGGGGGTCCTGGCCGCTCCCCAAACCCTATCCGCCCCTGCCCCGCACCCACCCGCCCGCGCGCCGCCCGCGACCGCCGCCGCGCCTCGGTAACCGCTCGGTCGGAGTCGGTTACCGAGTAGATTCGGTCGGTTACCGACCGCGCATCCAGGCCACCCCCCCCCCCGGCGGTTACCGACCGGACGGCGTCGGTTACCGACCGAGAGAGCGGTAACCGCTCAGGTTCGCTCGGTGAGTTTTTTTTTTTGTTTTTTTCATTTCTTTGCATTTGTAGTTGCTTTAGTTGTAGGATTTAGTTCTAGGATATAGGATTGATGGAGTATAGGATGCAGAAAATATTTATTGTAGGATTTAGGTAGGATTTGACTTAGGATGTATATAGGAGTTAGGTTTATTTGGTTTAGAATTTAGGATTTGCGGTTGGATTTGCTTTAGGATGTATGTAGGATTTAGGATTTTATTGATATAGGATTTAGGATTTAGGTAGGATTTAGGTGTATGTTAGGATTAAGGTTTATTTGCGGTATGATTTGATGCATGTGTTCGATTTGTTTGTGTTGTCCATTTGTGCAGGAAGATGCCGAGAGACGTGGTATGGGAGCATGGTGAGAATCTTGCTCCCGGTTGGAGATGCAATTACTGTCGTACACAAAAAGCCGGGGGTGGTGCTTCCCGATTGAAGCAGCATTTGGCTACGCGCGGGACGGGGGTGATCCACTGCAGCAAGGTTCCCAGAGATGTCCGGAAGTACTTTCAGCAGGAGATCGACAAAACTAGGCAGGCAACTAGTGACCGCTCTCAGCAGAGGGTTGCACGAGAGGCTGCAGCAGCGGAGGGCAACCACCCCCTTGACGATGACGAGTACGAGGCTCAGTTGCAGGCAGCCATGAATCAGTCCAGAGCAGAATATGAGTACCTGGAGGGGGTGCAGCGGAGAGGAGGCGCTTACGAGCGTGGAGGTGGTAGTGGTAGTGGTATTACTTCGCAGGGAGGCAATCCTTTGCAGAGGATGTTTCAGAGGTCTGGTTCACAGAGGCAGACCCCTGCGGTGGTGGAGGACTACACCTTGGCAGCCGGTACGAGGGGTGGACTCAAGCAGACAAGGATTGATACAGGGTCATGGACGCAGAGGGGAAGGAACGCGAAGGACGCAATTGGGAAAGCTTGGGGAAAGTTTTTCCATACTGCAGGAAAAACCCCCGGGGGGCAGGCGGACAATCTGTTCTTTGTTAGTGGGGGTCAGGG